>JASVER010000161.1:1119153-1145982 GCA_030449065.1 Oceanodroma leucorhoa
GGTCACGTGCCGCTGTCATGGGACCGGCGGGCCGCCTCCCGGAAGCGGCGGCAGGAGGCCGGGCCGCGCACTCCCGGTGGCGGCAGGGACCGCCCCTCGCTCGGCTCGGCCCGGGAGCCCGGCACCGATGGCCCGCCCCGCCGCGCCGGAGCCCGGCTCGGTGCCATGGTGAGCCCCTTCCCCCGGGGCCTCCTTGCCCGGCCGGGGCTGCGGGCGGTCACGCGTGGCGGGTGAGCGGCCGCGCTGCTGCCCCGCGGACGCGCGTGTGCCCCGTTTTTGGCAGGGCGGTGCTCGCTCTCCCCGGGCGCGGGTGGAGCGGGGCGGCGGGAGCGCGGCCCGGGGGTCTGGCAAAGGCGGGAGCCGCGCCCGGGTCTCCTGGGAGCCCCCGCGGGGTCTCTCCGGTGACTCGTTCCGGAGCGCGGAGGGACCGTCCGAGCCTGAGTTCGGCCCTTCGTGGCCGCGCTGTAACTTGGGTCCGTCAGCTTCACCTTGGGGGTTGCCTTTTGCTTTTCTTCCAGCCTTCATCTGTTTCTGCTTGTGTGCGCTTTTGTGCAAAGCTCGTAGCGAGCTGTAACTAGCTGCTTACTAGCAGGAGCGGGGAAAAAGCGTTATTAAATACATACCTCCTTGAAATGGTGAGCTGAATGATACTGCGGTGTAGGCCATCTTCTGAAGGAAGCCTCCATCTTGTGCTCGTTGAGGCCTGTCATGTGCCTTAGCRATTACATTAAAAGCAGCAGGTTGTGGGAACTGCTTGGACTGCACGTGGCTGATGCTTAATGATAATTATTGYGTGTGCTCAGGATAGGAGAATATCTCACAAGTCCGTATCTCCTTCCTCGTGTCTCAGCTACAGAGTTATAGAATCTATCTTAAACCCACAAAAGTGGTCAAGCGTAATAGCACGGGACCCTTCTAGTGCTGCTTTCATGTCTAAACTCGGCATGGGCATGTAAGAACCACGTCCCTCTTGGTTTGTAGTAACCTTTTTGTTGCGCCACCTGAAATAATAGAAAGGAGAGGGAGAAGCGTAACAGTTTTCAAACGTAAAATCATTTCTGTCAATGCTTTGCTTTCTTAGGTGGAATTACTTTTTCCTTTATGATGGTTCAAAGGTTAAGGAAGAAGGAGATCCTACAAGTGCCGGGATTTGTTATTTTTATCCATCTCAGGTAAAGTCTGCTTTTATTGGAGTGCCTGTATTGTGAGTTAGTGTTGTTAATTCTGGTTCAGGAATGGTCAGGCTTCTAGGCGGAGTTTTGGATTAATTCTTATTTAGTATTCACAAAAGTTTTAAGAAAACTCATGCAGCTGGAGCCAGCTGGGGTGGTGCTCCACCAGACTCGGTGCASAGAAGTCCTCTGGTTTCTGAGACTAGGCACGGTGGTGTTGCCCTCTGCTCCCTCACTGTGGATTCCGGTCAGTGGAGTCCTCCAGCAGAGTCCAGCTCTGTTCTGGTGGTGKGAATAAATACACGCGAGGGATGAAAATGCCCCTAAATCAGCTCTAGGCCCTTGTGCTGCCTAAAAAAAAGCAGTCCAATTATTTTTTCCCCAGAAATTTGCCTGTGCTACTGCATTTGATTTATAACTGAATTTAACTTCTAATTCATTTTTATTTATACCTGAATACAGTAGTGATTTTTTCCCCCTTTTAAAAGGGGAAGAAAAGAAAAAAAGGTCTTTCTTCCCTGCCTTCCTCGACAGACTCTCCCCGACCAGCAGGAACTGCTGTGTGGACAGATTGCCGGAGTGGTGCACTGCGTGACTGAGATTTCTGGAGTTCCTCCAAGTCTCATTCGCCTGAGGAAGCTCAAGTTTGCAGTTGTAGTGGATGGAGACTATCTGTGGGTGAGTTCAAGAGATCTGGAGGCAGTCACAGAGCTAAAAATGTGAGAGAGACTGAACTACTTCATTAAACAGAGTTGTGTTTTTTTTTCACGGTATGGGCTGCACACAGATAGACCTGGGGAGAGCTAGGGTGGGAAGTTGCAATGCACAACTTTTCACTGTAAGGTAACTTAAATCTTACAAGCGTGTCTTGTGGCAGTCACTTCAGCTGTTCTGTACAAAGCTTCACGTACCTCATCTGTGTGTCCATACCCAACACGTTTTCTTAAGATGTGCCTGGCAGTGGTTGTAAAGCGTTGAGCTCTGCATCGTTGTGTGTATCTGTGGGTTACTGGCAATGACTGGAAACAAGATTGTGTGCGCTGCAGTTTATGATAAGGACTCAGTCTCCCTATTTGGTAGTCTGACTGTTCTTTCCTTCTAATCCTCAGTATTCCCTGCTGCAGAGCTTTGTCAGTGCCAACAGGCATTTCGTACGTAAAGAGCAGTGTGCGGCAGAGTCGTGACAAAAGTGCCCCAAACCATCCCCTGGAAACTGGGCTAAGACCGGTCAGACCTATTTACTTGGCAGTGCTGTTCAGGCTCACTGGGTTCTCGCTGAGGCAGAAGGCCTGGCGCTTGTGTTTCTCTTGGCAACTTAAAAAGTAAATGAAGCATCTTCATCGCTGTRAATAACAAGTTAATTTGAATATTTTTTTAAGTACTTAGTTTCATGAAAATGCTCTCAGCTATTAGAGCACTGAGCTAGGTCATCTAACATGGGAAGGGAGTGTGTCTAAAACGCTGGATTTCTGATATCATTTATTTATCCTGTCTGTGCCAGGGCTCTTCTGTGGGTATTTTTGAATTTCCTTTTCATCTGACTTGTGAATCCRGGGGATGTTTGCCTGCCACAGAACTGCTTGTACGCCTTTGACACTCACTTGAAAGTGATGAGAGTTGTTCTCACCTGCTGTGCCTGGGTTTTGTCAGTAAACGTCCTTCATTTGTGGCTTTCTGTATTAAAGGTTCTGGGCTGTGCCGTTGAGCTCCCTGATGTCAGCTGTAGACGGTTTCTGGAGCAGCTGATCAGCCTCTTCACCTTCTACAACGGGCCTGTGCACCCTGCATACACGGTAATTAAAGATCAGCAGCTGTGGTGGTTCTGCCTAGGAAGAGGTCTTAAACACGTCCCATATTGGCCGAGCTCTCCCCAGGCACACGCGTGCYGCCATGTTCCCTTACGTTGTCCTCCTGCTTGCAAGGGTCAGAGCAAGCTCACGTACCAGGGAATCAGGACCTGGGAAAGTGTTCAGGCCCGTGCTCCTTCCTGCACCGAGGTAGTGSGGGTGTCTACTAGAAGTTTCCTAGATGTACAGTTTAAAGCAGTTTCCTCTCAATACCATCTTCCTCCTTGTCCTCCCAAGATTTGCCACTTACAGGTACTGTCCCAGACTGATGGCCTCTAACTATCGTGAACGCGTTAAGGCCTGTGCAGTGACAGCTGTGTGGATTTTTGTTGTCCACAGGCATTTTCTCAGGAGGAGCTGAGCAGGAAGTGGGACAGATACATTGAACATATCCAAAAAAACACCAGCGACCTCCACAAGATTTTCAATTCTCTCTGGAATCTGGACAAAACCAAGGTAAAAGCCTGTCCTCTGCAGTGTCTGGCTCTGGAGCTGCCTTAGTGCCAATGCTTTTGTGTTTATTTCCTGCTCTGAGCATTTCCCAGGGTTCTCTGGCCTAACTTCTTGTGGTTCTCCCTGTCTAGGTGGACCCCCTGCTTTTACTGAAAGCAACTCTCATCTTGCAAACTTGCCAGCGGTCTCCCCATATCTTGGCAGGCTGCATTCTCTACAAAGGCTTGTAAGTAACCAGGCGTTACCCAAAGGGTTAACCTGCCCCCTCCCAGGGCTGTGACCCCGGAGCGCGTCCAGGGAGCAGAGCGAGGGCACTAGCTGTACACCCAGGGCTGGTGTTTGTTATTGGCAGGAGGGTTAATGCTTCAGGCAGGGTAATCCCTGGCTGCTGGTATATTTCAAAGAGGATAAATGGTTATTTGTGTTTATCAGTGGGAGAAATGGAAACATGAAAAAATTCAAGGTTTGGGGTTTAGAGTAATCTGCTCTCTTTGATATTCAGCAGGACATGAAGACTGAACTTCTTGGGCTTCTTAGGGTGGAAGTCACCAAGAAAAAGAAAGATGTGTGAATATTATTCTTTCCCCTTAGTATTCTCTTTGCAGTCTTGCAAGTACAGTGCATGCGTGCGTACGTCTGTACATGTGTGTTTTTAACTGACTCGATGGCCAGGACCACCGTCTATACTGCTAGAAAGTGCGCAGAAGAATGAGCCAGAATTTCCCACAAGAAATGCTGGCTTCTTTCAGCCGATCATAGCTGAAGATGCTGCAGATGTGGCACTGAACGACATCAGGGAAAGCCTCAAAGGTGGCCTTGAAAGACAGGAGGTGGGGGATTCTGAGAATTTCTTGGCAATAACATTCAAGCACCTTTTTCCTTTGGCATAGCCTGTTTCAGTAGCACCTTTTACGAGCACTGGAAATACGCCACAATGTGTGCATCTTTCCAGGTCTGACAGAGGCAGGCCAGGCATTTTTAAGGGAATGATCTCATACGTGCAAGCAGGACGCAGAGCGTGAGTCACTGCAGCACCTTAAAGCTGGCAGCATGGCGCAGTGGAAGTGGATGTCTGACTTGAGAATGGAGTCTCGTCCCATGTCTGCCCATCACCAACGTGTGTCTCGTATCGCTGGTCTGTCTGGTAGAGATTTTTTTTCACCAAATGTCATCAGAGTTCTCTGAACTCTGAATCTTACTACAACACTGCAGAGGGCTTTGTACTTGAGTTAGACTTCTCCTTCTTTTAGAGTCTTTGGGAGAATCTCCAGAATGTGTATCTCAGCAAGACGTAAACGAAAAGACTGAGAATCCCTTTGGAAGCCCTGTCCAAGGGGCCTGTGCTGCAGTACTTTGAGTGCTAGTCGTTCCGAATCTTCTCCACTGCCCACAGCTCTTCTTGGGGTGGCAGGAAGCCTGTATGGATCGGTCTGTCTTAGGTCTTGACTCAGCAAAACCAGATTTGTTGGCCCAAAGTAAATGCCAGCAAGCGGTTTTCCTGAGTTTAGAGTAGAACTGACCCAAAGAAAAGAAGAAAACGAGAGTCCTGATGGTCACCCAGCTTGTGTTCCTCTTGGCTGGCAATGCGTTAGCTCCAGCCCGTGTCTGGGGCTGGCCCTTCCACCCTTGCAGAGTGTCTGGCAGGACTGGGAGAGGTGGGTGCAGTGGACCCTTAGAGACTCCCCCAGAGATCACCCAGCTGTGAAATGGGGCCCTGCAGCACCGTCGGTTTTGCTCAGAGTACACGTGGAAGTCTGGTGTGAGCATTACTGCTGGCTCTGCCTGTCCTGAGGCACTGAGGGATGGGAGTCTGTGGCTGAGCTTCAGGAAATGACACTCTGCTCATGGATGACTTTGGTTTGTCCTTTTAGGATTGTGAGCACACAGCTGCCACCTCCTCTCACCGCCAAGGTTCTCCTCCAAGGCAACGAGTCTCCAGGCCAGGTATGTCGCTAAACACGTTCCCTGCATGCAGATACCCACTTGTAAGGATGCGGTCTGGGAGCTCTTGTCACATAGATCTTACGTGTGCCGTTACTGGGAAGGACAAATACTGATGCTGATGCTAAAAGCTTTTATTAGTTATGATTGAGTAAGGTTTCAAGACTTCTGCACTAGGAATTTGCTTTTTTTTGGTCTTTAAGTTACTGAATTCATGAGTTCTCATCTATGTGAAGTTTTGATTAGTGTTTTACCCAAGCTTAGGTACTTAGTGCTAAATATACACACAATGAATGTCTGAAAGTGACAAATAGATCAATTTTCATTTGCATTAAGACTTGTCAAAAGTAATTATTTATGTGGTTCAAGATCTTCTACAAAAAAGCCATCAAGATCCAGATATGAAGAAGGCCTTTGCTCTTACTCTGGTTGAGTGAACCAAGTTTTCATGCCCTGAGCAGGCAGTAACGGCAAATTGTGGTATTTGTCCTTGCTTTCAGGTGTATTTTGAGTCTTGAGAAGTCCCCTTGACTTTGAGGGCTACCTAAGGAACAAATCCCTGCCCAGCATGGTAAACCAGTCAGCATTTGCTGACGGGGATGGTCTGGGGTCTGCTGTAGTCACAGGGAGGCTGAGGAGGCTGGAAGAGATGTCCTGGTGGCACTGAYGGCAAGTGTTGAGTCATGCCACAGAGCTGATTCTTGGCTTTTCTTTCAGAGTGAGCCTGGAGGTGAGGAGCAGCGGGAGCCTGGTGAGCATCCAGCTGCAGAGCACTGGCTGCCAAGTGCACAGCAGCGGCAGCAGCATATGGGCAGCCCTCTGGGGCTGCATTCTCTGCAGTGAGAGCATGAGCTGGTTCTCTGGGATTTCACGTCAAAGCTCTTGCTGGATGCAGGAGTATATCCCTGAGGATGTTGCTACCACTAGTCAGCATGTGCCAGTGGGTGTTGGGTAGTCAGAACTAGTTCCTTCCTTTGGCTAAGCAAAGGAGTTTGCTCTTTTGGGTTTAATTGTCAGTTCTGCAGATTCCCAACATGCCTGCTTTAATTCCAGTTATCCGTGTGCCTACTTGGCCACTGACGGAACCCTGAAAACAGATGGCTGATGCTTTCAGTCCAAACCTTCAGTCATCGTTTTTGAGCATCAGTTTATAGATATTCTGCCAGGATGGTTAGAAAAAAAAACACTAAGGGAAAATTTATCTGTGTCAGGCATTAAGTGTATGAGGAGGATGGGAAAATGCTGCCTAGTCAGATGTGGTCAGGTTGTGGTGACCCAGGATACAGGATGATAGCATACCTTCTCCTCTTGCAGAAGCCTTTGGGCTGATGGCGTCTGGCTTCTGTTCTTTATGCTGGGGCATGTTAATTTAATCTTCCAACCTCCATTGCTCTTGCAGATTCGCCATTGCCACAGGGTGTCTGTATCATCCCGGTATTCCTAACAGAAGATGAAGTCTCAGTTCTCCGAGACTTTCCAGTGGAGTGGATGACTAGGTAGGAAATCAATCTGACGCAYAGAGAGGCTTTTGCAGCGAGGGAGCTAACGTGGCGCTGTGTCCTCGCTAGCCGTTGTTACTGTTTTCTCTGATACTAACTCRGACTCTTGTCATCTGGCTGTTAAAGCTGCCCGAGGCCTTTCAGGCTGGACAGAATTTGTGGTGTCCATATCTGTGTTGTGAAGCAGCCTAAAGCAGAACGGCTTCCCAAGACCAAGTGTGACGTTCTGTTGTTTCTCAGCTCACAGTGCTGCCTTTGTGCTTTGTAAGTAAGGGAGTGACATTCCCAGGAGTCTGCAGAGTAAGAGGCCAGTGCTTTTCACCTGTGTTAGACCTTAGCCCATTCTTTTCCGAGGTAGATGCTCTTTGTAGCAGGGAACAGATCAGCTATTGAACACTACCAGGAGGTGATAGTGTTATTAGGTATGTAATAACTCCAAACAGATCTTATTCAGTAGTTTAATCAGCTTGTCATCTCCCGCTAGGTCATCCGTGTCCGCAGCAAGCCCCAGAGGAGAGAAGAATGCTCTCTGCTCCCAGGCAGTTCCAGAATCAACAGGCGTTCATGAAAACCAAGACCTGAATAATATCTCTGTGCAGGAGTCCCCTGAGCAAGCTTTAAGCACAGCTGCACCAGAAGAYGCTGTGCAATCAGGCAGCCTTGCAAACACAGGTCCTTTGAAGGGCTTCCCCGAAATGGAAGCCAGTACAAAGAATTCTCCAACTGCAAATCTGAGCAGCCCAGACAGCAAAAGTTYAGAGCTCCGTAGAAAAGCATCTTTCCCATTAGAGAGAGACACAAAGCAGCTGCCAAGCCCTTCCACACTCCATACTGCTGAATGTGCTCAAACTACAGGTCCATATCTGGAAGGTTTTTCCTTTCCAAACCCTTAYGCCCGGGAGCAGGACAGTGAGAGCATGGGGAAATCCCTTGCGGACTCTSATGTTGAGCAACGCAGTTTCCAAAGTCATCCTGCAACCAGTGGCAGTCCAGCTATTTGCTCTCCTGCCCAAGAGTTGAGCAGGAGGAAATCAAGTGAACGAGACGAGCAAGGGACTATGAGCCAAACTAGCGTCTGTGGAGGAAGCAGCGGTGCAGCTGGTGGCAGTGCGCGGGGTTTGGACTGGCCAGCCGCTGCTGTACAACCCGAGCTCCRAAGCAGGAGTCAGCTGCCAGCTGTAGAGGTTCAGGAGAGTCTGCCCGGTGACCCAGCAGAGAACACGCACTGTCCCAGGAGCGGGGAGGGCGGCTGGCCGCCTCAGGGGGACAGTCTGGGAGCCCAGGCTGGTGTGGAGTCAGGCCAAGAGCGCAAACTGGTTAAAATGAGCTTGTATGTTCACTATATCAAGGGGCTTGTGCTCTCCCTGCTGGCTGAAGATCACCTCCGAGAGGACCAGAGCTCCGTCCAAGATGTGGTAAGTGGGAAAGCTCCTCCACACCTGCAGATGCACTCGCTGCTGCTCGTCTGCTGGTGGTGGTGGGGACGGGGGYTACCACTGGAGAGCGAGCGTTGGATCCCGCTTCCCATCTCTTCCCTCGCCTGCTCTGTGTTGTGCAAGGGAAAGCCGTTTGGCTTCGGGTTCGTCACCACAACCAAAGCTACGTGGGAGGTTGCTCGCGAACGTCAGGCGGCGAGCCTGAGGGGTGAGAGCGTTGTCTCACAGGCAGCTCCTGTTGCCTGTTGTTGTCTGTCGGTGCCAGCGCTGGAGCGGAACGTGTAGGTGTGACCGTCAAACAGCCCCGCGGGCTGCCAAAGGCCTGTGCTGGATTTGGGATTTGTGGGGAAACCCTGTCAGTTTTGTGGTGCTTTTTGGAAAGCRAGGTTTGTTCTYTGTTTAACCTTCACTTYGCGTGTCACAGCTTCTCACTCTGGAAGCACCGTGTCTGGCAGCGAGTCCCGAAGCGTTTCCCTTCCAGGTGAAAGTCTGGCCGTCTGTGTCCCCAGCCCGCTTCTCCCCAGCGCTGCTCTCCGGGGGCCGGCGCGAAGAGTGCCRTTTGGGCACTGCAAATGGGTGCTGCACCGTTGCAATCCCCATTTACTCTGCTGCGGGATTTGCTTCGGTGCGCAGGCTTCCCCGCCGAGCGGTTCCCGGGGCTGCGGGGGAGGGACGGGCCGGCCCCGGTGTTTCCCGGTGAAGCGTTAGTCTGCAGAGCTGCGCCTGGCCTGGAGCTGAGTCAAAGCTGCAGAGCCCTGTTTGATATGCCAGTTGCCATGGGAACAACCTAATTTCTTTAACCGTYAGACTGGAAGGTGGAGGGAAGCTCAGACTAATGCTGGCTCCCAGCATTAGCAGAGCCTCAAGGTTACTCCTTTTAATTCCGAGCTCCGGGACTCGGAGGCTGTGGCYGTGACCCCCCCTGAGCAGGGGGATGCCACCTCCGCACAGCATGTGAGGATTGGCGTGCCCGGGAAGGRGTTGCTGTAAATGTGTTATGTATTGCCCCAGGGCTGACAAAGCCCTGTTCCATTCAGGTTCCTCTTTTCCCAAACGTGCTGCTTCCATCTCACATACTCTTGCTTTGGATCCTGTCTTAGCAAAACTACTTTCACACCGCTTGGATTTTGACTGTGACTGGGTTCTTCTGACTGCACCCTTCCTCTGGGGGCAGGTGTTTGTTAYCCCTTAGGGGAGATGCACTGCATGTCCCGTCGTTCCAGGAGGAAGAACGTTGTTCAAGGAGGTAAAGCCGGGCTCTGCTGCTGGCGTCATGGTGGATTTGAGGCGTAACCTCAGCTTGTCTGTTCCTTTGTTTATCTGTAAATTAAAAATGACCCTCAGCTCTCAGGGATGTCAAAGCTTAGTTATAATTAATGTTTGTCGAATGCTTTGAGGCCCCTGAATGACACCAAAGAAGGGTAAAATATGCTACTTGTGCAGCTGAGACCAGCAGGCAGTCCCGATCATCCCTCTGGGAAGGCGGGTTCCAATACAGGCTTTCCCTGCAGAGCAGGAGGCTTTGGAGGCTTTCACGTTCGCTTCCTGCCTGTCTTTAGGTCTTATCCCTTCATTTCACTGCACAGAAAAGAAAATCCATTCCATGACCAGGGGGGTCAAGGGTAGGCCAGGCGCTGCCGTCCTGCTGAATGGAGGCTTGATCCTCTCCGTGGCGGAGGAAAGCAGCCGGGCAGGCTGGAGGATTAGGGAGTTAATCTTGGCAGCCCTGCCTGGGAGCCGCAGCWCGGCCCGGGCAGCTGGGCTGCCGAAACTCCGGCCAGGAAAGCAGCTTGGCTTTCCTGTCAGTATGTCGTGCGACTCCGTTGCTCCTTGCCGGGCCTGTCGTTACCCCACAAGTGAGGCTGTTTCCTTGGCTTTGCTTTTTCTTCCTTCTGGTGGTAGCCCAGTGCCTGCAGCTGGCCAGAAGCTCAGAGCAGAGGCTCGGTACCCATTAAAAGATTTACTCCTGTGTTGAGAGCGTGCTGCGGGAAACACTGCAGGCAATTAAATCCAGCCCAGGCGTGTAAAGCTGCATCCTGTGTTGTACTGTCTGCCTGGTGTAATAAGGGCTGCTAAGCAAAGGAATATTCCTTGCTGCTGCTGAAAGTCATGGCCAGGGTGCGAAAATGAGCCCTGGAGAGTAATGTTTGATGGTAAATTAATGGAGTCTTGCATTTTCCTGTAATTAATAGCATCAGGTGGTTTAATGGCTTATTTTCAGGTCGGAGTGCCCTTTTCTGGGTCCCCATCTCACTGACTTGTAAGCTGTGAGACTCGTCTGCTTTCCTCTGTGCCCGCTTCCCAGCCGCTCCGGGGTGGGAGCCTSGGCAGCGGCAGAGAGCGTGGAGGGGTCCAATCCCTTTGACACCGCTCACCCGAGCTCCCTCTGGTACCTCCTTGGCGGTCTGGGCGAAGCAGGGCTTCTGCTCTCACACTGGCCTCTTTTTGCCCTGTCTGCAGTACCACAGCAGTCTGGCTTCTCTAAACGGCCTCGAGGTTCATCTGAGGGAGACTCTGCCCAAAGACTCTTCGTCCTCAGCCAAGACAACCTACAGATTCACCCACTATGACTGCGTTCAGAATGTACTCACGGGTAAGGCTTCGTCTTCTGGAACAGCAGCCGCTTCAGAGGGGGGAATAAGGAGAAGAACAGGGTTTATGGTAGCCTTTTYTCACGCTTCAGACAACTTCTCAGAAACATTGCTTGCTATAACTCATACCAAATAGCCTGGATATAAGGCCCTATCGAGGAAGCTTTGTCTTTTGTGAGTTTATAATCTGCTGAAGGCTTGGTGATCGCTTTGGCTGGTTGAGAGCCAGAGGCCGCTGGGAGATGGAGAAGCTGCCATTGGGGCTTCGCTCAGAAAGGTGTTGCTTGGGGTTCTGCTAAGGGCTCGGTCCGAGGACAGGACTCGACATCCTCTTCAAACCYGCCCTCCCTCCCCCCGACTTCACTSGTCCCTGGTGTGATGCCTTTTGTCCCGCTGTACCACGGAGTCTTTGTCAGTCGTTTCTGGCTGTGAGAAGCCGGAACCGGGAACAGGTATCAGCCAGCAGTTCGGAGGCTGCTGCCCTGGATCGATGGGCATGATCAACATGCAGAAAGCCCCGTGCACGTATTGCTTCAGTTCATTCTAACGTTTCCCTTTTTCTGGCAGCCTCACAGGCAGTGTCCCACCTCCCTCCAGCTTAGAAGTGCTTTAGGGAAAGAGAGTGATTCTACCCAGTGATTCTACCTAACCCGGGTCTCAGGCTTTCTTGTCACCCCTCTGATGTGCGGGGTGGAGAGGTACACCGGGCTTTTTGTTTGTGCACGGCTGAGCACGGTGCAAGCCGCTGACTAATTTCATGGAGGTCACACTGGGGCTTAGGGTGTCACCCAGTCTCTGTTCTGTAGATACCCAGGGTCTGTGGGAGAGGTCCGCAGCCTTGTCCTGCTCGGTAAACGGGGGCACGCTCCTCTGCAGGGTGGGCTTCTAACACACCGCTTCCTCCTCTTCTGCAGCCAACCTGCCCCATACGCCTGGCCCTCTGGACCGGCACTTCCTGAGAGCCGCTACGCTGATCCACTCCGACTTCAGCCAGCTTCCGACTGCTTCAGAAATGTTAATTAGGTAAGGTGTGCTTACAGCTCCCTCCTCTTCCAGGCACRGGAGTGCTGTGTGGCACGCAGAATAGGCGGAAGGGGGGAACCCCTGTCCTAAGGCTGGCTGAGGTTTGGCACGTGTTGTAATCGCACCGGTGTCTCTTSCCAAGGGTCACTCATGTCACCGTATTCCCTGAAGTTTGCTCTTTAGATGTGGGCTACTTAACATTCTGCCTGCGGTGTGGGCTGGGTGTTGAGAGGCTAGGATGGCAGCAAGGCAAGTGAACTGAAGGCACAGCTGAGTTGTTCCAGGGGTTTGGATTACGATATACTGCTAGAATATTGCCAGTTCCTGGCACCATAAGGTTCTAAGACACAGTTTTAAATATAGCTGTTCCTAATAAATTTGTGTCTCGGCTGGGAGCCAAAGGCACCCGGAATTGGCAACCTAGATTTTGTTTTCTTGCAYGGCTTGTTGGGTTGGAAGCACACCATGATGTGCGTGGCAAACTCAATTGTAATGCGCCAGGCAGGATGGTCTTATCGCAGCCAGAGCCCTTGCACGCAGCCGTGGCTAAAGCTGATCTTGTGCTGCAGCACTCCCCTGTCCTGTCGCTGATCGCGTTATGTGGTGAGGGCGCAGGGATTCTGTTTGCCTGGCGGTGCTTGTTTGTCCAAAACACGATGAAATAAAGATGCTTCTGGGAATTACACTGTTTCACTTCTCTGACACAGTTTGCCAAGGGAATGTGAATCATACACTTCARTGCTGGAGAACTCCTTGTTTAGCATTAGTTTGACTGGCTCCTTAAATCCTGTACTGCTAAGCTGGCGTATTCTGTGTTGCCCCAAAAAAAGCAACTCCATGTGTGATTCAGACTGAGTAACAAGATGACTAAAACTGCTTTCTTGTATGGAGAGTTGTCACAGAAGGGTGTCAGCAAACATATCAGTTGCTGCTTTCCTCCCTCAAGGAGGAATGCAGAGTCCTTTGCTTTCCCCTCTGCCAGCCCTCTTGCAGGTAAACACYGAGTGGTGGTTTTTAATCAACGACTTGAGCTTTCATGGTGTCTGACTATTGTCTGAGCTTCATCGCACATGTAACTAAAGAACCCTGTATGGTTCCTGCTCCRAGGGTGCTGTGCTAGGATTTGCTTATGGACAGGAGCAGTGAGTTAGGTTCCTCCAGGAAAGAAGGGGTGTTAGACACGAGGAGTATTTAACTACCAGCTCTTGATGTACTGGGCTGGTCTGCCAGCAAGGGAAATACTCAGAGGATGGCTACATGCRTGGGTGTTAATGCTGCTGAGTGGGTCCCAGAGGGTGTGACATATGATGTCACATATGAAACACAAAAATCCTGTTTTAGGATGCCAGGACCCTTGAGAAGGAGGGTCRGGTTCCCTGTGGCCTTCTGATAATACACTGCAGGGTTTTGGTGCCCATTTTAGCTCTGTGTTCCTTTGCTCTGCTGAGACCTAAAAGTCCCTCTCAATAGCTGGGAGTCCAGTGCCATAAGCATCCCAGTGCCCAGCCTGGTGAGTTGAAGGGGATCTCGCACAAAGCTGTAAATCCTGACCACTGCCTTCTCTCCTGCCCTGCTAGGAACGCCTCCACGGCCGTGTACGCCTGCCGGAATCCCGTCCACGAAACCTACTTCCAGCAGCTGGGTGCTCCGCTCCGYAACTCGGGTGTTCCCAACCCTCACGACAGTGCATTCAGCTTGCAGAGCAAGGCCAAGCAAAAGCTGCTGAAGCATGGAGTGAACCTGCTCTGAACTGATGCACTGAGGCAACGTGTCTCAGCCCATGCTGAAAGTTAGTTCATCTCCAACATGTAAAATCTCAAAGCCATTTATTCCATAGGAGGCGTGAGGCTCTGTGCTACATCTATGGGGTCTCCAGCCTGCCTTGCCCGCAGGAAGGGGCACTCTCATTGCCCTGTTCCTGCAGCACGTTTTGTGCTAGTGCAGAGTATCTTTCACGTTAGCACTTACCAAAGACTGCAGGTAAAAAATAGCTGTGTTGGGGTGCTTGGTTTACATTGACTCTAGGACTGTTCCTGGTGCTCTGCTGCCACAGGCAGAGACTCCTGGAGTGCCTTGACCTAAAGTAAAACCTCCTCTTTCTCTAAGCTATACAGACACCAGGCTACTGGGCGGTACTGGCTTTAAGAGATGTCAGTCAGACACTGCATCTGCCTGGAGTTCTGTGCCTACACCTGCCCTGGTCAGACTTGGGCTTTATTTATATCTCTTAATCTATAGAAATGATCCCCTGCCACGACGTAACGCCTTACCTCGATTAACAGAGCCTGCACGTTCTCAGASTAACTGGAATAGAACTGCTGCAAAACTCGTAATCCTCCTACGGGGGTTGTCAGGAGGTTTTTATACTGTAGCTGAATCTGGGAGATCCCTGTCCCTCCACGCGTGCCCGATCGGTGATTGTGCAGCACAGCGCTGCCCTCCCCGCYGCCCTCCCCGCYGCCCTCCCCGCCGAGGCAGCTGTAACCTGCCGGGGGCCGCGGTGAGGGTGGTGGTATGAATGCTCCACACCTCCTGCCTGCTCCGCGGCCTTCTGCTTCCTCCCCTCCCTCCTGTTGGAGGACCTTGTTTCACCTCCCTGCTCTTGCTGCTCAATTTTTGGCTACGCTCTGCCGACGGAAAAGGCAAGTGGGAGCCCCGTAAGCTAGTGGGACCAAAGAGGTTCTGTAGCTCCTTGGTAGCTGTTCTCGTGCTGCTCGGGCGGACGCCGTGTCCCCGGTGAGCGGCTGGCTGGGGGGGATTGGCGGTGACGCCTGCTTAGACCCGAGATACCTGTGTCTGACGGTGCTGTGTGGTTCAAAGCCCGCTGCTGTTACCTACGCACACATCACTGTKACTGTGAGAATAAAAGAGTCTCCAAGACTCACCCAAGCGCTATGTGTCAGCGGCYGGAGTCCCACTTACTGCTCGGTCGTCATGTTTGTGATTCCTGGTGTGCGGGTTTGGGGTTGGGTGACCCGTTACCCCTAGTTAGCTCCCTGCCAAGGGCGAGGTCCCGCACTGGTGAGGTTGGACAGGCGGTGCCTGTTGCTTCTATCACTCTCGCAAAGCAGCTGCTTGTCAGGCTCTTAGAAGATCGCTGAAGGTAGATGTGTTACCGGCTTTACCGTGAAATGGTGAGCAGACTTGTGTCAGTGTTAGCAGGGCTCTCCCAGGAGCTGGACACGGTAAAGTCACCATCGTCACGGCTCCTTGTTCCGCTCTGATGGCAGCCGGTTCCCGAGGTAGCTCTGCCATTGCAGGGCTCCTCTGCAGACCTTGGCTGGGAGGTTCAGTGGAGGCCAGAGGAGGAGGCAGCTGCTGGCCCAGGGGCTGCCTGGGCATGGGTTGCCGCCTGGCTTCCAGCTCTGGCACCGGCGGAGGTTCGGCAGCAGGAGAGCTGTGTGGTGCTGCTCCCCGCCCCTGCTGCCCTCCGCGAGGGGACTGGAGGAGTGGAACTGCTCTGCGCTACGGTACTGTCGGTTGCCCGTCRGCTAACGGCAGTGTAGATGCGAAACCTCGTTGGAAAGCCCGAGCTACAGCCATCCAGGAGACCTCCTGCCTCGCTGACAGGGGAGGGGGCACAGGGTAAGGCCCCCCCGTGACCGCTTCCCTGTGTTACGGACAAGCTGCTCGGKTTCTGGAGCGCAGCACAGAGAGGCACCGTGCAGGTGAGGGACGAGGTGGTGGGAGAAGGCAGGAGGAAAGACGGCTGTGTGCTCCAGCCCTCTTGTGATGCTCTGGGCTCCTCTGACGTGCGGAGCCAAGAGGCTCCCGCTGTTAGATGCTGCTCTGTCTGTCTCCTCAGGCAGCCCTGATCCAGGTTCCCTCTGCGATGCTCGGGAGGCAAGGAAGCCTCGGACTGCCAGAAGGAGCAGCGAGGCAGCAGGCAGGGCTGCGAGGCAGCTCCAGACTGCTCTGCTTCCCCGAGGAAGATCCTGCTGTCTCCTAGCTGGGTGTTTTGGGAAGTGGTTGTGTGCTCTATCAGGAAACACGAAGAAGTTGAAGGAAAAGCCTGAGAGGGACAGGAGGGAGTTTTGGCACAGCAGCAAAGCACAAAATAGAGGCTTTTGCCTGCTGTCATTGGGAATCTTCCGCTACAATCTGCTGTGCCGTCTGTTGGCAGTGGAACAGCTGGGGCAGCTTCATTCCCTTTTGCTTCTTGAACTGCATCTGGCCACCAAGACCTACTTCTGTCCTTTGATCGTTCAGAGGAAAGTTGTCGTGGGGTCRTACAGCAAAGAGCTCCAGGCCCTTGACTTAATGGTTGGGTTGTAGAGAGGATGTTTAAAAATTGGTCATTTCAAGTATAACAAGAGGAGGAGCAGCTGCGGCACTGGCTGTGTCYTGTCTGAGCGCCCGAGAGTGCTGCTGCCGAGGGCCAAGGGCCTCGCGCTGAGCCATTTCTTGCGCTGCCAAACCGTCCCTGTGCTCGGGGCGACGTCGGGCACCGGCTTTCAGGCACTGGGGCAGGAACTGAGTGACAGCCCAGCACCCCGGCCCGAGGGCTGCTCCGGCTGAAGCTGCCTGCTGCCTTCGGCGCGTCAGCGCGGGCAGCTGGGAACAGGGTTTTTTTTTTCATTTTCTGAAACGGTTTATTCGAAGACTCTCCGGCAGGCTGGCAGCCCTGCTGCGGGGCCCGGGGAGTGTGCTGAGCTGGGGGGCCGGGGGGTCCGCGGCTGGCTGTGCTGCTGAGGGGCTCTGCTGCCTTGGGCACAGGCAGCTGCAACCTGCAGGCGCTGCAACCTGCAGGCGCTGCAACCTGCAGGCGCTGCGGTGCCCGGACCGAAGGGATGTGGTGGGTGCAGGGAGATGCAAAGCAGATACTCCCCGTGCTCCTTGGCGGTGTGGGCTGCGGGTGAAATCCGGGCCAGGGAGGCTGTCACGGGTCAGGACAGAAGTGCCACGGGGCTGGGTATTTTAAAGCAATACCCTCGCTCACCGTATCACTTGAAACTCAGCCTGGGCCCATCGCCTCCTCCCACCCTGGAGCTCCTGCTTTTCCAGCGTGTTTCTCCCCAGCAGCAGCTGGCTGAGCCGCTGGGATAAGCAGGACCCAACCCCTCAGTGTTTTGTTTGACCCTGGAATAGTTACACCAGCAGGCAGAGCCCGTTCTGTTTTCAGCACAACTGTTTATTGATAATCTTTGCTTATCCACTGTATGAATGTTACCAAACTGTAAGACAGTTACCAAGCCAGCCTGCTTCCTCAGGGTCTGGTCCCAGGTAGTCAATGCGTTTAGAAATCATGCACTTCAGATATTCTGTAACAAGACAGGTGTAAAAAATATCTCGGATGTATTTGAAATCTCTGCCTTCTCTTGCAATSTAATCACTGAAAAATCTGTAAAGAAATCGTAGGGGAGCGGGGCTGCGTTCCCTCCCSGGCAGGGCGCGGAGGCGAGTGGTCCCCAGAGCCGTGCCGAGGCCACCGAGCCCAGCGCAGCCGCTTTCGAACCAGAGGCGCGAGGACAGCGGTGAGCATCCACGACACGCTGCGCTTCACGTGTAGCTTGTTATAAACCATACGGTAGCTCTGTACCCAAAACCCCCAAACGAACCCTGGATGCTGGGCGGCTTCAGGAAAGGCGTGTTGGTTGCTGGGCGGGCAGGACTCCGGGGGGGTGGAGGGCTCATTCCTTGGGCTGCAGAATTAAACACCCCCCGCCTTTGGAAACCTTTCCTCGGCTTTCAGGTACGTGTGAGCTGCCTCTGCACGCTCGCCCAGGCTCCAGGAAAGAAGATGGAGCAGCAGAAGGAAGCGTGACCTCCTTTCTTCCCTGGCCTTTGTCTACGGACAAACAAAAGCCCTGCGCTGCCTTCCCAAACAGTGTCCCTGCCCCTGCAGGGGCTTCCCAGCTTGAGCTCTGAAAACCGAAGGTTGCACGTCAAGCGAGGAGGGGATTTAGGCGATTCGTAATGCCCTTGGGCAGGTGAAAGAGCAGGGCTTGATGTGTGCCGTCCCCCTGACAGGGCGCACGTCGGGGCGCTCCCGGGCTTGCTGCCTCGCTGGGGCTGGGGGCTGCGGGGAGCCGTGCTCTCCCCCCTGCCCGCCTGGCAAAAAGGCTTCTCGAGGCAGGAGGGCCGGGTGCCACGCGAGGGGGGGAGCGGGAGCCCCTGGGCTCGTGGCGCAAGAGCTCTCTGCGGGCAGAGCGTTGCTGCCCTGCCTGCACTGCCCTGCCTGCCCCAGCCCCGTGGGCGCTTTGTCCCTGCGTCCGTCCGTCCGTCCATCCGGGGACTGCAACCGGGACAAGGGCAGGCTGAGCGCAGCGCTGGGCTGTTTGGCTGGTTTGGGGGGGGGGGGGGAAATGTGTGTGTGTTGTTTTGATGACCACGAGAAGTTTTACATTATTACATTCAAACAAACACCCTTGGTTTTGTTACTCTACTTCTGAACACCGCAAAACACAGTAGCAACATAACACGTACGAGAGTGGTGCTGCGGCTAACCACGGAGGGAAGGCGATGCGCTGTCATGTTGGAAAATAATCCCTGAAGCCAACGATGGAAGGGAAGAGATGGGCGTTGATACATGTCGCAGTTTCCATTTACAAGAGCCCCCCAGGAGGGAGGACCCCGAGGCCGTGTGCTGKGAGGAAGCTTCCAGGGCGTCCGTGTGCGGCGCTGGACCCGCGGCGGAGCCGAGCCGGCACGACCGCCCGCCCGCCGGCTGCCCTCGAACCCACGACACCGGGCAGCGCCGTCATCGTCCCGGGGCGAAGATAAAGTCGAGGGCTTGGCGCTCCGCGGCAGCGACGTTGGGGTGCCACAGGTCCACCATGAAGACCACACGGGGACCCTCCTCCGGGGAACCTGGGTGGGATGCAAGCAGGGGGTGAGGCTGCGCGCTCTGCTCCCGCAGGAGAGGCCAGCGCTCGCCCCGGCGTGCGGGTGACGGGCTCCACCCCGGGAGGCGTCTGCCCAGTGCACCCCCAGTAAACRACACCTGCTTACTGGGAGCCCAGTGCCTCCAGCCGCCGGCATGGGGCATGGTCCTCCCTGCCAGGGCTCTGGTTTTGCTTTGGGCAATCGGATGCGGAGGTTTCCCGGCGCCGGGCAGCAGGCACGATGCTGGGCTTGCTCTCCTTGCAGCTGCATCGCGGAGCTGTGCAGGGAGCTGCTCCTGCGCTATTCCAGCCTTCCCGGCCCTGCAGCTCTGCACTGAGCCGTGCTTCCCAATGCCACAGCAGGGTTGGTGTGGGAGCATCAGCTTTTGTTCTCCCACACTCTTCACATGCKCCCCTGCGTAAAACAGCTCTGCTTGATGCTTTTATGCCATTGGCGACTAATGCCGGTTAATCCGGGAGAGCTGAAGCGAAATAGCCTCCGTCAGTGATGGAGAGAGGCAACAAAACAGGCCGGTGTGAAGCTTTTCTCCCTGCACAGGAGACAAAGGCGCYGCTGGCACGTCAGCGCTGAGCTGCTGCCTTGTAACAGGGCTGCTGCAGCCGGCAGCACTGCCGCGAGCAAGGGCGAGAGGATGCCGAGGCTGTCGGCATCGGAGCCTGCACCGTCCTGCAAAGCTCTGGGGGACGAGGGAAGCCTTTCCCTGCTGGCTGCCGTGGCAGGGAGAGGATCACCGGGCCCCGTGCCGGGCTGGCAGTGCCGCGGCAGCACTGCAGGGCTGCAAGCAAGCCAGGACGGGAGCGAGCCCCGGGGCAGGCTGAGGGGTGGGCTCCAGTGGGCACTGGGATGCTCCACCACCCTGAAGCAGCAGGGAGCACGCGTGATGGGCAAGCCCCACCGTGCCAGGAACGGGGCTACTGCCCTCCCCGGCGCGAGCCAAGGGCAGCAGCGGTGTAACCCCCACGGGACGCGGGTGCCTCCAGCCCTGCGGACGCCTCGGCAGGAGAAGGGACGGGGCGCAGCCGCCCGCCTGCCCGCTCCTCCCCGGCCCCCCGGCGCTGGCGTCAGCGCGAGGCCCCGTGAGCCGCGCGTCGTGCTTACCTTCGTGAAACGCCGTGTGCAGGAAGGAGTCGTCGAAGAGCAGGCAGCGGCCCTCAGCCCAGCACTGAGGCTCGCCCCCCACCACCAGCTCGCAGTTGCTGGGCGTCTTCAGACCTTAAGAGAGAGGACCGGGAGGGTCAGGCGGTGCCGCGCTCCCCGCGACAAGCTTTGAAATGCGAACAGCGAGCTCCACGCTGCTGCCGAGGGGTTGCTCCCCTGCAGAGTGCAGCAGCAGCAGCAGCAGCAGCAGACGCTGCGCTGAACTCAGCGCACGGCGAAGTCCAGGGTTCAAAGCATGCACAAAGCTGGCACTGCAGTTGCAAGCTGAACTCCGAGCCTGATGCAGCTCAGCCCCTGCCCGCTCCCCTGCCCCTCTCGCCCCCAGCTGCTGCAGKGCACCCCGGTACTCGCTATACCCCAGCGAGCTCAGCGTCGTGGGCACTCTCTTTTGCACCTGGAATGCCATCGAGTCCCCAGAGCCCACAGCCACGGGGTGTAAGTAGGAAGCCAGTTTCTTGGTGCATTTTCTAGCTTCAGGACCAAAGGCAGAGCTTGCCCCCTCCTCCCTCCGGCTCTGCTGCAATTACCCTGCCCACTGCGGTGGGGTAGGAGGAAACGCTGCACTGGGACTCGAGAAACCGGCTCAATTCCTGGCTCTGCCACAAGCTCCCCATTTGAACTTGCATCACTCAGCATCTGCCTTGTCACTCAGTCTCCCACCCGAGATGCTGCCAACCGGTCCCCCGCAGGCAGCTGCAAGGACAGAAATTCAGGGGAGGGTCGCAAAACCCTCGCAAGGGGTGCGGCTCTGTGAAGGCCACATGAAGGACAATCCTAGAAATAAAATGGGTCTTTTCCTAAAATACTAGCACAAGTCAGGCCAGTTTGACGAGGGTTGATCCCATCACCCCCTGCATCAGGAATGTCACCCCCCGCAGTGCCGGGACCGCTGGAGCTGGTGCAGAGTCAACCTGCCCCGAGGATGCAGCCATGGTGGAGAAAGGGGTCAGGGCTCACGTGGCTTGCGAACGGTAACGATGCAGCAAACGAGCAGGAACGGATTTCACAGCGATGCCGAAACCAAGCGAGCGCAGCAGGGACTCCCAGGAGAGCTGGGAGCGCAAAAAGCTGCTCTGCTTTTCTAACGGGTGTTTCAAAGCCTCCAAAACCCAAAGCCATTTCCCTGCACAACGGCCTCAGCTGGAGACGCTCCAGCTGCAAAGGGGGAGCTGAGCAGCGGGGGGAGGCGGGGAGGAGGCAGCCAGCAGCACGCAGCCCRTCCATCGCACCCGCGCTCCGGGGAACGCTGCCCTGTCCCTCGGAGGGGCAGAGCTGGTGCCTGGGCTTGGCCCCAGGTGTTCGGCAGAGCAGTAGCAGGCTTGGGGTAAATCCTAGATTGCGGCTGGGCTTTGCTGACGGCTGTTCTGGCTTTTCAGAGCAAGCTGGCCTGAAAGGGCTGCTTGTCTCTTAAATGCATCCGTGCCCTGGGCAGTGAGAGCCGAGTCCCCAGCACCGCGGTGGGGATGTCAGCAAATGCACCGTCAGCGTGCCCCGGGCACGGTGCTGTGTCCTGGCTGGAGGGCCAGCAGCCGYGGAGCAGATGGAGCTGGAAAGTGTGGGAGGACGAGGGAATGACCCGYGTGGCTCGTCTCCCCAGGGCACGCGTGCTCCAGCTGGAGGGCTGGCCCCAGCTCCACGCTGCCGGGCAGGGTGCGTTTGTCTGAGCCAGCCTGGACCTCGCCGCGCTGGCCCCCCCCCAGGAACCGCTCTCGGCCCCTTGCAAGGAGAGTGCATCTCCCCAGCAGCCAGGGAGAGGGCAGCTCCYGGCTCCCCAGCGGCTCCCCAGGCCTGGAGGACCCCTCGGATCAGCTCTGAAAACTGAATGCCATTCTAAATAAATGGCCAGTCACCGCCTGAGTGTGTTTACCCAAGAGGAGTTGGCTGAACAAGCGTGTTCGGTGTTTGCCAGCAAGGCCCGTGCGGTGCCTCCCCCGGCACGATCTGTGCTGCTTCCAGCGCGGCAGAGTCCCGACCATCTGTGCCGCGTGGGCTCTCCCCATCCCGGGCATTCGCGGGGCGGGGAGCACCGCGCCGCAGCCCCGCCGGAGGGGATACCCCGGCACCCCCCACTCCTGATTTGCACCAAAGCAGCATCTTTGCTCACATCTGCCTGCGTCAGGTGCAGAGCGCCYGAAATCCCAGGAGAGGGGGAGCTGCCGGAGGGGCGGCGCTGGGCGACAGCTCGGAGCGGGAGCAGCACCCCAGGCTGCCCCGCATCCCACGACGGGAGCTGGGGCTGCCTGCAGAGCGGGGGTCATTTGGAGACCCCTGCACAAAATCAGCCCCGTATCTCGCACCGGTGGGAGCCCCCACCTCCAGGTCTGCAGGAGGAGGAGGTGAAACGCTCCTGCTGCTGAGCTGGGGACCCCGGGGAGGTCGGGCACGCGGGGGGGCACTGAGCACCAGCCTCTCCTGGRGAGGCCGCTGCTGCCAAAGCCCCAAAACCTCCCTCACACCATGAGCCGGCCCCGGGGCTGCAATTAGCAGCTGAACTCGGAGAGCACAGGGTGCAAGAGGCCTCTTCTGGGCKCCTGCACCCAGGTGTGGCTGCGTCCCCCCGGCACCACCCATGGTGGGGACGCCCAGCCAGGATGAGCCTCCCCACCGGGCACTTACCTAGATGGCAGCGGATGCGGATGTTGGTGGGTCCGTAGTGCTCGGCGATGACGGTGCCCGGGCTCAGCACGGAGATGCACGCATTCCCAAAGACATTGTTGCCAATGCAGGTGCGAAGGCTCCCAAGCAAGCGGTACGTCCGTGGGCATCTCCTGCAGTTCCTGGGCACGCACATGCCCTGGTTCACCAGGTAGAAGGTGAACCACTCCCCGCTGGGCGTGCTGTTCATTTTCCATCCTTGCGGGAGGCTGCAGTTTGAGAAAGCTTTGTAGAGGGTCTCAAACTCGCACAGGATGGTCTGGAAGTTGCGCTCCAGCAACTCCACGTCATGCTTTTGAGCGTCCCGGGAGAAATAGGGCATGGTCGGCAAGTCCGGCAAGAAGAAGACTTCTGGCTTCTGGATGGACGGCCGGCTGTTGAGGTACCGGCCCTGCTCGCGGATGCCCTTGTGGATCCTGCCCATGCCGGACCAGGAGTAGCGCTTGGCGTACTCCTGCAGGTTGTGGTAGAGTTTCTGGTTGAGCCCGTCGTGGTGCGTGCAGCGCACGCACTCGGGCGAGTGGCAGTAGACGTACCCGTTCTGCACGCCGTTGGCCTCGGCGCTCTGCATCAGGGCGTTGACGGTGGCGTAGGCGCGGGGCTGCTCCCGCCCCACGTGGTAGCAGTACCACACGAAGAGGACCAGGAGGCAGGCGACGGCGGCGAGRGCGGTGGCGTCGCAGTCCCGGAAAGACTGGATGCCAGTGGCGATGAAATCCCGGAGTCCGTCCAGGGACCAGCTCCAGTCCATCAGCCACTCCAAAGACATGGTGGTGCAGCGGGTGGTGGGTGCGCGCAGGGGGGCCCGGCGGTCAGTCCTCGTGGTCCTCAGAGGCACCCACACCATGCAGCTCAGCCGGGGCGCGGGGGGAAGGGGCTGCCATGGGGAAGCGGAGCTGCGGCTCTCCCCTGCACACCCGGGGGCTCTGCATTGGCAGCAGCAGCCGGCAGCTCCYGGGGAGGTGGGCGGCCAGGCTGCCCGGGGGTCCCAGCGCTGTGGGTCAGCAGCGACGTGTCCAGAGGGTCCCTGCTGGCGCTCCCAGGCTGATCATCCTGAAGGGCAGCGCTGGAGGGAGGCTCTGGGGAAAGAAACCCAGAGGCGTTAGGGAGGCAGCTTCCCCTTGGGGTCCCCTGGGGGCTCAGTGCACAGGGTGCAGCCGGGGCCGTGTGCTGGGGCTGCGCAGGGCACCGGCTCCTCGCAGGGGGATGATGGAYGAGGAGCCCTCCTCTCTGCCCAGGAGCCCAACATTGTCCCATGCTGAGAAACCCCCCACCCCTCCCAACATCTTCCACAAATATCCAAATGGAAGGTAAGGGGAGAGAGCCAGGCCCCTCGGCTCCCACTGCCCCAGGGTGACCATCTCCCCTCCTGCTCTCCCCCCCATTTCTCTCCTCCATTGCTGCCTTAYCATGTCTGAAATCTGGCTGATAAGGCAGCGGGGCAAAGCTGCGAATAGACACTTAACAGCCCATCTTGCAGCACATCAGTTTATCCCCTTGATCTAAATGCTCTGAAATGACTCTCCCTCCAGAGGCTGAGCTGACAGCCCCCCGCCCGGCAGCTCTGCCCTCCGGGGACGCGGAGCCCCGCGCTCGGCCAGCCCGGCGAGGGCACCGGCAATGGTGGCAGGTCGGGGTTGGCTTCTTTGGTTTCACCAGCCAGAGGTTACCAGCTCGCAGGTCACGGGAGCTGAGCGGCTCGCAGCACCACCACAACGCCCCGCACGCCCGGCCCGAAAAGCAGAGCTTGTCCTCCCTCCCCGGGCAGGGGACAAGTCCGCTATGCAACCAGTGGCCACTCTCTGTCCCTTCTTCAGTGACCTCTGGGCAGCTCTGTCCTGCCTCACCATCACCGCCCTTGGGAAAGCAGCTYGGCGAAAAGAGAAGATGCTCCAACTCCTCCTAACCACGAGCGATGTTTGCTCGGCCCAAACTCCATCCCTGGGCACCTCCGAGCAGCAGGCAGCGATGCCAGAGGGGCAGGCAAGGCAAGGGGTGAGAAATGGAGGGGAAACACAAAGCAGGTTGGGAAGCACGCCGAGAGCTACCCTGGCCTACAGCACGCTGCCAGCACCGAAGGAGACCCTTGTAATTACTGATGTGCGGCATTTAAAGCAGCTGAACGGGAGAGTCCGCGGGTCAGGTCTCCACACCAAGCAGACGCTCAGGCTGGGCACGTGTGGAGGGTCACAGCCTGCCCCGGAGCACCGAAAGGGGAGTGAGGGATACAGGCTCTCACCCGGTTCGTCTGTGCTAGCTCTGTGCCCAGGCTGCACCTCCCGGAGGTGCCAGCTGCCGCGCAGCCCSGGGCTGGGCAGGGGGATGCAGGCTGGCAGGAGCTGCAGGGCAAACAGCTCTCCATCTGGGAGCAGTGAAACAGGGATGCTACAGGTAAGGGGGAGGGAGATGCCGTGGGAGCTCATCTGTAAGAGCATTGACTTGAAGGAGTAGGATGGGTTTATTAGCCAGGGAAGCCATCCAAACTCTTCCCGGCCCTCCCTGCCAAGGTCCTGCAGCCTGTTAATGAATGTGCATTTCCCTATTGATTGCAATGGTGATGTGCTTCAGCTGGTGGAGCTTTGGCTGGGACCTGACCCTGCAGCTGTGGACCTTGTGCAGGGCTGGGGACACAGGCTTCGGGCAGTTTTACACCCCAGGGAGGGACATCGGCACAGCTGACCTCCCTCCACCCTACTTCCTTGCAGCATGTTGCCTGTATGCCCCGACCCGGGATCTGCAATCCACGTGGCACGTCACAGCCTCCTGGGAATTTTAGGATAACTTTCCTCCATCCCCGCCGGCTGGCATCCCTCCAGACACGCCGACTTCTCCAGCCCAGGGCGCAGCCGCAGAGCCAGTCCCAGGGGTGTTCCCCAAGGCCGGCATAATCCCCCCAAGCTCCTCCGCGGTGCCGGAGCACGCCCGGGAAGGCAGGCAGAGCCCTGGCATGATCTGTATTCAGGGTGGCTCTCGCCCTGACAGGCGAGCAGGGAGCCGCCTCAGCGCAGCAGCCAGGCTCGTTCAGAAGCCGACTGACAAAGCGAGTGCACAGGGTGGGCAGAGCTGGGGGGTACGACAGCCTCGGGGTCCCCGAGCCGGAGTCGCTCACACCCCTGCAAGGGCGGCACAGCACAAACACAGCCCCACTGCTGCCCTGGGGCTGCTGTCAACACCTCAAAGGGGGAAAATCAGGGGGAAACCATCAGAGCAATAAAAGAATAAAGCCCCTGCGCCCATGTGCAGCCTGCCTGGCCCCAGAGCCTCGCAGCCGGGGAGCCTTCAGGCTGCACGGGGATGCTTCGGACAGAGCCTCCCGCGGGGATACAGGCCAGCAGCTGCCTCCTGCGCTGGCACAGGCAGCCCCAATGCAAACCGACCCAAACCCACCTTCCGCAGGGGTTGTGCCGGCGATGGTAGAGCAGGGCCCCAAACGCCGGCACTGCTTCCAGCGGGCGCTGCATGGCTGGGACCTGCTGCCGGGCCGGTCGGTGCCGTCACCCTTCCAGCCCGGCTGCACGCAGCACCGCGGCCCTGCACCGAGACGGGTAGTCACATAAAGCAGCCCTGGCCTGAGATCCAAGAAAAGGCTCGTCAGCTAATAATAAACAGCGGAGCCAGTCCAGAAGAGTAGAAATCAATCCCACATTGCACTGAAGTTGTGCAGGACGTGGAGGCGAGCACCGTGCCAGGCAGCAGCGGCATTACATAATGAAGGCAGAGAGGCTTCGATGCAGCAGAAAGTTGCATCTCGGCGGCTCCGCGGGGGCCCCGGCATCGCCCGGAGGAGGTGGGTTTCGCTCAGCCTGGCCGGGATCCCCAGGCCATGGGCCCCACGGTGACGAGGACGCGTGGCGGGGCAGTCCTCGGCTCGGCACAGGCGGCGTCGCCTTCGGGAGCGGCGCGAGGAGCCTCCTCGGGATGCAGGAGCGTTGGGGTGAGGCAGGGTGCCGGATGCTACTCCGGAGCTGGAGGATGGCCAGGCAGCCGTGGGCACTCGCTACGCCCTTTCCCCCGGCGTGCCACCCCGGCGGTGTCACCCGGTGCGCTGGTCTCACGCAGTGTGACGGTGTCACCCGGCGTGGTGGCGTCAGCCGGTGTCACCGGTGTGGCTGCATCACCCGCTGTGGCAGCGCTGCCCACCGTGCTGGTGTCACATCACCCAGCGTGGCGGTGGCACCTGCCGCCCTGGTGTCACCCGGCACGGCCGT
>JASVER010000161.1:1146522-1200734 GCA_030449065.1 Oceanodroma leucorhoa
GGCGGCTCCGGGAGGCGGGCGTGCAGGTCCCCGAGGGAGCATTCATCCGGGCTGCGGGCACCCCGGGACGGGGGGKACGCGGGCGCCGGGGACACCGGCGTCAGCAGCTGGGGTGCAGAGGCACCGGGGGGGATGCAGGACATGCAGGGGATACTGGCTCCAAGGCTGCAGCAACTGGGGGCTGCAGCAGTCAGGATGCAGGGGATGCTGGCCCCAGGGATGCTGGCCCCAGGGGTGGCAGCATGCGGAGACGCAGCACCCAGGAGACAGGATACTGGCTCCAGGGACGCAGACTATTAGGGATGCAGCAGTTGGGATGTGCAGGATGCTGGCTCCAGGGATTCAGGCACCCGGGGATGCAGGGAATACTGGCTCCAGGGATTCAGGCACCCAGGGGTGCAGGGAATACTGGCTCCAGGGATTCAGGCACCCAGGGATGCAGGGTATACTGGCTGCAGGGATTCAGGCACTCAGGGATGCAGGGAATACTGGCTGCAGGGATGCAGACACCCAGGGATGCAGCACCCAGGTTGCAGGGGTTGTGGGTCCCCGAGGATGCATGTGGCTGGTATGCAGGGGACAGGAGCACGCAGGGAGGCAATGCCTGAGGTGCAGGCAGCCAGGGATGCCTCAGCAAGGATGTGAGGGTGTGCTGCAGCASCTGGGGTGGGGGGAGGCTGTTCCCAGGGGTGCTGGCTGCCAGGATGCAGCAGATGCTGGCCTGGGGGGCTGGGGACACCTGGGATGCAGCACCATGGATGCAGATGCCTGGAGAGGCATTCCCAGGGGGTGGCAGAAGTGTGTGAGCCCCCCCACGCTCACRGCCAGTTCCTGCCCCTCCAGTTAGGAGGGTCCCTCAGGTGGTAAAYGATGACCTGTCTGCTGGCGTCTCCTGTTCCCATTCCCAATGCTCCAGGCGCTTCCTCCCTCAGCTGTGGGCAGTGTCGGAGCTGAGGTTCCTGGGCCGTGGCAGCTTCAGCTCCTGGGAGTTCCCTTGGAGAGCCCGCAGGCAGCGGGTGCAGSAGCTGCAGAGCCCCAGCAGACCGTGGCCATGTCTAACAGCAGCAGCTCAGCRCTTGGAGCAGACAGACTGTAGGTGCAGCCTCTCCACACACACTTGGCTCCAGCTAGTTCAGCCAGCCCAAGGGCCTTAACAAAACCTTCCCTTTCTAAGCTGACCTTGCATGTGTCCAGGCTGTGGCCCTATGGAAAAGAGGAGACCGGCTTTGCAGGTTGCCTGTAGAGGAAGTAAAATTTTTAGCAATTTGGGGTGTTCCTTAACAACTCTTAAGTGCTGGTGGAGGAACAGTTTGTCGTGAGCCTTTCTGCTTCCTGCTTGCTTGCTTTTTTCCTCCCCAACCCATTTCCCATTCACCCAAGCGGATGATGTCAACTCCAGGGGACCCAGGAGCCCCGACGGTCCAGCCCTCCCTCCACCGTTCCCCCTGGTGCCAGATCAGCCGCTGGGCCGAGCTGACTGCAGGCAGAGCCCGGGTGCAGGCAGAGCCCGGGTGCAGGCAGAGCCCTGGCAGCGCTGCCCTGCCCTGTGGCAGAGTGCCACGTGGAGCTGCGTGGGACACGTGTCACCGCTCCCAGCGCGGGGGAAGCCCTGCCTTGTGTCGCAGGTTTTGCCATCCGGTGCCTGCGCACTGCAGGTAGCYGGTGTCCTCCCCCCGACACGGCTTGAGCTGGGTTTTAGAGGTGAAATAAGGGCTGCTCTGCTCAGCCCCTCAGGTGTGTGTGCTCGCTCCCGAGCAACCTCAGCCCCAGCTRCTGCRCTTTGTTTTCTGTCCTGGCACATTTTTGCCTCCTGTCAGCTCCTGCTGTTCCCCTGTGCACATTCCCCACCCCAGCCCCCTCCTCAGTTTGCTCCTGCAGGGCCCTGGCAGCGCTGCGTGTTGCAGGGTGAAAGGAAGGTGAGGTTATTCCTTCCTGCTCTTTCCCAGACCGCTCTCAGGCTCAGCCCGCTCCTGCCTGCTCTTGGCAGACAGCGCATCCTTCTGTCTGCAGTCACAGGGTCTGCTGGCTCTCGGCGCTGGGCTCTGGACTCTCCCACCCTCTCTCCCCTCTCTGCCTTCTGCTCTCTGCTCCCCGTTGGGCCCCTCCAGGCCCTGCTCCTCAGCTCTGCAGGACAAGCTGCCCCTCTCTTTCCTCTGCCTTTAGGATGTCGCCTGGTGCTCTTCACTTTCCAGTGCAGCAACCTCTTTCTCAACACTGCACCCGCTCCAGCAACGGGCCTGCCGTGCAGCTTTCCCACAGCCCTGCGGAGAGGAGGGGGAATTGGAGATCTGAAGGACTGGGGTCTCATCCTGACTCCCTGGTGTGCATTTCCCCAATAATACTAAGCCCACAGCATGCAGCACGGAGGTTTCTTGCAACACGCCCTGCACCACCCACGCCAGCCCCACGCTGAGGGTGCAGGGACCCGATGCCTCTGCCCTGTGCTCTTCTGAGGGGCTGGCAGGGATGCCGCGAGGGTTAATCCTGCTGCCAGCCTCCTCTTGGGTTTGTGCTCCGCAGGTCCCTCCTCCGCCCTCTCAACTCCTCTCCTCTCTTTGGGCTGTGTGATTCACCCAGCCTGGGGTGCTCAGGGGAGATGTCATTCCTGTGAGTCCGGTGGGCAGGTCCTGGGGCTGGGATGGCTCAGGTGGGACCCCCTCGAGCGCTGCAGGCACYGCCCCAGCCTGGGGGGAGCACCCCCAGCACCCTCCCCGCAGCCCTGCCTCCGCAGCCTCCGCCTCGCCGGTGCCTACAGCCATGGGGCGGCTGCGGGACGGAGGTGTGAGCCCAGCCCCGCTGCCAGCGCCTGGGCACCGGGAAGGGTCACTGGGCTCGAGGCAGGGACAGCAAGGGTCTGGCAGGGGCCAAGCGGGCAGCAAGAGCAGGCACAGGAACCGTCCCATGGCAGAAGGGCTGGGAACAGCCCGGGGATGCGCTTGGCACGGCTCTGCCTGAGACACCCTGGCAGGAGCCCCGTCTGCGTGGCAGCCTCCTGGCTCCGGTGGTTCCTTCTCCCTTTTCCCGAGATGTACTCCTGGGGCAGACACTGCCCGGTGTCCTCCCCTGAGCCGCTGCCAGGACGCGGCTACAGCCAAAACCGCACTTGGGTTCTGCCAGGGCCRGGGTTTCCCGGAGCGTTTAGGCTGGAGCTGGGACAGTGCTCCCCGAGGGGCCCTCCCTGTGCCGAGGAGACCCACACCGCGCAGGCTCCTGTGCCCTGAGTCCCCACTGGACCAGCTTGTGCCCAGACAATGTGCGGGATCCTCCGAGCATGGCTTTATCACTCAGCCCTGTGTCCCTCCCTCAGCATTTCTGTCTCTGGGTGCTGCTCTGCTGCCGGCTGCCAGCCCGCTCTGCCAGCCCAGCCCTGAGCCCCCCGCTCTTTGCTCTTTAATCATATTCCACCCTGCTGCTCTTTCCTGGCTCTGCACTGATGAGTGCCAGCGCCGGCCCCAGGGCTCTGTCACCACTGACACCAGTGACCGTGGGCACCCCTCCGGTTCCTCCCTCCCGGCGCTGAGCAAAGCCCTTAGCAGAGCTGGGGGGCTGGGGGCCGGCCGCTGCCCCAGCCCTCCATCCTCAGCACGGCTCCCCCCAAACCACTTCTGGCTCCTGCTGAGAAATAACCCCGCAATGGGGGAAGGTGCGGGGATGTGGCCAGCAAACRGCTGCACGAAATCCTGCTGGGGAGCGCGAGCCCCCGCGCCGGGGCAGAGCGTCCCTGGGGCCGGGCAGGGATGCTCTCCCTCCCCGCCCTGCGACACGGCTGGAAAGGAGGCGAGGGGTCCCCGCTGCTCCGTCCCCGAGCTCGGGTGGGTGGGCGTGGGGGTCCCCTGGCTACGTGTGTGCCGGGCGATGAGCACGCTGCGTCCCGCGGGGGAGAGGCGGGTGATGGCTGTGGCTGCTGCGCCCAGACAAAGCGTAATCCGTGGCACAAAGCGCGAGGCCAGAGATTGGCTCCTGCTTTACGTCACTGAGGAGGAATGGCAGCCTCAAGGTTTTGGTTTTTTTTTTTCCCCCTTCATTTTCATTCTCTTGCAATCTCTGTCCAAAAATAACCCAAGCTTCCTCCCCCGGGAATGCTCCGCATCAGAGCCTTGGCTCCTTCGCCCCCCTGTGCATTAGCCTGACAGCTGCTAAACGAAGCTATTATCTTATGTCACATCATAACCTTTTTTAAAAGCACATTTTCAGAGTGCAGGATTATTTGATTGTTTCATGTGGAGAGGTGCAGGGATGCACAGGAGGCCCTGGGTTTCCTGGCAGGGTGCTGGATGCCCGGGGAGAGGGCATTTCCCAGGGTGYCGGGTGGGCCGTGAGTCCCCGTTCCTCCCCGCCAGCCGTTGCCGCTGCCAGGGAAACCGGGGACTCCGCGGGCGTCGGGAAATGGTATTTGCCCTGGGACTTCCCAGCGCCCGCAGCACGTCGCCTGCCCCGGTCCCGCTCCTCGGTGAGGCGATGACACCCGCCACCCCGCCACCCCGCTCCCGGAGCGGGGCCGTGCCCGGGGCCACCCCGCAGGCACCCGGGGGTCCCCCAGGCGGGACCCTGCCCTGCACGCTCCTGGTGCTTTTTATACTCCCCAGGGATGTGGCAGGGCCCGGCCGGCTCCCGGAGGACCTCGGGGGGAAACCTCCTGCGGGTGGGGGTCAGGAGGCAGAGACGAGCCCCTGCCAGAGCAGCTCAGCCCAGAGAAGCTCCCGGGGAGCTGGGGGGGGATTTTTCCCATCCAACCCCAAGATCTTCCCTGARCTGAGCTGTGTCCCAACTGGCACGTGTCCCGTGGGAGTTGCTGGGTGATGGCCACAGGTCATCGGGCCGCCTGCGCTGCAGGGCGAGCAGGGCGGGATGGGTCCCCGAAGGCCCCCTGCCCTGCGGGGCTGTGCTAGCGGGGCTCCCCCAAACCTTCTGCACATCCTCCGTGACGTGGCCACGGGTCTCCAGCAGGGTCCCAGCGCCTTGGGGCAGGACCCAGACCCCCACCCACCCCACAAGGCATCGCTGCGGCTGGGCTGGCACAGGCGTTGCTTGGGGAAGGCGTGAGGCCGGGTTCGGGAGGGACCAGCGCTGGCTCCTGTAGAGCATCCCACGGAGGAGAGATGTCCCCAGGGCTCCGCCAGCTCACCCCGTGTCCCGGCACGGCTCGGCTGGCTCCATCCCATGGGAGCAGGGGGACACCATGGGGCTGCAGCAGGGCAGGATCTGGCCCCTGGAAACTGCACTCAGAGCCGAGCCAGACGCATCGGGCCACCCTCCTGCAGCGAAGCATGCGACGTGCTCGGTGCTGACCCTCTCTTGCACCGCCGCAGCCCCTGCGCCTGTGCAGCGGGCCAGACCTGCAGTCCAAGTCTCTGCAAACTTCAGACATTTAAAAATACAGAACAATTTGTATTGAGGTTATACTGAACGCTAGAGCTTCCCACGGAAGTACTTGATCATGTTCAAAAATATTTAATCCCAGCAATTTTCACATTGTTCTTATAAAAACAGACATGTATGAAGGGAAATGAAATGCTTAGTACATTTTTGGCACATTTTTTTCTATTTTTTTTCCTTTTTTTTTTTTTTTAACCTTTACAAATTACAAACACACATTCATTGTTTTTAAAGGAAAAAAACTAAGTCTCAGCTGTACACTGCAGAGATGCACTAACCGTCCTGAAACTAAACCAGCCTCCCGTGGTTACAATTGCTGTTCTACAAGGACAAAAGAAAGACACCAGCAGTCAAGGACRCGTCGGCAGCTTCGCTGCCTTCCCCAGGGCCTGGCTGGGGGGCCGGCGGCGTGGGGGGCCCAGGGAGGAGATGGCCCTTTTTGGGGTCTGTGCCCCCGCAGACGGGGAGCAGCCCCACCGGTGTCCGGCTCTGGCAGGGGTGAAGGCAGCGAAGGAGCGTGGGGGATGCTGAGGCTCAAACTGGGCTTTGGCTGCAGTGGGACCAGCTTTGATGGGCTGATTTCTGCCTGTTCTGCTCCCCCCCGGCTGGYCTCCCGTGCCGGAGCCCAGCCATGCTGCCGGCCCTTTCCTTSCCCAATAAACCTCCACCTTCATCCCCTGCCCCTCTCCAACTCCTGCCCAGCGGGGAGCCCCAGCAAGGTGCCAACCCCGGGGGCTTTGGGTGGGAGCTGCAAACCCCCGGGGGTCTGAGCGGGAGGCGCCGGGTGGGCTGCGCTGCCCCGATCTCTGCCCGGTGCCGTGCCGGGGGGGCTGCCTGCACCCCGGGGCAGGCAGCGGACCCTCCTGCAGCGGAGGGGGGCTCAGCAGCCAGCGGGAGCCCAGACCGTCCTGCTTACCCTGAGATGCTACCGGGGGGCAAGGGTCCTGTTAGCGGGACTGGGGTTTTCCTGGCCAGGGTCACGGTGGGTGTTACTGATGAGGAAAAACTGGTGTGAGCAAAGAGGTGCTGGCTGCTCCGCTCCCGGTGCCCAGGGAGGTTTCCTATGGCTCCCGGGCAGTGGGCTGCTGGGGGGTCACTGGTTAGTGCTTCTCCGTGGAGCTGTGACTCCTGGCTTGCTGCCTCTCCAGCATCCAAAGCAAAGCGGGAAAAGAAAGTGGCAGGTACCTCGTGCGTGCCAGGCCGTCCCCTGCTCCCCAGCACGGCAAGCAGGGCTCCGCACCAGCCGGCGGCTTTCCTGAGCCAAGCTCCGCTTCCCCGCAGTGAGGACGGTCCCTGCGCTGGTGGCACACGAGCCCCCGAGCCCCCGGCTGCAGCTCCCGCTCGGGGCGAGGGGAGCCGGGAGCTGCGGGATGGGGAGGGCTGGCAGCGCCGGTGGGACCCTGCGGCAAACCCTGYGCCTACCTCAGCTCCCAGCAATCAACTGCAGGCTCTTGCAATGGAGACATTTTTAATTTTTAACAACATCAGAACCGCAAAAATCCCCCTGTGTGGGTGCGGGCAGTGCTGGGGGACGCGCTGCTGTGCCGGGGGGGGACAGCGGGTGCCCCCGAGCCGCCCTGGCCTCGCCAGGACCTGGCTCTGCCCCGGCACCCGCTGCTGCCTGTGCCCGGGGCTCTGCAGCACACCTATCGCAGTTTAAATAGAATAAATACAGTGAAGAAAACAGTAAAATCTTCAATAAAGAGGCAAAAGGAAAGACAACAGCAGGTCCAGGGGTCCAACCAAACTCCACGTGGTCTCTGGATTAGTTACTGAGGAAGTTCTATGAGAGCACATTAAGTTCGCAGCCGGAGACTCTCTTACCACTGTCCTTATATCGAAACTTCGTATTCTCTTGTTTCCTGAAAAGAAGGAAAAGCCAGTTGAGGGCAGCAGCTGCATTTCAGGATAATCTCCCCATTCCGAGGTGGCAAGAGGGGCCCCGGGTGTCGTTTTGCTCCCGATGCTGTCCCTGCCGGGACCCCGCAGCCCCCTCTGCCTCCTCCTGCCTGCCGGAGCCCACCCGGCCCCTCGGGAGCGACCGATGGGGATGGAGCCTCCCGCCCCGCTACTCAGCGCTCCCGCATCAGGATGGCTGGACTTGTCCTACTGCTGCCCGCCCGGCAAAACCCCTGCTTCCCCGTCAGGACGCTCCCCAGGGAGGAACAGGCGCAGCAGGACTCACCCCTGTCTCATAAATTGGGTTGTCGAACTCCGTTTCTACCGTGATCTGGCTGTAGGGGTGGGAGTACATGAGGGGCAGGCGGAGGCTGGAGTAGTACCGACACCTGCGGGGGAGACGCAAGAGTCGCTGGGCTGCACGGCACGACCCCAGAGCAAAGCACGACCAGCCCCRTCCTCCCATGTCCCCCCCATCCCAGCTCCCCGCCAGCGCCCCAGGGACCCCGGAGCGGGAGCTCGGTGCCTGGCTCCCCAGGACCGTGCCCGGGGCATGTGGCCGGCGGGGGCACGGTGATGCTGAGCCAGACCTGCCCACGTATGTCCCCACGGGGCTCTGCCGCCGGCCCCCCAGCCCGACCGCACACCCCACCTTGTGAGATAGATGTACGCTCCTCCCAGCAGCAAGGAGATGATCAGCACCGGGATGAATATGGCTAAGGCCATATTTCCCCCCTCGAGCGATGTCTCTGCAGCAGCTTCTGCTACTAAAAGGACAAGATCTATTATGTTGGCATTTACAAACACCTTGTGATCCCCTCTCTGCCTCTGCTTCTCCCCTCCCTCCTCCCGGGCTCTATGCAGGCTCTGGCTGAGGGCTCATCCAGCAAATGCACGTCACTCACCTTCCAGAGCATGTTCAAAGCTGTCTTGATTCACTGGAAGAGAAATGGAGAGTTACTGGTACATAACTGGGTTTGACTGGGCGCTGGCAGCTGTTGGCTGCRTGGGGAGCCCAGGCCCGGGGTCTCCCTGCCCCATTTGGTCCCAAGCCAYGCTGCAAACTTTCAGTTTTTAATAAGGCATTGGCTGTCCCCGCGCCCCCCAGCCCCCCCCGCCATTACCTTTGCAGATGGGCAGGGGTCCGCTCCAGTGGGACGGCTGGCCCAGGATGCATTTGATGGTAACCTCCCCCATGAGTTCAAAGCCCTCATAGCACATGAAGGTCAGGGACTCTCCTGGCAAGTACAGRCGCTTATAAAGTATTTGGTAGCCGTTTTCCGGCAGTCCTGGATTATCGCAGGCCAGCGACTCCTCGGCTGAAAGGGAACACATCCCGGGGTGAGCCCCAGCGTTGCCGACGGAGAGAGGGAGCCTGGGAGGCAGCGGGGAAGCACCCAAGATCCCACCCCATCCCGCTGCCAGGTAGCTCAAAGCTCTGCACCACCCCACGCGGCTGGGGGGAAGGTCTCAGCCGCAGGAAAAAGCTTCCCGGGACCCCCCGAGCTGCGGGAGAGCAGGAGAAACTGCCCAAACTTACAGACGCAGTGCGGGAGCCGCGAGGTCCAGATGGGCGTCCCCGTCTCGCGGCTGTAGCAGGTCAGCAGCGAGCTGCCCTCCAGCACGAAGCCGGGGTTGCACGTGTACTGAATGGTGGTCCCCACCAGCAGCACCGGGTCGGAGATGAGGCGGGTCGAGTGCTCCACCTCCCCCGGGTCCGTGCAGTACATAACTGGGGAAAAGAGGCCGTCTGAGCGGGGAGCTCCGGCACGGCAGCGGGGACCAGCAGCCGTTACCAAGTGGGGTGGGTCCCGGGGATGCKATGGGGACAGCAGCACATTGCTTGGGGCACTTACTCTTTTCGCAGAAGGGGGGGTCGCTGCTCCAGCTGAGGTCCCACTGGCAGGTGAGGGTGTCGCTCCCCACGATGTCGTAGCCCGGGTCGCACTGGTAGGTGATCTTGGCCCCTCTCACCAGCTCCGTGTGCGATGTGGTCTTCCAGCCGTTCTGGATCTCGGGCAGGTCGGAGCAGGAGTCGTTGCGGGACACCTCTGCAGCCAAGAGAGACGCTGGCTGTCACCCACCGAGCGAGACCCCGCAGCACAGCCCTCCTCGGAGCTGCTGCACATGGACGGACACAGAGCTCTTCACCRAGTGCCTGTCCCCCCCGAGAGCTCTCCAGCCCCACGCACCGCAAACAGCACGGCCACAGCCGGCAGCCAGGTCCGCGGGTGGCATCCCCTGGGCAGAGGGAAGGGGCAGCAGTGGGACAGGGGCTCTTTGAAGCCTCCCCGGCCCTGACCCTAAAAGCAGGCGGAGGGCTGTGCTGATGCAAACAGGGCAGTGTCTTTGCTGGGGTCAGGACAAAAAGAGCAACCTGGGAACACCAGGCTCAGCTCTGGCTGCAGGTGCAGATGCCGTGGTCACGGCACGGCTGATTTGCTCTGGTGAGGGGTTTCTGCCCTGCCTTCCCCAGCCCTGTGCCCGTGCCCACCGAGCGCTGTGCCCAGCGTGTGCTGCAGTGCACCGAGGAGGGGACCTGCAGCCTCGCAGGTGATCTGCATTGCAGCTTGCTCTCTGTTTGTCATAACCAGAGCTGTCAGCAGTGGAAAGAAAACACGCTTGGAAGAAGTCTGCCAGGGGAAGATGGGGGGAGAGGCAGGCAGCGAGACTGCAGGCAGCCGTGGGGAAGGAGTGCCCTTCCCAGTCCTTGTCCCTTCCTTGGGCATCAGCTGCCCTGGTCTGGCAGACGTGGCTGTGCTGAAGGACGATGCGAACGGATGTCTCCAGATGTAGTCTAAGCCTCTCTGGAGCAAAGAGCTGTGAGCTGGGAACATCCATCTCAGGAGCCCACACGGGGACTGGGTTTAGTGACCTCTCCGAGGAGAGGCRCACACCTCACTGCAGTGCCATCAGCTTCATGCCTGACAGAGTGTGTGTGTGTGTGTGGGGGGACCCTGCACCCTTAATTCCAGCCATTTTTCTCTCCCTGTTCTGCTCCACAGTTGCACTGGGCCAGACAAGTGCTAACAGGGACCAAAAATGCCGCTGCCCTCCTGCAGAACCAACCTGGAAAAGGGGAGAAATACAGGAACACCCCAGAACTGACTGACCCAGAGACCTGCAGCGAGGCTGGGGGTTTCTGCAGGAGCTCGGTGGGATGTGGAAAGGAGTTCTGGTGTCACAGCAATTCTCCCTGTTTCCAAACSCAGCACCTGGACACCCTGGTCCCGCTGTGTGTCACGGTCCCCACCTGCGCTGTGGTGGCAGGGCAGGGCAAGGACGCACCCAGCACCCCGCTCTCCCTACCTATGTAGTTCATGATGAATCCTTGCCCCTTCCCAAAGATGAGCCCGGCAGGGTCTGAGTGGAACTGGATGGTGAGGTCAGGGCTGGAGGAGTAGAGCTTCTGGGGACCGCTGCTGCCAACGTACTGCCCCAGGATGCGGGCGGTGAGCTCATCCCCATCGTAAATGGTGAGGATGTCGCTGTTGGTGAGGTTCAGGCTGGAAAGGAGAGCTTGGTTAGAGAGCAGCTTGAGCAGGGAACCCGGGCAGGACACCACGGTGTTGGGCTCAAGGGGCAGCGAGGTGACCGCCTGCCCCAGCACTGCAGGGCAGCAAACCTGCCTTGTGGCACGTCCCCATCCCCGTCCCGTCCCCATCCCCGTCCCATCCCCATCCCCGTCCCTGTCCCATCCCCAGGCAGGCTGGGCAAGCGCTGCGGCGCTGGCCTGTCCCCAGTGGGTCAGCGGTACTGGGTTTCAAACGGCAACCCCGTAACTCACCCCGGCTCCATCCTCCCCGCTGAGAGCTCCGGGCGGCCCCGAGAGCCGAGGAGGTGCCGGCGGCTCCCCGGGACAGGGCGGCCCGAAGCCGGGGTGACACCAGCCTCCCCGGACCCTGCCCCACGGCCCGGAAAAGGCCGGGACCACCGCGGCGGCCCCTCCTCGCTGCAGCTCTCGGGAGGCGGCGGGACGGAGCCCCGGGGCCGGTCCYTCCCAGGCGGGAAGCGGCCCCGGCGGGCGGGAGCGGCGCGGGGTCCCCGCTGGTCCCCGCTGGTCCCCGCGGCCAGCAGAGAGCAGTGGCGGCCCGCGGATGGCGCGGCGAGCCGGAGCCGCTCCGCCGGGGATGTCTGGGATAGAATCATGGAATCATTAAGTCTGGAAAAGACCTTTAAGATCATCGAGTCCAACCGTCAGCCCAGCACCCGTGCCCACTAAACCATGTCCCGAAGCGCCACATCCACACGTTTTTTGAATGTCTCCAGTGATGGTGACTCCACCACTTCCCTGGGCAGCCTGTTCCAATGCCTGACTACCCTTTCGGTGAAGAAATTTTTCCTAAAATCCTGCCGGGATCCTGCTGGGCAGACAGGGCAGGCAGCAAACCCTGTGCAGAGCCAGGGCCAGCACCGGCAGCAGCCTCCATCCACCCCGTTTGCAGCAGGGACGGGGCTGCCCTTTGAGCAGGAGGGGACGAGGGGCTCTCTCCTCRCTCCCAAGCAAAGGGCAGGCGATGGATGCTCATCCCCGGGGAAACATTGCTCCGCTGCTTCCCGTCCTGGCTGCCAGCCCTGCTGCCAGGCTGTTTCTCTTGCCTCTGCAGCCCCACCGCTGGCTGCCTGCTCGGGGCTGGTAGCAGTAACGTGGATGAACCGATCCGATCAACCCCACRGATGGGCACAGACATCGCCTTCCCCTGCTCGCTGCCCTGCCTTGTCCTGYGTGCCAGTGAGGTTCACCAGTGCTGGGGAGCATAGCCAGCACCCAGCGCTCTGCGAGGCTGGGGCAGCAAGGGCTGGGGGCAGGGACACCACGTCCTCCCACTCCCCATGGGGGAGAGGGGCAGGGGGAGGGCACCAGGATGCTCCCGGCCCCGCAGGAGAAGTCTCCATCAGGTTTGAGGCTGAAGCAACTTTCCCAGCGAAGCCTGGACTCCTGCACACGGGCAGGGTCCGGCTGGCTGTGCGTGCACAATACCTGTGGGCCCAGGACGTGCTCGGTCACTGTGGGACCCCTGTCATGCACTTCGGCCCATCTAATTCAGCCTTGTTTGGAGACGCCTGAGCTGATCCCCAAACGTTTTATTAAGAATGTTCTTGGAAGGCGCCCAGCTAATCCCCATGGCAAGCTGACATTTGTAGTAAATCTCTGCTCTCTGTCAAACATGATTTTCTCAGTGACATTTACGACTGATGACTTCAAATCGCTTGGCCTCCAATTCTGCTCAGCCCAAGCACCCACGAAGCTGGGAGGGGCACACTGGGAGCTCCGACTTGTGATTTTACAGAAAGCTTTAATATCTTTATGACTCTAAGCCCCTACTTGAAACATGCCCTCCTCTTGAAAACCCAGAAGAGCATCAGAGGAGATTCCCTTTGCATCGGCAGCATTATCATGCCAAGGGCTCCCAGCCTGGCATCGAATCCCGCACCCCTCTGACCCCTGGCATGTGCAGCAAGCGCTGCCCTGCCTGCCCACGCCTGGACGGCGCAGCCGGGGCTTGCTGGGCAGCTCTGCTCTGCTCCCCGCAGCGTTCCGAGCCCTGTCACCGAACGGCACAGGRGCGGGCTGGCAGTCAGGAGGGGAACTGATGCATTTTGTGAAGACATGTTGGTCCCACAAGAGAAAGAAAGCAGGGCACAGGAGGGAGGGCTGAGCAGAGCCTCCCCCTACCCCTCACCCTCCCTCTGTCGCATTTAGCCCAAAGACTAAGCTGAGGTTTCCAGCTCACGGGTATCCCCAGGCTTTCCTAGCCCCGTATGAACCAGCTCGTGATGGTGCCGCATGTCACTCTGAGCTGCACGTGGACGCCGGCTGCCGTGGCACCACTCCCTGCGGCTTTGCTCCGCAGGAGTTCAGAAGCTGTCTCRGGAGCAATTAACTACTGCAAGGGATGGTATACCAGCGCTTTGAACTCAGGRAGCAGCACTGGTACTGCCCTGGACCTCCCCCTGGGTGCCGAGTACATCATAGGGGATTAGGAAAGCTCCGACGGGGAGAACAGGGAAACGGTGCGGGTCCCTGGGGCGGGAGGGGAGCGGGGATACTGCAGGGAAGTGGGCTGAGCGCTGGCGGGGCAGAGACATACACCGAGGTCCTGGGCTACTCACAGCTGGATGTCCAGGAAGAGCCGCTTCTCCTCGCTGACGTGGACCCTCCAGATGCAGTCCTCCCCCTCCGCGTAGGGCTCCGGCCAGTTGGGGGACAGGATCACCCCGGCCATGGCGGTCAGCTCCCCCCCGCACATGGCTGTGGGAGCGAGAGGCAGGCAGGGCTCAGCCAGCGTCCCAGGGGTGTTCGCGCCCACCGCCCAGCATCGCCCCGCGGCGCGGGGACTGACCTCGGCACAGCGGCTCCGTGTCGTTCCAGTACGGGTCCCGCATGTTGACGCACTCGATGACGGCGGGGCCCTGCTCCAGGGAGTGCCCGGGGTCGCACGTGAACTCCACGGTGGTGCCCAGGTTGTAGGTGGGGTCGGAGGTGGTGAAGTTCCCGTTCTGGATGTAGGGCTCGTAGCAGTGACCCCGCTCGAAGGCTGGAAGAGAAACCCCCCGTTAGCTGTAGGGCTGGGGGGAGCGCTGCCTTCCYCTGCTCCTCACACCCTCAGCTCTGGGGGTTTGCTAGATGAGCCCTGGGCTCTGCTGCTGTCCCCAGCTAGAAACCCATCCCTCCACCCCTGCCGTGCGCCGATGGCCTCTTCCACGGTGTATTTTACAGGCAATTAGGATTTACAACAGTTTATCTGTCCTGAGCCATGCAGGCTTAACCAAACCCCAATTCCATTGTGTATCAGCATGGGGAACGCACTCGCTGTGTTGCCAGTTGCTGTATTTGCTGAGCAATCTACCCTGGGATTACTGCACGTTATTCAGCTTGCTCAGAGGCGTGGGGCTCCCGCGGGACTGATCCTGGCAGCAGGATGCACTTAAATGGCAACTGGAGCAGATCTGTGTGAGCTGGCCGGGGCTCGCCCAGCACCCCGTCCCTGAAGGAGCCGCCGGCGGGTCCAGAGGCAGGCAGCCGGTGAGCAGGCGCTGCAGCGAGGGCAGGAGCCAGGACAGCCCCCGACCCTGCGCCTGGTGTGGGCTCGGTACCCAGCAGTGCCGCGCTACAGGGACTGAGGGAAGGGGACAGACTGGGCCTTTGGTGGCGACGGCCACCGCAGGCTGTGTGATTCCCATGGCACCGATGGCCTTTTCAGCCCGGGTTCAGAGAGGCCCCGTCCTGGACACAGCACCCGCTGCCCCAGGGCTGCCCCGTGGCAGGCACAGGAGATGTGTCCCGTGGACACTCAGCTCACCAATGAACCTTTCTGTTGGAATAAATGTGATTTCACTATTTCTTTTCGTATTCCTTGCTAGGCAAATGTATTCCCCAAAGCTATTCCAGCACCAGTCGAGGTTCGGGTTGCCCTGCGTGCCTCCAGCGACGTGGGGACAGTGGCACGGCGGAGCACTGGGTCTGCCGGTGCCGGGGGCAGCCGAGACCCTTCCTACAGCTGCATCTCTGTTAAGTGCTGGAATGTCTGGAGGCCCGGGAGTGTTGGCTGAGGCCGGCCTGCTGCTCTCAGGGGTGCCGAAATGAGAGCACATCACCTTCGAAGCGTATGTTGAAAGCCGTGGCGGCCGCGGGCTCCTCCGCGAGGAAGTCAATCCTGATGGAGGAGCCGTCGCTGATCACCCCTTCGAAGGGCACGCTGTCGGCACGCAGCGAGTCGTAGAGGACGGCGGACTGGTTCGTGTCCCCGCTGTACACCACCATCCTGCACGGGAGGAGACAGCACGTTACACGGGACGTGTGTCCCCGCGCCCCCCCGGAGCATCRCCCAGCCCCCTCCTCGCCAGCACCCGCTCTCCGGTGCTCCCRGAAGATGGCATTTTAAAGAAATCGTGCAAACAAAAATTCAGCAACCAGATAAGTCTCTTTTACTGTATCATAAACAGAGGCTTTATTCTTTGATGTTACTACAAGCCACAAACCTGCTTTACTGCCTGTTACCAGACTGAATGTTAATGTTGTTTAAACACAAGCAGCAGCACCATAAGTGTGTGCTTTGTGTTACGGATGCTGGTGCTCTGCGCCTGCCTCTTGCAGCTCTTTTTGCACCAAGACCTGTCTTGCCTCCTGAGTGCTTGAACAGCTGAATCAGGAACCTCCTCTTCTGCACCAGGACCCTTCTCTGCCCCCGTCCCCACCATCCTCTGGCTGGCAGCCTCCTCCGTGCTGCACCCTGAGCTCGGGTCGGTGCTGCCTCCCGGGACACCCGCAGCCCGGGCACCGGGAGGGCAGGAGGTGTGAGGTGGAGGCTCAGAGGCTGAGACCAGCTCGGAGCTTCCAAGCCTCGGTATATTTAGCACCCAGCAAAGCCCCCTGCTCCTCACCCCGGGCAGAGCAAAGCTCTCCGTAGTGCCGGGGTGCAGGGAAACGGGCTCAGCGCAGACCTCGTCACTGGCCAGCAGCACCCGGGCACCCGAGCGGCTCCCGCAGCCTTACCTGTCCTTCTCGGTCAGCAGGAGCTTCTCGAAGTGCAGGTGCAGCTTCTGGCCCGGGGGGGCCCCGATCGCCCACACGCAGTACATGCTGCTCGACTGGTTCCCCGTGTAGCTGGGCGAGAGGACGCGGCCGATGGTGGCATTGTGGACCGTCCCGCCGCAGGGCGCTGCCAACACAGAGCACAGCCCCGCTGAGACGGGCGAGGGTACAGGGCAAGGCAAAGGGTCCGGGCAGGCATTTGTACCCGGGGCTTCTGCACAGCGAAGGGGAGGAACCCCTCCRCTGATGCCTGCCCAGCTCTTCTCAGCCGTCTTTAATGCATGAACCGCTTGCCTGGCTTGGCTTTGCTTTGTTTGGTGTATACACATATATGCTCACACATACACATAAAATCTATAATTTCCTTTCCCTTACCGGCCTAATTAGGAAGCAGATTCTGCTGCCACTGACGTGAAAACCCRCAGTACCTCGGGCTGCGCTGTGCGCAGAGCTGGGCATTGGTTTCCCTCTCTCCCAGGACCGCATTCAATTCATGGTGCAAAGAAAGCAACTCTAATTTTTTTTTTCTTTGGGGATCCCAGTTTTTCTTAGCACTGAGGCTAACTAACGTGGAGCRTACCTGAGCAGATTGGCTCTGGGCTGCTCCAGTGCGGCCTCGATGCGTTGATGCATGTAAGCACCCTGGGACCCTGCAGCTCGTAGCCCAAGTGACAATGAAAATGAGCAATTCCACCCGAGTGCAAATCCATCACAGTGACGTCTCCGAAGTCAGGTCTCCGTGGAAAGTTGCAGCTCAGCATAAACACTGGAACAAGCACACACATTGCGGAGCTTAGGGCTTGTCTGCTCTGAGCCAYCCCGCAGTTGTGGGGAGAGCGCGGGGGACACGCTGGATGTGCCCACGGTGCCACCCCGCTGCCGGGTGCCAGCTGCAGAGCACCGACAAACCACCACGCTGCTGCTTCCCCACCTGTTACCGCTTTTGCCCAGACCCAGTTTCTATTTTAAAAAGAATTTGCTTGAACTCATCTATTTTTTATAGCACTTCAAGTTAAAAAATAGACTTGCAGTCTGAGCCTGTGCAGGAAGAGCTGCTGCACGGGGACAGAACCAGGGCAGGGCGGGCGTGAGGAGCACMGCCAGCTCTGGGGTCTGGGACATCGGTGCACGTTGAACCCTCTGCCCGGGGCACGACACAGGCTGCTGCTCGACCCCCCCCAGCCGATATTCTGAGCACGGGCACGCAGCRAAACAGGAGCCCGGCTGGTCTGCGGGGGCAGACCCCAGCATCCTTCCACCCCTGAGCCCCGTCCCACCCCTCCTCACGCACCCACGTCGGGGAGGCACCCACCTTGGTAGTGGAGCTGGAAGGTCCCCACCACCTCGTCCTGGAAGGTGCGGAAGTAGACGGAGATGGTGTTGGTGGGGCTGCGGATCACCTGGCCCTCCACCAGCAGGGTCTGGTTGGCCAGGACCACCAGCGCATCGCCGTCCACCCCGCGGATGGAGAGCACCTCCCCGTCCGACAGGTTCACGCTCTTCACCTGGGTGGGAGCAGAGACCCGTGAGCTGCRGGAGCGAAGGTGGGGGTCCCGGCAGGATGCTGGGCGAGCGGTCGCGTCCCAGCCCCAAACACACGCGGCGCCCGCAGCCRCCGAGCATTGCACCGCCGCAGACTTCCCTCTGCACTGCTCCGAGCCCTGGCAGCTCACTGGGGACAGGACCTGCTTGTTCAGCTGCGACAGAGCAGCCTGTGCCCCGCATGAGCCCAAGGGACCCCCGCCACCATTAACCCCTTCTCCCTCCCCTGGGACAGTGGGCGCAGGCAGCTAGAGCTGCTCACTTGAGACACGTTTCAAAGCTGGATGCTCCTGTGCAGCACGAGTTGACTCACATCTAGTTCCCTGTTGAAACCGGGGATTTAGGCCGGCGGGTAGAGGCGGTGAGGGTTAGACAGGAGGAAGATGGAGGGGTCCCACGAGTCGCTGGTCAGGGGAGTGGCGGGACCCCAACTCCACCTGCATCAGCCCTGGGAGCAGACCTGCATCTCRGGGCACCACTGCATGGAGCATGGCCATGGCTGGGCTGTTCAGCACAGGTCTGCMACCAAACTGGGGTACTTTTGTAGGGCTCAGAGCTCACCATCCACCCCGTGCACCAAGCATCCGCGTGGGATCCCTCATCCACACCGGGGAGTGGATGGGGAGTCACACGGCAAATGTGTCTAATGAGCAGTCCCAAAAGGCTTTAATTATTATTTGGAAATAGCTGAAAATTAACCTCACATTTGCATTTCACGTCCATTTAGCTTAATAAATGGGCTCATATTTCAGCAGAAAGATGCTCATCAGATCACTTGTTTCCTTAAGTGTGTGAGGACCAGGGCTCTATATTTAGCACACACCACAGCCTTAGCCCATAATTGCAAGCTCTCCCGACGATGTTGTGACTAGAAGGATTTGTTGCTGTTGTCACAACTGTGCCCATCTCCCCCACCCGGCACACGAGGCAGGGATGTGCCCGGCRCCGAGGGCCGCTGGAACTGCAGCGGGGAGCCGTGCTGAGCCACCTGCAGTGCTTGGCATCCTCTGACCTTCTGCTGGAAGATGCGAGATTTCCTCGGAAGAAACGACCCCAACCCCATTGGGTAATTCCCTGCCTCCCCCAAAGGTCTCTAAGTCCTGAACRATGCCTGGAAAAGCCCAGTCCTCACGGCGGGGCTGGGCTGAACAGCCCCCAGGCTGGGTCAGAGCGTGCCAGGGTTCACCCCAGCCCATGCTTTTAACCCAGGAGGAGCTGATTTCGCCTTATTTTGCAGCAGGGTGCTGGGTCACTGCAGAGAGTCTCTGGTCCTCACTGCAGGGAAAAGCAGTCCTCGRTCTTCATGGGTGCCATGCAGCGCGTCGGAAACTCGGGGCAAGTGTGTGTCCTGGCCCCMTAGACCTGCCCCAGGTTGTTTCTTCTTCTCCAGGTTTTGTCCTGAAAACGTGCCTCCCTGGCACAGCGTACACATCCATTGCATGTGGTGCATCGGCTCAGATCTAATTATTAATAAATGGAATKAATTAAATGTTATTGGGGATTAATTATTTGAAACACGGGACCCAGGGGTGCTAAGTGGGCTACATACAACGCTAAYGACTTCCCCCCAGCTCCCACTTGGGCAGAGTTTTGCTTCCCGAGCCGGGTCTGAATCACTGCGAAGACATTTCCAGGGTGTTTCTAACACATTTTGTTCTGAAATCACTCCAAGACAAACCTGTTCCCCAGCTAGCTTCCTCCAGTGATAACTAGCATCAAACAYGCTATTGAGCGCCGAATCGCTCCAGCAAATTAGGAAGAGAAATGCTGAGGAGTGCCATCGGAGCCGCTGATTGCAGCCGAGCTGCTCTGCTGTCCCTCCCCAGCTCTGCCGCTGGTTTCAGAGGAGCAGCTGGAGCAGGCAGAGCTCTGCGGTAGGGAGGGAGCTGATGAGCACTGCGGCATCTCCCCGGCCCTGTGCAGGGTGCCCTGGGGTGGGAGCACCGCTCGGCTCCGCCGACAGCCTCCCCCTCCTGTAAACCCCGGCTCAGAGGAGCCCGGAGGAGGGATGCCGCTGCGAAGGACCCGCAGTTCCCCGTGCCAGGTAGGCAGGCATCCTCAGCGGACCCCCTCCGCTCTGGAGTAACCGGCGGGCACAGACGGATGCAGTGGCCTCGCGCCAGGGACCGTCAGCCGCTGTGAGAGGGACCATATGTGCGAGTTCCTGCCAGGGGCTGGGGAGGACGAGTTCTTACTTTAATCAAAGACTGCACCCATGTCAGCTCCTGAAGTCTGTTTGGAAGRCAGGAGGGATCCTTGATTCAGACTGCCAGCCTTGCTCACCCACTAGAAAATCTCTTTAGGGAAATTCTATTTCCTGCCAAGAAGATTCAAGAATTTTAAAAATAAACATAATTTAACTAAGTATTCGGGGAGCTGGCTGCTCTGCAGCTCCGGGGGCAGGCAGGCTGAGGCACAGCTCTCCGGGGTGCTGCAAGGGGCGTGGGGGGCTGCCGGCAGCGAGCAGAGCGGGGACCCTGAGCTCTCACGCGGCGCTGGGCAGCCCCCAGCACCAGGCAGGTTCGCCGGCAGCCCTCCCCGACACCACACCCGATGTCCAGGCTTTGTGCCCGCTCCTCGCTGAGGGGAGATTTCCCCCGCAGTGAGCRAGGGTCTGAGCTAAAGGGTGCAAGGGAAGGAAGCAGAGGGTCCTCGTGGCCTCCTGAATGGCTCCAAGTGCCCACCGGAGCAGCCCCAGGGCTCTGCAGTCCCGGTCTCTGTTTTGGGGCAGGGCTGCAATGCCACAGTCATGCCTGCCACCACCGGGCTCTCCCATGGTCCCTGCATTGAGACGTGACCCCCCATGCAGGGTCCACACCTTCCTGTCCCAGGGAAGGGACTGGATACCTTTAACGAGATTCACAGAGATGCTTCACCTTCGGGTGCTCTGCCCTCCCCATGTCACACGCTGAATCCTGGAGGAGACCTTCTCCCACACTCTCCAGGACATGCTTCCTCATGTCCAGCCTCCAGCGGGACCCGCTGAGGCCGTGCACCACTCGTGACAGGGGAGCGCACCAGGCTCCACGCAGAGCCCACCCAGCCCAGCTCCCCAGGCCACCCCACCGCCGAGCAACGCAGCGCCTGCACGGCCCCGCTCCCCGGCCCAGCCTGCCTTCTCCCAAACCAGCCCCCCTGAGCAGGTCTGGCCTCCAGAGCTCAGCCCCAGCAAAACCACATGAAAAAAAGAAATTCCCCACGAGTCACTTCTGCACCGCACCATCCTGGCAGGAGACCTCAGCCCCGCTCCCCCTCACGCAGCAAGGCCTCCCCTGCCCATCTCCATTACAGGAGCTGCRAATTAAATCCAAATCACTTAAATGTTAACCAATTATCCACATCACGGAGAGGCAGCTGAGGAAGTTGCACTGGGTTACTCCAGCACCTGCCTGATGTAATTAGCCTCGGAGTCACTGAAGCTCACAGCGCTTGTGCATGTGAAATAATTAGAAAGCAAGGGAAGGGAGTCTGTCAGCACCAGGCAAAACAAGGGGGAGCMGTGGGGAGGTAATGGCCGTCCCGCCCGGCTCTGGCACGGGCATTGCCCCCAGCCAGGCTGGCACACGGGGGATGAGCAGTGGTACCTGCTGTCCATCAGCTGTTCCAGCTAGCGCGGCCCTTATCCGCTTCCAAACCTGAGAGCTGCCGCCACCTCTGCGGCCACCAGCCCTCCTCCTGCCACCTCCAGTCCCAGCCCTTCTGGTAGGAAATTAGGACTGCCACCTTCCAGCATGCCTGTGCTAATGACTCCCCAAGGTGCAAGCCGCAGAGAGGCACAGAACGAAGCCATTGGTATTGGTTTACAGGGAGGGAAACTGAGGCACGGTGCTGGGGTGGTCTGCGGGTGGTCCTGGCACCTGGGAGGGGAGGCAAGGGCTAGGGATAACCTAAACCCCACGATTGCTGGCCCTTCCGCGGTGCTGTGCCCATTTCCCCAGCTCGGGGGCAAAGGGCCGGGATGCTGCCGGGGGCTGGGATGTCAGCCCGCTGCACCCTCCCTGCCAGCAACTGCTTGGGCAGGGATGCCTCCAGGTTCAGCTCCCTTGGGTGCTGGCCTTTCGTGCCGGCTTGTTGGGAGCAGCCAGGCACGGGTCCTTATGGCAAAGCCTATTCATGATGGTGGAGAAACGTCCCAGCCGTGGGACCAGAGCTTTCTGCACCAGCCTCACTGGTTAGGGATGACGTCCAGGGYGGACTTGTCGTTTTAAAATCAGGTTTCCATGCAAACACGGACAATGTTTCTGCACTGCACTGTCTGTCTCCTCCATGGGCTCATCAGCATGTATCGTGTGTGACATCCCCTACGTGAACTAAAGAGAGGGGATAAATCTGTTGTCTTGCTTGCCACGAATGCTATTTCCAGCTTCCCTGGCATATAAATCATGTCGCTGCTGCTGCCTAAATGGTTAAAAAGCCTTCTGCAGAGCCTGCTGCCTGCAGCAGCGGCAGGTCACGCACCCACTGATGGAGCACATCAGTCCTCACCCATGGGCGCCTGCGGAGGGGCCCTGCAGCGGCTGGGGTGGCAGGGCAGGGACGGGCAGCCCCCTTCCCTCCTCCCTAATCTCTGCTGAGCTGCTGCCCACCCTGGGGCAGGGCACGGGCAGGCTTTTTGCTGCACTCAGCTGCAGGCGGCAGCTCCGGGGCACTCAGCACCGCTGCCTGCAGCCCCAGGGCCCATCCTCCTCCAGCTCCCACCGGTGCCCATCCAGCCGGGGCGGCTCAGCCCTGCCCGGCCGCCCGCGGGCATCTCGGGCACCCCAGGGGCTGCTGCCGGACGGGCTGCACGGTGCGTGCTCAGCCAGCTATAGATGAGGCCGTGCTCAGCCAGCGTGGACCCGCTGTTGTGATTTAATTTGTCTGAAAAGCTCAGAAGCATCAGCAAAGCAAAATGCAGAGCTCGGGGGGGGGTGTGGAGAGGCTAATTTTATGCTCCATTAAAATCTTAGCTTACAATGGAGTGAGGTCAGGAGTGGTGTCACTTGGTGGATTATGGATAGAGGTGAGTTTACAGCGGAGCAGCCTGTCTTTAGCACCCTGCAGATTTGGGGAGACAGAGTTACTGCCATGGAACACATCCCAGTGCTCGCCCCTGCGCCGCTGCCGCTGCTGCCCGGCTCTGCTGGCTCCAGGGCAGCCTCCCCACCGGGGCTGGCTTCCACAGCGGAGGTCAGCCCCTCGTGCCTGCCGGAGGGACGGCAGGAACAAGCTCACTGGAACTGCTGCTCTTTTTAATGCGCATTCTTAATTACATAGATTAAAAGTTAATGGATTTTAATTGGATGCAAATGGTGACATAGGGAAAATGCAAGAACAAGAAAGGATTGCACACCAGAGCATGGAGACCGCAGACTGACRGTGTTCGAAACGTGTCAAGGCCCCTGCCCTGCTCCCAGCCTCGCCAGGCTGTGGGACGCAGCGTTTCGGGGAGAGCTGACCAAGCACGTCTGCCTGGGCCAGACCCCCGGCTCCGGTGGGTTTGCACAGCGCCGGCACGGCAGCAGCCCTGGCACGTGGCGTGCCGCACCCGCGCCGGCCGTGCCCGCTGCTCCGTGCTCCCGTGCGTGCCAGCTCACAGCATTTACAGGCGCCTTCCTGCAGAAACTCAGCCCTGGCTCCCCGCTGCGGCATGCATATTTGCTGCTGCTGGGATTTGCTGCGAAATGCCTGCTTGTCCGTGTGGTTTTCACCGTGCAATTGTCAGGGACGTGGCCCTGCTTCGGTGTAGGAGCCATTTGTCAAAACCCCTCCAAAGCAAGCGCTAGCTGGAGAGGGGCTGCCCACCCAGATGCTGCCCACTTGTGCTGCCCACCCAGATGCCTCGGGGCTGCCCCCACACCTCGGGGCTGCCCCCACACCTCGGGGCTGCCCCCACACCTCCCTGCGGGCAGGGCAGCGAGGGCAGAGGGCTGGTGTCCGCGCCGGAGACAGCGCTGCGGCTTCGCCCCTTCCCACGAAGGCTGAGTGCTTTTTTTTGCAAATTGCCTGCCAGTGTCTCGTTGTTAAATTAATTGCATGGCATTTTAACGCTTTGATCATTGCTGACGTTCAGGGTGTACCAGTTCCCTTGTACAGTTCATCTATTACACGGCCTAAGAAAAATCTAGTTTTTTCCCTGGGAAGGGTTTTTTTTTAGCAAGTGCAGGTGCCCAGGGCAGCCGTGCCCAAGGCCACGGGTGTTTTGCATCCTTTGCTGCCGCGGCATGGCTGGGCCACGGTGATCCCCCCACCAACGTGCTTCTCACCTGGAGCTCGACGCCGTAGCCCGTGTAGACGGTGACATTGTAGGTGCACTCCAGGTAGCTGTGCAGGGGCAGCGGGGGGTAGTCCGTGGAGTCGATGTAGCCCTCGGGGTCATGGAAGCTCATGCTGCAGAGGACTGGGGGGAACGCAGGTCAGCGATTGCCCCGGGGGAACAGCTCACCCGGCAGCTCCCTCCCGCACCCGGGTGCTCCCGCTGCCCTAAAACCCAGCACCCAGGTCCCTGCTCCAGCGGCCGACCCCACGGAAGTGCAGAAGGTTTTGGGCAGCCCCACAAACCCAGGCGGTGCTGCTGGTGCCTCCCCATCAGCTCCCGTAACCCCATTCCCGTGTTCCCTGGCCCCGTGCGGGCACCGCGGCTTACCCGGGGTGGGCTCCGTGGTTATGACGGTGGTGGTGATGATGGTGGACGTGGTGGTTTCTTGGCTCTCTTCCGATGCGGAGACGTGCACCTCGCTCTCCGCRCCGTTGGTCCAGTTAATGGTGGCGCTGGCAGGATCTGCGGTGGGAGCCTCACCGGCATCGCCCGCGCCGTCGGGGAAGGGCCGAGGGACCGCCGGTGGCAGGGTGGACGGGGAGATCTGCAGCACGGGGTGGCTGGTGGTGGCCTGGCCCCCCCAGGGCAGCGCAGGGGGGCTCTGCTCCGCGTCCCCCGCCCCGGCCGCTGTCTCTGCCGGTGCGCGCGGCTCTTGGGAGGCAGCCGGGAGCCCGGAGCCCGGCGGGCTGGCCGGGGCGGCAGCCCTGGGGGGCCCTGGCAGGGTGGGCTTGGGCCGTGGGTGCTTCCTCGCTGAATTTACTTGCTTTAGAATAGGTGGCTTTTTCTTAACAGGGAAAGTTTGTTTTGCATCAGTGTCGGGGGCGGCGGTGGGTGTCGGCAGGACGCGGCTCTGCACCAGCAGCGTCGTCTCCTCCACTGCCGGATCGGCACCGTCCTCTGCGGCCGGCAGCAGGTTGAGTGCAGTGGCGTGCCCGAGCTGCCCGGCTCCGCCGGCCGATCCCATGGCGTGCCCGAGCTGCCCGGCTCCGCCGGCCGATCCCATGGTGTGCCCGAGCTGCCCGGCTCCGCCGGCCGATCCCATGGCGTGCCCGAGCTGCCCGGCTCCGCCGGCTGATCCCATGGTGTGCCCGAGCTCCATGGCTCCTCCGGCCAAACTCATGGTGTGCCCGAGCTCCATGGCTCCTCCGGCCAAACCCATGGTGTGCCCGAGCTCCATGGCTCCTCCGACCGTCTTGTCCATCAGCTCATCCGCAGCGAGAGGGTCTGGGCTGGCGGGGACCACCGCTGCCCCTGATCCGCTGTCTGCAAAAAAAATGGGGAGAAGTGGGACTTGGGCAATTCTGGGCATGAAATTATAGCTGTGCCGGCGGCACGAAATCAGYCCCCCGGGGAGCTGTGGCTAATTGAATGCCTGCCGCTCTCCCAAACAGGCTCATTATGGGAAAACAATAACGAGCCTGCACTGACTCCCTGAAAGTTGGGTTTYTGCTGAAACTTGGTGGCCTTATCTCGCCGTTTCAGAGCTGCTATTCGGTCTCTTTATCTAGAGGTCACTTGTTCGGGGAGGTTCACTCGCTCCTGCTGAGTTTGTTGCTCTGGCTCGGTCTCTGTGAAAAGCCTTTATTTTTGCAATTGTCATCAGCAAATGTGGSTATTTCAAAGTGCCTGATTAGGCCGCGGCTCTTTCCCATTGTCTTCCCCACGCTGCTGCCCGGCGGGGAACAGACGCCGATTAACCGGCTTCCTCCGGCCTCCCGTGGCAAAACACCACCCGCTTCTGCAAAGTCTCTCCTTAGGCAGCCACTAAMCTTTTGTGTTGGGCAAAGCAATGCGCGGGGAAGAAAGAGTAATCAAAGCCGCACCGCCACCGCTTCGGCTAGGGAGTTTAATTGCATGAAATACAGATTTATTCACCACCGATGGGTCTGATTGGGCTGTGGCCCACGGTGTAAAATAAGCTGTAAGCAGCACCGTGGCTCTGAGAAATGCTGCAGAAAGCTCCGAGAGGCAGAGTGTCAACGTTTTCCATGGAAACAGCAGTTGCCAGGGAAGGCGCTTAATGCGCRGTACTTAAAGACTGTAATTCCAGCCCCCTCAGCCTCCCTGGGAAGGTTTGGAGCCCGAGTCCAYGAAATGTGGGGTCCCTGCCCTCGGTGTGGGCAAGTGCCCGGCCGGGCATGGGGGGTCTGTGAGCCCCCAGCCCCGCTGCTGGGCATGTGCTCCCCTCCGTGACTGCAAACGGAGGCACAGACCTGCTCCGAAAAGTGGTTCGAGCTGCTCTGACATGCCTGCGGGAGCAGCCTGGACACGTGCCTGCCATGGTGCCRGGTCTCCGTGGGACAGGGAACCGGAGCAACAGCCAGGGTTTCTTTCCCAAACAGGCTCCAGCAAAGCACGATAAACCTCTGGCTCGCCCTGGGCACTTCATTACAATTAGTGTTACAGATACTTTAAACAAAAGCACAACGCTTACATTACATTTAACCTGATTTTTTGCATTTCAAATTCTATTAATAAAGGTAGGACAAGAATGAAAAGGAAGAAAGGATCTTTTGGATGGAAACCTGAAACACAGGGACACTGCAGGGTGTTTGCCGCGGGGGAGTACAGTTCCCCCGGAGTCTGACTGCCRTTTACATCACCCTGTGATTTTAATGCCTTTCAACTTCTGCTTCTGATGCCTTAGGATTAGTTTCGCTGCCGCACAGCCGGTGAGCGCCGTGCCGGGCACACCGCGGTGCAGCCGGGGCAGTTCAGCTGGTTTACACCAGCACGGCCGGGTCAGCGTGGTGCCGGCGTGGCACGGGGCCGCGAGTTGTAGGGGACCTTAAACCCGCCTCGGCGGTGACGCCGCAGAGCTGCGGCTCCCCCAGCRTGTTTGTGCCATCCAGCTGTTGCCTCTCATTGCGCGTTTAAGTGCTGATCCTGGAAACACTTGGGTACCTGCTCTGCTTTCTCCAGAGGTGCGCGCTCGCTCGGAGCCGACTTGCATGCATAACGCTCGGCTCTGCATTATTTGGATGTGCTGGATCAGGGGCTTTACAGGACCCGGGCTCATACACCGTAAGGTGACAGCACCAGCCCAGATGGACCAGAGACCCCAGCACTGCCACATCCACACGTGCCAGGGAGAAAAGGGACCCACAGTGGCAATGGGGTGGCAGAGTCTGGCCCTGAATGTCCCAGTGGTCCCTGCCAGCTCCCTTTATAACCAAGCGGTTGTTCTTCTTGCTAGTGCGAGGATAAGCAGTGGTCACTGCTCCAAACGGTCGCACTGCAGCAAAAGCAGCCCAGCATCACCCTTGGGGAACRCCCTGTGGGACGGGGGATATCCCCGGCCGGTAACGGGGCGGACGCTGCCTGCGGGGCCGGAGGGATGGGCACAAGCAGCCTGCGCAGGGGGAAGCAAGCAGCCTGCTGAAAGTTGACTTCGCTCCGTCTTCTGGAAAATCAAAGCAGTTTTTGGCAAGAACTGAAGATAAGGGAACACAACAGGGAAAGGCAAAGGCTGGGAGAGTTAGCCCGAAGGATGGAGTTTCCGAAATCTGCTTGTCCAAGGCTGGAGATGTGTTTCTGCCCAGGTCTGCGCAGTGAGCGCGCGGCAGGAGTGSGGGAGCCTCCCCCCCCGCTGCAGGCGGGCTCACCCCTCCCTCGCTGGGCTGTGCAGGGCAGCCCCRAGCTGCTCCTGCTCCTCTGGGAGAGCCCCTGCACGGGCTGCTGTTACCCGCGTTGGTCCTTAGCTCCGGCTCCCCGGGACAGCCGGGGCTGTGCCCGCCCCAAGCCGCTGCTCCCTGCTCTCAGCCGGCCGAGCTCCAGACCCAGCTGCGGGCGAGCCAGTCCCAGCGACCAAGGTCTCTCGYGTTATGTTTCCCACGACTTAAAAAAATAATCCTTTAATTAGCAGTGGTTTAGCAAATTTATTAGCCGATTCCCTTAGCACATTAGGAGACATTTCACACCTGTCATCTGCAACCACCGACTTGTGTCGGCTCTGAATAATCTCTCCCGGCTCTCCCTGGGGAGGCTGGGTCCCTCGGTGTCCCCATGCATGCTGCTGGTGGGGTGGCCCGGGAGCCCCCGCACCCTCTGCTCGTTTCTGAGTGTCTCTGCTTCCCTCTCCATCCTGCCCCCGGGCTGAGCCTGGCCTCCATGGGCATCCTGCCGTGGGGCGATGGGCATCCTGCAGTGGAATGATGGGCATCCTGCCGTGGGGCAATGGGCATCCTGCCGTGGGGCGATGGGCATCCTGCCATGGGGTGATGGGCATCCTGCCGCGGGGCGACGGGCATCCTGCCATGGGGCGATGGGGGGGAAAATCCGTCCCCGAGGCAGTGCCAGCGTCAACTCTCCTTTCGTGACAAGTTTTGCAGGGCTCTTGCGTGCTTTAGGCTTCCTCTCCCAGCCCAAGCCCGGGACGGCCGGCTGGCGGCTGCACTCCCACTGCCGCTGCTCTGGCCACGGCTCAGCTCATCGGTTTTAGTGCTCTGCAGCAAAMCGGTTTCTCCATTACAGGAGAAGATGGGGCTGTCGGACAGGGAGGAGGCAGCACGGCCCCGGGAGGTGAGGGGAGGGGAGGGGGCTCGCTGGCTGGTGGGACACGGTGGGACATGGTGGGACACAGGCTCACACTGGGACAGTCAGGGTGTTCTCGCAGGAAACTGAATCCTTAAAGTCGGTGTGTTACCAGAAACAGCAAAGCGGCATCCCCGGGTTATTTGTCATGTGAACTCTAATTCTTAATGGATGTTGCCATTAAACCATATTTTATGCTTTCAGAAAGTTGACTAATTTCTTATTAGATCCTTTGCCAGGATGYATTTAAACGATTCTGTCCTTAACAAAGCATGAAATAAAACACTCTGTATAGTGACTCTGTAATGAGATACTTAACATGCTTTAGTTTGTAAAGGGCAAATGTGTATTCCAAGGAAGCGAAGAACGCAGCCAGGCTGGAGCGGGGAGATGGAGGCACAGGGGGGCCCTGGCATCAGTGATTAATAAGGGCATATTCCACGTTACCAGAACGAGAAGTGATTAATGATCTTAACTCCAGATTGCATCACCACCCCCAAACCGGAGCTGCGCTCCAGCATGTCCCCAAGATGCGGGCTGCCAGCCCTGCCGGCTGCCTCCCCGGCGCTGCCAGACCCCCGTCCCACCCCACCGTGTTGGTGCGGCACTGTGACCCCCCATGGCCCCGGCACTGCCAGACCCCCGTCCCACCCCACCGTGCTGGTGCGGCACTGTGACCCCCCACGGCCCCGGCGCAGCCCCCAGCCCACTCCCCTCCCTGCTCGGCCGGCTTTCCTCCACTCACTCGTGCCTGGTGCCCATCTCGGGAAGGGAACCCCCGGCTCTTCCCTCCCGGGGGGGCAGAAGCCCCCGCGCACAGAGAGGCTGTCGCTGCCCGCAGAGGGGCTTCCCCCACCCACCGCCTCGCCGGGGTGAGTGCGGCTTTAGGAAAAGCAAAGAGCAGGTGGAACAGAACCGAGTGTCCTCGTCCTTAAGGAAGGGTTGCAGAAGGTTTCCGTATTTGATATTAGGATAAGGGTGGGCTTTGGTAAGGTACTTTCCATACCGATCTGAATGCAAACAGCAGTTCTCCCGCCTCCAAGGACTATGGGGTAATCACGGTGAGACATGAGGTTCGGAGTTGCCCGAGCACCTTTGGTGCATTCCTACCCAGGGCCAGCCCAGGCGCRGGGGGGGTCGTGGCTGGCACTCATCGCTGGAAGCTTTGCAGCCCCTCTCCCCTCCTAGGAGCACGGCGATGCAGCCCGCCCACCTAATGCCACCAGAGCACTAAATAAACCACTGATTTACGATCAATTCTGTGGATTTACTCTGAGTTGCAGTAGCAAAACTATTATCGTAATGGCAGGCAGGAAATGTCAGCACGGGACGATTGCTTGGGGGTGCTCTCGTAGCCGGGCTCTCACTCTCTGCTGCCCACTCCCAGCACGGCTGTCTAATGTCACCCAGCGCTGCAGGATGCCCACGCTTCCCACCACCGCCCCGGCCCCTCGGGAGGCTGGGCTGGGGGCCAGGGCAGGCGGAGCAGGACCCCTCCCAGCTGCCGAAACCCATCCTGTTCTGCACAATCAATCAATGCRGAGACACTGAGCTGGTGGAAGAGAAATGATCACGTTTGACCTTGATCYAATCTGCTAAACCAGCTCCGGAGGAAGTAAATGCTACCAAGATGTACAAGGGGTTTATCTTGTATCTTGATCAGGAGCACTCCGCAGGCGGTTTGAGACTGGAAAGGCTTCTCTAAATCCACCAAAGCCCCTGCTCCCCCCGGGCATGGCGCAGCACCCGGGGCACTGCGCTCTGCACAGCGGTGCTGGCACGGGCGGCTGCTGCTGCAAGATGGGACAGAAACGTCCRGGACAGTTTGGAGCACAAGTGACCTTAATGCAAAACGACAGCTCATCTTCAGCTCTATTCTGGGATCTGCCTAGATACCAGCGTGTAAACACCGAGGAAGGAAGCTCAGCTCCGGGGAGGATGTCTCCAACCAGCTTTCACTCCCCCACGATTTATACTTAGCCGCTCTCGGAAGCGCTCGCCCCTCTGCGGGGCACGGGTGCCAAGCGCGCCGTGCGGCGCGTGGGAGCGTGCGGGCTGCGCGCCGGCCGGGGCTGGCAGCGGGGACACAGCCCCAGGCCCCAGGGCTGGGGTGATGGCACGGGGGGTCTTGAGAGGCAGCAGGGCAGGAGGGGCGGCAGGGCAGGGCAGGCGGGGCAGGGGCAGGGGCTGCCAAAGCTTGCAGGGTGCTTGCRGGGCACCAGCCACCCATGCGGGCAGCACCGTCAGCCAGTCACAGAGGGCCCCTGTCACCGAATGCATACTTAAATACATATAAACAAGTACAAATGCCTCTTTGAAACTTGCCATCATGAGAAAAATTAACGACCTCAAAGACCAACATAACTGGGGTCTGTGCTCTGTTACACTTGCAATCCTTCTGCCCATACAAAGGACAACTAACTGATCTGACAACGTTTTTTCAGGGGCAAACAGACTATTTTTTTGCCATTTAGGATAGTTTTATCTCGCTCTTTTGAAGAATTTTGTTTTTCTGCTACTCAGAAATAAATCTGCTCATTGCCCGTGATCTGTGCGCACGCAGCGACAGATTTCAGGCTGTGGCCTGGAATTTGCTGTGACGGCCCAGGCATATTAACTGAGCGAACTGTAATGTATTAAGCAAAAGACTGGATGAGATTGCAAGGCCAGGCGAATGAAAGAAAACTAATTAAATGTGAGCTCAAGCTCTCCCCTTTGCCACAATTTCATACGCTATCAGCTTTTGTTTTCCATAAAAGCGAAATAGGCTTTTCAGTGTTCCCTCACAAAAAGCAGCCTGCCTGTGTTTTGCACAGGGCAGGGACACGGTGCATTCGGGCAGTTTTCCGCTGCCCGGTGGCCACAGTGCCAGYGTCCCCACATCCCCGCCGAGGGGGCCCCGGCTGCGCTCCTGGGCACGGGACACCCCCAGACCCAGCGTGGCACGGTGGGGAGATGAAGGTTTCAGCTTCTGGGCTTTGAATTTGCAGACAAAACCCGTGGTGCTGTCAGACCCTCCCCGCCAGTGGCAGCCGCGGCCGCGCCGGTGCCTGTGCTGCCCCCCTGCAGCAGGGACCCCCGGCAATCAAGGGGCTTTCAATTAAGGACACAGTGAAGAGCTTGTTCCAGCCCCRAAAGCCTTTGCGGAGCAGCAGGGGATGGGAAGTGCAGTGTTCAAAGCGCCGGGAGAAGCTGGCAGCAAAGCGCCTTGCCCACGCTGCCRCGGTCCCTGCCCACGCGCGAGGCCTCGGGACGGCCCCGGGGACCCCCGGTGTCCCCTGGGATGGGCCGGCTGGGGACCCCCGGCGGGGCTGCGCTGGGTCGGCAGGCCAGGCGCCAGCACGGTGCTGCACCGGGGTGCGGGTGGGACCTCGGCTGTGGGATACCTGCAGCCCGAAGGGATGCGCTCAGCGCAGGGCAGGAGCCACTGCCCGTTAGCTCAGCTCCCGGGGACGGTGCCCGGGGCAGCAGCCGCCTCCTCAGAAACAACCCCAGCGACTGTGATCTCTGCAACGTCAGCTCTGGCACCCAGGAAAATCAGCGGCTCTCATCACACCCGCGGAGCAGAGCGCGTCTGGGCAGCCCCTGGAGCACGCCGGGTCCCCGCGCCCCTTCCCGGGGCCACGCTGCACAGCCACGTCATTCCCATGGGAGGCTCAGCCCCGGGGCCCCGCAGTGCAGGGACCCACCCGCCGTGGCCTCCCCAGCCCCAAAYCTTCATCCCCCTGAGAGAGGGTCCYCGGCACCCCCGCAGCCCCAGCCAGGGAGACGGGACCGTGTCCTGCGGCCGCAGCTGGCGATGGCAGACGCGCGTACGCTGCTCCAGAAGTGCCGTGGCTGGAGAGAGCCAGGCAAATCTGATTGCTGCCGATATCTCAGCCAGAGGGGCTTAGAGGAATTAGGGAACTGCAAATGCTTGATAAAAGGATGCTGAAATAATCATAAAGCACTCGTTTTGCTGCTGTGCTCCTGAAAGAGCTAAACCATGAGTAGCTGTATCGCCAGGCTCCCATTACTAATGCCAACRCTATCGCTGCCTCGCTGGGAGCACACGTTCCCAGGCTGCCGGAGGACGGCAGCTTGATTGCTCAAGTTCAGTAGTCACCGTCCTGAAGGTTTTAGTGATCTGATTATACCAGAAACCCTGAGAAGCTTATATGGATGCTATTAATGGCGGCGTTCAGTCCCCGTGCTCTGCCTGTGCGATGGGTTTAGGCAGACTGACAGGGTGCTGGGATCGGCTAATCCTGCCCGGAGCTGCTTCCACTGCAGAAGTCTGGCCTGAGCCCTCCCCAAGTGCTGGGACTGATCCTGCACCCCCCAGCACCCAGCCTCTGCACACCCCCCGGCCCCGTGCAAGCTCTGGGGATGCCCTGCTTGGGAGGGGTGCCCTGCTTGGGGGAGGTGCCCTGCTCCGGGGGTGCCCTGCTCTCSGGAACAAGCCCCCTTTAAGGGTCCGTGGGAGCAGCTGGCCCCGCTCTGCAATAAAGCCAGGCCCAGGTGGATAGGCTTGGCTGGGGCATAGGGCTTCCCAGGGGTGGGACTGCAGGCTCAGCCTGCTTTGCAGGGAGCTGTGAGGATTTCTCCAAGTCAGGGGATGCTGCTGAGATTTGCCGTGCCGTGCCGTGCCGTGCCGTGCCGTGCCGTGCCGTGCCGTGCCGTGCCGTGCCGTGCCACTTTGGGGTGGGCTGCCTGCGGCGCAGCCCCCTCTTGCCCCGGCTGGGCACTGCCAGTGGGATTGCGGGCTGCCCAGGAGCAGGGAGGCATTGCAGCACCCGGCCCCAGGGATGACGGTGAAGAGCACGAGCCCTTGTGTGCCTGTGAGGTCAGGTGAGGGGGGGGCTGACCGTGCTGGGGAGGGGGCTCTCTGTGGGGTGGGTGCCTGGGAATGGCACATGGCACTGCCCTGGTATGGGGAACCCATGCTCAGGGATGCTCTGTGCTGGCAGAACTACTCCTCTAAACCAGCTGGGGACATGCAATAGGCTTTCCTTTAACAAGATGCTGCCTTGATTTATTTGTATAGTTCAATTTTTTATTGTGTTCCCTGCCTTGAATGAGGTCCTCTGAAGGGTGAGATGGATGGCACAGGGGGGACCGAGGCAGCGAGGAGAGGGGACTGAGCAGAGCAATGAACCCCAACAGATGGTTCATCTCAGCCTTGTCGTAGGCTCCATCGGCAGGTGAAACAGGGCAATCAATAGCTGTAATGAGCATAACTGCCTCTGCAGGCTGGCCGGCACCGCTCGTGCGACATGAAGGATGTGCTCTGGAGCAGAGGATCCCTCCGCTCCCGAGCTCGGGCGAGTGAAATGCTGAGGCCAGGCAGCTGGGGCAGGTCTCCCGGAGCCGGGCGAGCCCCGGGATGCCCCGGCTGGCGCTCGCCTCCCCCCTGCGCCGGGGGTCCCTGCGTTGCAGCCGCCCGCCAAAGCTGCYCACGCAGCCACGCCGATTCTGCCGCTGACAAAGGAGCCCGGCAGCTCTGCTGCAGCCCGGGCTGTCGGGAGGCTGCAGCCACTTTGATTAGGCCAAATCTGTTTTCCCAAAGATAGAGGCTTCTTCCCTTATCTCCTCGAAGCCTGYGGTGCATGCAGGCAGAGAGGTGATCTAAAGCCCGTGACGGCGTGCGAGCGGACGAAGGAGCAGGCTGAACCCCCAGAATTACCAGTTACCGCCAGGACGATGAAGGAGGGTCGGCCRGCGCTGCCGTTTGCCGCCATGGGAGAAACGGGATCGTGGGGAGATGTGAACGGTCGCGCGGGGCTGCTGCGCCTGCCGCAGCGTGAGCRCCCGTAGGCAGCGGTGCCTGGCCGGGGAGCTTGGTTCCTGCCTGCAGGCAGAGGCAGGGGCGTGCAGGGCTGCGTCTGGCAGCAGAGACGCTGCTGCCCACGCTGCTGCCCGCGCTGCTGCCCGCACTGCCAGGCGTGCAGAGCTCCTGCCCCGGCTCTCCCGCTGCCCTCCAGCCTGGCCCTCCGCACGCCACGGCAGCTCAGGGGGCCGTGCGTCGCTAATTAAATCCAAAACTTCCTTCTGAGGGTTCATACGGGGCTGATCCAGATCTCAGACGGAAGAGGGGTGTTGACGCTGGTTTCTGATGCAGCCCCGCGTCGAGGGAGGGCTGCGTGGGTGGGAAGGGGCGGCGGGGGCCCCGTGCGTGTCGTGCTCTCCCGGGACCTCCGTCCCACGCCGGTCTCCAGCACGTGCCGTACAGATTTCACCGTCAGGGAGAAAAATATAGAGGGTTTGAGTGTGAACCAAGGATCTGAGAAAAAGCAGGTTGGGTCCGTCAAAACACTCTGGTGTGATGGATTGGAAATGCTTTGGTTTGGTTTCAGATTTTAAAAGATTTTTGCCTTAAATCTTGAAGAGGAGAAAAGCCTGAATCGAAACAGTCTTTCATTTTCAAAATGTCAAAACAGACCGATACAGACTCGATGGCCGCCTGTCTCCAAACAGGAGATTTGAAACCTGCTCTTTCCTGCGGTTACAATTTCAGCAAATTAAGTTTTTTCCAATGGGGAAAAAAGTTTTCCTCAAGAGCATCCTGACAGTTCAAGCTATAAGCAAATAAAATAGTAGCAATCTGATCATCGGTGAGTCATCCATGTGGGAGCGCAGATAAACGCAGCCAGAGCAGTATCTGCCCATCACATCGGGTGTTTCTGAGCCGCTTTCCTGCGTAAAGGCTATTTTGTGCCACCTGGCGAGGCAGGAGCGGGAAGGCTCGTGGATGGCTTTCATCCAAACGTTCGTACTGCAGTCGGAGAAAATAAAAAATAATTTTCCTACGGTTTGGTGCCTAGCATGGCACAAGGGACGCAGGAGCGGTGCCCGTCCCCAGGTCCTTCTGCTCTGTGGGGGTGCAGAGAGCCCCAAGACTCCCGTGCTCGGTCCCRCTCGCTGGGAAGATGCGGACGTTGCGCGTTCGGGGCGGTGAGAGCGTTCTGCAGCAGTTCCCAGTGCTTGTGCAAAGCAGGTGGCTCTTAAAAATAAGCACTGGGGTGCAGTGGGGTGTGCGGGGCTCCGCAGCTGGCTGCAGTGGATGGAGCCGGCCAGCATGTCTTCACCATAGCTGACCCAAAGAGCAATTAATGGGCAGATAATTGAGAAGAAGAGGGGTGCTCAGGCTTTGCTTGTGTGTGTCCTGTTCCTGTGGGCATCTGGCCATCCCTCCTGTGCAGTCCCCAAGTGCCGCATCTTCTGCAGTCCGGGTTGTAACTAGCGCCTTTCCTCGCTGGTGTGATCCTGCCCTGGAGCTCTGTGCGGGGCTCAGGCTGGGGACCCGGCTGGGCGCTGGGGCTCCCGGGGTGGGATGGGGTCAGGGCACTTTTCCTTCCATTTTCATGAATTTCCTAATGCCACAGAGACTCCTGTGGCCCTGGGGAGTTTCCAAACTGCTTTAAAATGCTGCTAAATTGGCCATGTGCAGGGGTTTGTTTATGCTCATAGGACTGTGGTCTGAATATTTCATTTTAAAATTTACATCTGTGTCACTAGCAAYGCTCAAATAAGGTTGCCATGGAAACCCCTCATTACCGGGCGAGGATGCTGGCAGCTGTGCCCAGCCCCAGGAGCCGTGGCCGGGAAGGACCAGGCTCTCCTCCCCGCTGCCCGCCCGGCCACGGCTCCTGCACCCAGCGGCAAACCCATCTTTGTGGGTAAAGGCAAACAAGAGGAAAGGGGTTTCACCAGCGCCTGCTGCCTGTGGTCAGAGCRGGGCTTGGCGAGATGCTCAGGGACCTGCTGCATTGGCAGGGGACACCGGGCTGGGACATGGTCCTGGGTGGCAGCAGCCCATGGCCACGCTTGGCCCCAGCTCTTCTGGGACAGGCGGAAAAGCCCCGTGGACTGGCCGTGGGCGAGGGGCTTCTGGTTACGGGTGGGAGCAGCGGGTTCGGGCTCTGCGGCAAGGACCGCTTGCAGGCAGGGGTAATATTCCGACACTGAAATGCTCTGTAAAAACTGGCTTTAGTGGCGAATTCATACTGCCTGTGCCTGACTCACTTCGCTCGGGAGCAAGGACACCGCCAGGAATACGGGAATTAAACTTGCAAACCTCTCCCTGCCCTGTGCTCTGGAGAAGCTTGTAACTGCTCTAACGATCCGCAGCAGCCTGACAGATGCCTGGAAACTACACACTTCTCCAAGCTACGAGGAAAATGGATTTTCCTCCCCAGTGCTGCTTTGCGGARCCGGAATCAATGAGACTTTGACTCTCAGGCATTTGTTTCAGCCACACCAGCTCCGTGCGGGCACCCGCAGCTCCTGTGGCTTTGGGGGGACCTGCCGATGCTCCCCCTCGCTCCAGGAGCCACTGCCTGCGGGTCCCCATGTCCCCATGATGCCCCAGCCCCGCTGTGCCCCAAGCGCCGGCACCCTGGCACCCCTCGTCCCCCAGCATCGCCCCCCGCACAGAGCAGCCCTGGCAGAGCCCCCTGTCCCCAGGTCCCGGGGGATGAACCCAGCCCACGCTGGGAAATGCCCAGGTCCCTCCCAAAGGGATGCAAGCGCCCACAAGCCGGGTCGCTGCTCGGCTGCAGGAGGAGCAGCAGCAGCTAACGAGGAAGAGGAATTAAAGAGGCTCATCCAATTATGGAGGAATCAAGAGATTTACAGCGTGGAAATGATACAACCTGTTGCGTGCTGACTTGTCCCGGCTTGGTGTTGCTGCTGCTGCCTCCCCAGSTGATGGGTGTGATTAATTATCCCAATATTTCAGCAGAGATACATGAGCTGGTGGAGACCACGGAGCAGGGGAGCAAAGCCATTAGAGATAGTGGCACTTTGATGCAGATGTTAATTTGAGTTCACTGCAGTTTTTTACAATTTCAAATGTAAGAAAGAAATGGTTCCTGCCTTGTTATGGGCAGATAGGTCTGTCTGAAATGAATTAGCAGGGTGGTTTCAAGGAGTAATTCATTTTTTTGAAAGCTGAGCCTCACTAGGTGCAAATAGAAAGTTTCCCGTGGAGTTTTCTAGTCTTCCTGGTAAACCTCCGACCCTGGCCAGATGCAGCCCCAGGCTRGCCCCAGCCAGCGCCAAACATGGACAGCCCGGGGGGAGACCTGCCATGCCCCTGGTCCCCCCTGCCCTCTGCTGCCATGTCCCCCCAGGTGTCCCTGCCCTGGAGGGGTTCATCACGAGGACGGAGGAACGAAAGCAAATCGATCCCGTGGCTCTCCTGGGCTCCGTGGCCAGGATGCTCATTCCTCAGGGCCCGCCSGGGGAGAGGAAATTGAGTATTTTGGCAGCTTTTCAGGATACAAATTGAACTGGGGAAARAGAAGCTCCTTCTTTCTCAACCAATCATCCAGCCTAGTCGTCTATATCAGGGTATAAAATTAAATGGGTTCCTAAAGAGAGAGTATATTTAGATACAAAAAGCCCATTCTAGTCAGCTATCTGAGACTAAAATAATTAATCTCCCATCACTGTTAAGATGCAGCAGAGCAGATCTTGAGAAGCGAGCGCTGCGATTAACTCTTCGGGAGCCGGTCAGCCCCGTGAAACACAGCTCGTGCCCCGTGCTGTGCCCGGGGGCTCCTGCCAGCTCCTGCCCCGGCCGGGCTGTGCTCGGCTTCGCCCCTGCCAAGCCGTGCCAGTGCCTCTCCGTAAACTGCTTGTGCTGCACCAGGCAACGCGTTGGCAGGGCTGCTCTGCCCTGGCACTGCCTCCTGGGTGATGGGGGGGACTCAGGAGCCCCAGCAGGGGTGGAGGAGCCCCGGCAGGGATGCAGGAGCTCCGGCAGGGATGCAGCAGCCCCAGCAGGGATGCAGGAGCTCCAGCAGGGATGCAGCAGCCCCAGCAGGGATGGAGGAGCTCCGGCAGGGATGGAGGAGCTCCAGCAGGGATGCAGGAGCTCCGGCAGGGATGGAGGAGCTCCGGCAGGGATGCAGGAGCCCCGGCAGGGATGCAGGAGCTCTGGCAGGGACACAGCCCGGGCTTCAGCATCTCTGCTGTAAGCGAGACGTTGCTCGCAGGGAGCGAGCCAGGAGCCCCCTGCGCCTGCAGTCCCGACCACAGTGCCGTGGCGATCCCTGGGGCCTGGGACCCCCCCGGGCTGCCGGCAGGCTGGGGAGGTTGGTATGCCATGGCCAGAAGGGCTTTGCCCCTGAGAGCTCCTCTCCCTGATGCACCGACATCCCCAAGCACCGGGAGCACCTTGCCGTGCCATCCAGGGGCTCTGAATTGTGTCCCTCGGTCCTGAGCTCCCGCGCTGCTTGGCTGCAACCCAGCAGGGCACCGCGCTCGYGTCCCTGCCGTCCCTACCTCGGCCAAGACACACGCCAGGCCAGGGGGGACCGCCTGGGCATCCCACCGGGCACACCAGAACCGCACAAGCTATCGTCCGCTGTGTTTAGCTAAAACTCCCTGTGTCTGGGGACGGCTGGGAAACAATTTCAAGATACACAGCCATAAAACATCTGGAGAGACAAAGTTTAGCCTAATTATAATAGATGACTATTTCTCTGCCTGGCTATAAATCATTCACGCTCTCACTTCCAGGCAGTCACATCCATGGACTATCTGACTATTCAGAACCTCCTTCTGTTGTTCTACCTGTCTGGAGTGTGTTCACGGCTTGGTTTGATTTGATTTTCACTCCAGAATTGGAAATATGAGATGACAATATAACGTTAGAGATCCAGGTGATCAGAACAGCCCCGTGCTCCTCGGGCTGGGGGAGCCGGAGGATTCGGTTTCTAATGGCACAGATTTTGCATCAACTGCAAGGCATGGGGTAGAGCTGAGCTGCCTTTTGCCAAATCTGTTTGGCAACGCTTTATATTTCTTCCGCAAGATGTAACAGGAATCACAGTGTGGCTCTAGTCCAAGCTCCTGAGAGAAGAACAGATACAGGCAGCCTCCTCGGGTCAGATCGCTGCCTCCCCCCGTAGCAGCAGGGGAGGACGCAGCCAGCTCCGCTGCTGCCCGTGGCTGCTGTGCTCCCGTGGATTCTTCCAGGGGCACCCCAAAAGCATGTATTTCTTTTTGGAGTACCCCAAAAGATGCCCTGGGGCATCTCAGCGTGGGATTTGAAGCCCACCAGGTCCTGGCCGTCTTCCCAGGGCACAGAGGTGCCTCGGAGCAATGAGGGTGGCACAGGAGAAGCCTGGCATAGCGGCAGGCAGTGTTTTCTGCTCTCCCTGCCTAACGAACTAGGCTTTTCCCACCGCGGGGATGCAGCACCCAGCGACCACACCATGCACTGGGGAGAGGTGGGCAGAGCTGGAGATGCTCAGGGTGAGGGAAGGGGGACAGGGCTGGGGTTTCCTTGTACCCCAGACTGTGTCTTCATCCCTTGCATCCCCCAGACCCCGTGCATGGCCCATTTCTCCCTCCCCAGGGACAAAGCGGGGTTCCAGCTCTRCCTGCTCGGTCGGCTTGTCGGGCCAGGCATCGGGGTCAGTATGTCCCACTGATGGTTGCAGCCCGCATCTCCCCGAAGGACCTGCCCCGGGGGGAGAAACTTTTTCCCAAGCAATGCTTTTCTTTGCATTTYCTCTCCTCACGGAGGCCGGGCAGAAACCTGCCCGCCTGCTGCCTGCCACTGCGTAGTGCCCTTGAAAAGACCCCTGTTGTACTCCTCTGAAATTATGTAGCTCTGGCGTCTAATGATTCCTGACAGATTGCGAACAGTCCCGCTGCTAGCAATCAGGAAGGCAGGAAAAGTGTTGGGTTACTGATGTTTGTGGTTATTACAGTTATTGGACTCCATCGATTATGGGCACGGTCTGTGTCRCAGAGGCTGGTAGGAACTAGGGCAAAGCCCGGTGCTCCCCATTCCCACGCTGGCTGCCGGCCCGGCACACCCCGGCGAAGYGGAGCGATCACAGCCCGAAACCGCACGTGGCCGAGGGACAGGACACGCTCCGCTCCCAAACGCTGTTTAACAGCCCGGAACACCRCCAGGCAGACGTGATGCAGTTTGTCAGCCAGTCACCTCTTCCATTACTTAGTATTTTCCCCTCTAAAGAAAGTAATAAACTGCACTTCAGCTGCCGGATCCTCATTATGTCAAACAATTTCGGGTTTGGCAGCACAGCAGCTCCCCCGTGTCAGCCGGCACAGCCCGCTGCTCAGCTCCGTACAGGAGCCGCAGCGCCTGGCACGTCACCGCGCGTCCAGCCTCGCCGTGCCGCGGGATGCACCAGTGCACGGGCTTACTTTTTCAGAAATGAGACTGTTTTCAGACAAGATTTGGCTGAAGAAATATAAAATTCAATTTTTAATTTTTTTTTTTTAAATTCTTCTCAATAAAAATGGAGTCATTCTGTGGGGGCAGAGCAGCAGCTCAGGGCCGGCACAGGCTTCGCCACCCTGCCCTGCCCCGGACCCTGGGACGGGCGCCCAGCCCACCCCGGGTCCATCACTGCAGGGCAGCCGGGCTGCTGCTGGTGCTCCTCTCGGTCCTCGCTTCATTTTCAGCGACACTGTTTTTTATATAATTAATTGCCAGCTGTATCAGTCATCAGTGATTTGCGTTTTAAAGATGGCCTGGCAGAACTAATTCCATTTCTGCACTGTGTCGTGCTAGATGATGATAACCTATGTACAGCTTCTCCCACAGAGCCTAATGACGAGCCGCTGCACTTTATTTTAATTAATACAGATAGCAAATATATTTTCATTAGCCATCAGGATGTCAGGAGAGAGGCACGGTCCTCCTGCACGGCAAGCAGCAGCAACGCCTTCACCCCCGGGGCAGGGTGCAGCCCCCAGCCCTGCCCGGTCCCTTGCCTGGCTCCAGCCACCTCCGCATCCCTCCGCATCCCTCCGCACCCATGTGCAGCCGTGCAGCACCGGCTGGGCAGGCACAGGGCAGAGAGTTTCCTACCAACCCGATACCGGTGGCGTGACCCATCAGACCCTGGAAAAAGCTCATTTAGCCGCCCTGCGCCGCGGCAGCAGCCCCCAGGGCGGGGGTTGCAGTGCCTGTGGGGTGAGAGCTCTCTTCGGGGCCAGGCAGCGCGCTCCGAGACAAAGCCTCTCTCAGGGTCCCTCCTTCCTCCAGTGCGGGAGGACATGCCATTATAATACACATTTGTAATCTCTGAAATTTAGAACAATTAAGCTGGCTCCCTGGTATTTCTGACGAAAGCAGCCCGTTGTTCCCCGAGGAAGTAACAGCCTTCCTTGACCTCTGCTCTATTATTCTGTTTGATTGATCTTAATTATATCAGAAAGGATAATGATAGTCTTTGTGGGGGTGCAAGTACATTGGGAACAAAGATGACAGGCTCTTTGTTGAGAGCACACGAGGGCTGCTGGGGCGGCGATGGCGGGCACGGCTGCTGCGCCCAGCTAACGAGCCTGAYGAGGTGCGAAGCGCCCGGTCCTCCGCTCCCAGTGCCACTGCCCGGGCACCACCAACCCCCAGGAAACCCCCGTATTCCCTCAAAACGGAGAAGCAGAAGGCTAAAAGCGCGTCATTAGCAAGCGAAGAGGACTTGGTCCTCCGGCTGGACCATGGCAAGCAGCAGAGACCGTGTCTGCCTCTGCCGTCGTGCCTCGCAGCAGACGCCCGCCGGAATAACTCCGGGGGGCACGCTGCCCCCAGCCTCCCTGGGCACCCCTCCAGCCCTCTCCCGTGCCACCCACACCAGGGCATCCTGGCCCACATGGAGGCTCCGGCCAGCTCCCACCGGGCTCAGGGTGCTCTCACCTCTCCCTCTGTACCCCGGGCAAGGTGTGCGGTGTCCCCCCGGGGGCTTCACTGCCCCTCAGCCGCGTTTCACCACAGGAGCAGGTACAGGGATGCTGACCAGGGGCATGGAAACGCGTCTCCCTTTTAAGGGACTCGGCAATATCACCTTCCCCCACCCCGAAGAATTCCTTCAATAGAAAAATCAGAAAACACAAATATGTAAATGATTGCCTGTTTTGTTCATTAATCACAGCTGCATTGAGTTAAATGAGAAAGCCCTTAAATGCCGGCCCTTGAGGCTCGTTTCTACCACAAGCCCTATCTCGGGGTGGGTGTGTTGGGAAGTGGGGTGTAGGTGGTGTGGAGCTGGACCTAGCTGTGCTGTGGGAGCACTGGGGGCTCCTCGGGGGCAGCTCCTCACTTTGCAGCTTTTCTGCTCCCATCAGAGCAGCTTTGGCAGCGTGTGACACCGCAGCCGCCGCTCCGGCTCGGGGAGGAGCGGCACTCGACAAGCCTCTCCAGAAGAGCTTTGGTATCTGAGTCAGCGTGTGGAGAGGGGGCTTTGTCAGATGTTCCTCATRTATTCTTGTAAAACACGCATGTCATATTGCTGGTGCTTGTGCGTGTTTCCTGGTGATATTATTATTTTTGACACACCCTGCCAACTGGGAAATGCGGTGAGAAAGTACCTGAGACTGTTCTTCCCAGCAGGTAACGAATCAGCAAATTACAAAAAACAGCGTGTCGTCTGGTTTTTTTTTCTATTGCTGCTATTGTTTATGTTCCTACAGGGTAATCGTAATTTTTAATGTACTTCTGATAGCAGTGTAGTATTGTTAAAATAGGCACATCCGAGAAAAATCTGTTTTTAAGGATTGCCTTTTTGACACGCAGTATTAAATGCTGAGGGAAGGACCAGCTGCTGCTGAGGGGGACCTGGGCTGCCCCTGCGTGGGGACGGTCCCCCGAGGTCCGGCTGCGAGCTGGCAGGGAGGGRGGGCAGCAGCCGCAGGGCTGCCAAGGCTCAGAGCCCATCGCCTGCCCCTTGCAAACCGCCCCATGGCTCGGCATCTCCCTGGGCGTTCCTCCCCCCAAAATGACGGTCGCATCCTGCGCCTGTTGCTGCGGGTGCTCRGCAGGAGCCCGCAAGGTGCGGTGTAGCCTGTGGCAGCGTTGCTGGAGTCAGGAGGCAGTGGGTTAGGGCTGTTTGCTCGTGAGAAACACAACAGCTGATTCCATGGGAGCAGGAAGAGCAGCAGCAGGTTCAATATAAACTTGTAACTTGTATTTTCCATCAGAGAATGTTCCGGACTGTGGCTGGGAAAGGTGCTGGGGGGGGGCTTAGGAGGGAATTCTTCAGAGCTGAATGCCTTTTTCAGAGCTGACTCTAACTCTGGGCTCGTAGTCCTGAATGTGAGCAGACTGTTGCTTTTGCTACTCATTCAGGCTTCTTGTTCTGATCAAAGATGCAATGCTGCACAATTTAAGAAAGACTTTGCTTGTGAGGCCAGTTTGATGCACGTGGAGCAGAGATGCGTTAAAATACAGCCCTTGCCCATGGAAGCCCGCTCGGATAATCTGAGTCACTGGCGGAGATGTTATTTGCCATGACTCAACTCAATTTGTGCGGCTGGGTGACGATGTACCAACGGGTGATAATGAGTTGCAATCGCCCTGCATTGCATCCCCCGGCAGAGCCGGGCGGTTGGCACCACAGAGCGTGTCTCCAGCGTGTTTCACCGCCGGCTGCTCCCTGGGCAGCGCCCGGCTGACCGGGGCACCAGCCTCTCCCCGTTGGCGCACCCGTGGTGCTGCTGCGGTGGTTTTACCTCTTTGGTTTTGCAAGAGCTGGCTCCTCACGGCACGGATAGCCGGTGTGGCAGTGCTGGGGCTGCAGACAGGTGATCTTGCTGATTCCTGAGGCTGGCACATTTTTTCCGGATCYGGGTGTAATGCTGAGGCAGAGGCGGTGTCCGAGCCTGCAGGAAACGTCGGACGTCTGCTGGGGTGCCGGTGAGCGGAGCGAGCTGTCGGTTCTGCCTTCGCTTGGCTCCCAGGGAACCAGTCAGACCCTCACYGCTGCCGAGGGCAATGGAGCAGCAGCGATGCCGTTGTCGGAGCGGGGAAGGTGCCCTGCGCTGCCCAGCCCCTCGCCATGCTGGTAATGCCCCAAAATAGCTCTGCCCATGCTCTGCCCGCGGTGCAGGCTGGTGGGCACACGGAGCCTTGCTCCATGCAAGTTTTGGGCACCTGGCAGAGCAGCAAAAGCCTGTAGAAGACGGGTGCAGATGCTGACATCTGGCAGAGCTGTTCAGGCTACGTCAGATGGGTCCTCGTGAGGAGACAGACGTGGTGGCTTCTGCCTGGGACTGCAGCTGCAGCGATGCTGGAGAGCAAGCTGCTGGGTTACCGGTGGTGCAGCTTGCCTTTCACTGCAGACTGTAGATAAGCCCCAGCTAGAGGAATGGAAAATGCTTTCGAATTCAGGTGTGGTAGAAGACGTTTTGCAGTGGAAAAACTAAAAAGATTTGCCTCTGGGGGAGCAGGCTGATCCTCCCCTGTGTCTCTACCAGGAGAGCATTAGGCTGCAGCCGCAAGGGCTCTTGTTTTGCTGCACCCTTCCCCCCCACCTTTCCTAATGAATTCCAAGAAAGCCTCAATACATTCCTAAATGGGAACACAGCCTGTGTCCTTCACAGTCATCTACACAATAAAGACAGCCATTTCACCGCTGGCAGGCATGGGCTCCTCTGTGTACTGGAAACAAAAGCTGAAAAGAAGCCTTTATATTTTTTATTAGATAGCTTGAAAAGTTTGCTTTTAATTGAAATTGCCTCACTGATTTCATCTAAGTGTCAGCTCTCAACCCCTTATGGGAGAGCAGCTCCGCTCCTCTCAGAGGCGATGGCTGCAGGGATCCTGCGCCGCCTCTCGCGGGAGGTGCGGTGCGAAGGGCCCCGGAGAAGCCGGAATCTTTGTGCCTTTAGGATGCTGCGCTGGGTTAGGAGACCAAAAGCTGGTTTCTCTCCTTATGCAAGGAGCAGAGCTATTGCCCAGCAAACACCAGAAAGCTCGGCTCCCCCGAGGAGAGCAGTGCTGCTGCCGGTCTGGGGAGCAAGGCAGGGGCTGTGGAGCATCCCACCGAGCCYTGGGAAAGCCCCGACCCCTGCACCGATCAGTGCAGGAACGGCCCCAGCCAGTGCCAGTTACTGTCCCAAAGCCACAGCCATCCACCAACACCATCCCACCTCGGGGGCACCGGCAGATCTCTCGTGCCCCCCATCACGCGCTGGCTCCGGTGCTGTTCCGAGCAGAGGGGGTGTGCGCAGAGAAACCAAATTTCATTTTTTTTTTTTTTCAAAGAATGAATGAGGAAGAAAGATTATTGGGGAAATTTTCTTTTGGGGAAATTCTGGCACAAAGGCAAATTGAAATATTTCAGTGCAGGCTGGGGACTGAGTCTTGGATAAAAATAAAGCGGGAGGCGGCAGCACCTTCCCAATGAYACTAGCTTCATTCATCTCCCCGATGGTGCTGCAGCCGTTTTGCTGGCAGTGTACAAAGGCATTAGAAGTTACATTTTCCTTCACTATTTCTCAAATATATTTATGCTGGGAGATGTTTGTGGAGGTACATCATGTGCCTCAGGCAGAGGATTAATTCCAAACTGTCACCTCGCTTTTTGATGGGTTTGTAAATTCTGCTCTGTTGATTTGTACTCTCAGTAAATTGATAAAATCCTCTTTCCAAAACCTAATACACCATTTAGAGCTCACCAGGGTTTTAGACCTCATTGGCTCACATATTTATGTAAATATCGTGTCCAACAGCAATTGAAAAACTGCTGCATGAATAATCTGAATGGATGATAAGGGGCAAAGGGAACCAAGTTGTCTGACGGGGGCCRTGTGCTCTGCAAAGCAGGTTTTCCATGTCTCGGGGTGCCGGGTTTCTGGGCGGCTTTGCAGGCGGGTGGCTGCTTTGGGCAGCATTGCCCCAGGGTCCGTCCCCTCTGCACAGGAGCTGACTAACCCTGACGGTGTTGGGAATAATCTGACGTCTCTAAGGATGCTGTCGGGGCCGGAGCGCACCATTGCATCCCACCCCAGAGCCGTGCACCCCCTGCCCTGCTAATAGCCAAGCAGCGCTTGGATCACGTTTTTAATGTTGTTAGCACCATCTACCTTTCTTATTTTAAATCCTTCCCTTGTTTGTATCCTGTGCAATGGGGGAAAGGACGGCTGATGTGTCCAGGCGGACATCTGCTCAGCTGTATTTGCAGAGCTCCTCGCTGCGGACAGGGATGCTGCTGGTGTGCTGGGAGGCTGTTAGGGCTCATGCAAGAATAGTCTTTCAATTTAGGGACTTGGTGTCTTTGCAAATGGAAGTTTAGGACTGTCAGGAATAGCCTGATTTTTACTGAAATTGCATTTAAATCATCATCAGAAAATGCAAGCCCAGTTCCTGCGTATCGTCGTGCAGCCCTGTTGTCAGGGGAAGAGCTGCAGGGCTGCGGGAAGGTGGCGGAGGGGGTATCAGAAGTGATGTGCTCTGGTATCGTCCCCCAGCCACCGATCTACCCGAGATGAGGGATCTCATCCACAAAATGTTGACATGCTCCATTAATCCACCCTAAATAATCAGATGGAGATTCTCTTTTGAATTTTAAATATTTTCAGCCATTCTGACTGTCTCTGAAATGACTCCAAATTGACCAGTTTCCAGAACATTCCCTCATTCCCCCCACGTTATTCCTCTTTCATTAGTGCCCGGATGCTCGGACTAATTTCACATCTTCATCAGTTTATTGCRTTGCTCACAGAACTGCACCAAGCCCAACAGCGACTGCCGCAAGACCTCACGGGAGACCCCTCGGGCCGGCTCCGCCGTCCCCTCTCCTTCCCCCCAGAGAGGACCAGCAGCAGAACTGCTCCCGCCAGCCCTGCCTGCCTGCTCCTGCCTGCTCCTGCCTGCTCCTGCCCGCTCCTGCCCGCTCCTGCCTGTTCCTGCCCGCTCCTGCCCGCTCCTGCCCGCTCTGCCCCAGCTCTCCACGGCAGTGCCAGGTCCCCACAGTAGTTCCCTTGTTGACGGGCTGAAGCACGTCCCCGAAACTCCCCCGGCAGCCCTGGGGAGCACGTTTGCTGTCCCTTCCCTGGGGTCACCCCTGCAGAGCCGCCTCTCCCGGGCACGGCTCCTGGTGCCGCGGGTCCTTGCTTTGGCACATAATGCGCAAGTGTGCGAGACAGTGAGGCGGACAGAGACATGAAAATCCTTTTTGCTGAGCGGATTACACTGCTCTGGGATCAGTCCCACAGATATTCCTTCTGTTGCACTTGAATTTTTGGATGCCTTTCCATTTGGCACCAAATTTCCATTCCAGCCTAAAGCTTTGCATTTGGAATCGCACCTCCAGAGCTGGGTTTAGTGGCCAGGCTGCTCATACCTTCCCTCCCCGCTGCTGCCAGGAGCTTGGCTTTTGGTTGCATAAAGTTTCCTTGTATCTTCCTGCTGCAGCCATCTGTCCTGGGGTGCTAATGCCCTTTTCCTTTCTGCACCCCTTACTCCTGCCAGAAGGGATGCGGAGCCAAGGCCCTGGCCCTGCCCTYGGGGGAGTCCCTTAGGCTCTCCAGGGGTCGAACACCTTCTACTGCAGGCAATGGGATCCTGGGGTTGGGAAAAGGGAGGAGGACCTGGACAAATCTGTGCTTGCCCCAGCACAACGCAGACCTGGGGAATCCAGGCAGAGCTTCCTTGCTTTGCATCAGGAAAGCTCTGGGTTCAGCCAGCACTCAGGTCCTTTTTGGTCGTCCGTTTTTCTGGCCTCTCCCCAGGGAAAGAAAAAGGAGGAAAAAAGAAAAAAAAAAAGATGGCTACGTCAGGGCTGCGTTTTCTGCCCACACTGTGAGCACTTCRCCCTCAGCTGCACCACAGCCATGAATTTGAGCAAGCGACAGAAGGAAGGGAGGGGAAAGCAGCTTCTCAGCACCTGGGGAACACAGTCCCCCCCGAGCAAAGGGAGGTCCCTTGGTTGGGGACGGCATCACCTCTGTGTGCCCACAGCCCTGAGCCCCCCAGCCACCGCAGGGGRACAGGGCTGCAGCGGAGGGTCCCCCGTGTCGCGGGGCTGTCACCCCCCTCTCCACCCTTGCACCGGGCCAGCCTGGCATGATGGCCCACACAAGGGGACCGCGGGGCCGAATTCAGGCTCCCCCTGCTCGCTCCCCCGCAGGCTCTGGCTGCAGACAGGGCTTGGGCCACTCAGCCGGATCCCTGCTTTTATAAATCAATGCAACTCCAGCGGCGTTAGCGGCGTGATGCTAACTCACAGCAACACGCTTCAAAGGGTTTGTTATTCCACATCCATGTCATCCAAGACAGACGTTGGGCCAGAAATAGTGGCGTAGCGCAGGAGGATCACTCCCTGTCTGCRCCAGCTGCAGCCCCCAACTTTTACAGTTCCTGGTAGTTCCTTGCTGATCATCCGCACCCCTGTTTTTTGGGGGTCCCGGGGCTGCCAGGGCGCACAGAGCTGTGTCAGGACACAGGCGACAGCCGTGACTGCTCAAGTGTCCCCCCAGCCACAGGGTCCACGGCTATAGATTCAAGTCGAAGATAAGCAACGCTCGTACTTGCTTATCAAGCCTATGCCATAGGCTCTGCTAGAAATCCACAACGCTTCGCTCTCCRTTATGAAAAATGAGTCTGCCTTCCTCCAGCTGTTTCCCAGCTCTGCCTCTTCCACGCCAGGCTCTGGTCAGCTCCTCCAGCTGCCCAGCTCCGTGGATCTCCTCTGATTTCTGAAATCCTTACAGAAGAAGTCTGAGAGATAACAGAGCTGAGTGACAAAGGGTTTGCTGCAAGTATCAGAAGTTCATTTATTCCTCTTCTTCATCTTCCCAGTGGTGCAGTTGCTGGAGCAGTTGCTCTGGGGGATGGCAGTGGGCGAGCAGCCTGTCCTGCCCGAGCAGCTCTGCTTTCTYCAGGAGAGCCGCTGAAAGGAGTGGGCTCAGGGCTGGGGTGCAGGAGCCCCCTGAGTGAGCGTCCGTCTGTCCTGGGCTCTCCTCTCTGCCGGGGCAAGGCTGCAGCAGGCAGATCTTCACCGGAGCGGGATGCAGATCAGAGCAGACCGGCCCTGTGGGGCTGTGTGAGAACATCCTTAACAACTTGTCTGTTAACAAGCTGTGAAACGAGACAGAAGACAGGCAGCTGGCAGCCTGTCCTCTGAAATGAAGGACACCTTCCCTTAGCACCTCAGTGGAAAAGGGCTGCTTTCTGCAGAGCATTTCTCCTTCACTTCATCCAGGCTGAGTTACCTGGATGCCGAGTTGGACTCGGGGCTGCAGCGAGAGCAGGCGRGGCACCTGTACCACACGGGTCTCCTCCGTGCGCCTGATCTAGGCATCACTCGTGCACATCAGCGTGAAAAATGATCTTGTGAAGCAGGTCCTTTTGGGAAGGGCTCTGGAAAGCCATGGAGGACAGTTATGAGCAGCGACTGAACCACAGGAACCTGAGTCAGAGTGACACCAAATCCTCCCTCGCCCCACTGCAGCCTCCCCAGAGCCTTCCTCATACTCTGTGTTTTTCGCTCTCCATCTCAGCGGGGCAGCAGCGTGCAGCACAGGCCAGTGCCCAGCGCCTCGCAGTGCTGCTGCACGGCCCGGCCGGAGACGTCCCAGGCTTCAGCTGGGATCACGGAGCTCCAGCTCCGCGGGGTCCGGCGTTTTTACCTTAGGACATGTTAAAGACCGTTCTGTCTCTCTTTGAATCACACCGTTTGCCAAACACCTCTTCCCTTCGAGTCGGCCGAGGGAACAATGAGCCCCCTGCACGGCGGGTGCCGCTGGGGTGGGCAGTGGGGCTCCCTGCCCTTCTGCGCCTCTTTGGCAGCAGACCGACGGCATTTTCTTGGGGCGGGTTTGGCCGCGTGTGTATGACCTCCCTCTGAAAGCAGCAGTGGAAAAGCAGCTTCACTGGGCTCTGCCTGCACCCTCTCCGAGGGACGTCGATCCTGGCCCAGCATGGCCAACACAGGGACTCTGGAGAGGCTTTTTGTTTGCAGCCCTGCCTGTTCTGCCATCCCCAGCAGACTGAACCCCCCTGGGACACACAGTGCTCCCCGTCATTGCCCCGAGGCCATGGCTGGAGGGACGGCAGGTCCCCATCCCCACTGCCGTGGGTGCTGGCACCAGCTGCCCCCGGGGGTTTCTGCTCCCGAGTGGTGGTCTGCTGGAAACGTTGCCTTTGGCCCCTACGCCGCTCCGCTAACGAAGGGGAATGGCCGGGTATGGCCAATAGCCCCAGGGCTGGCCCCGTGCGCTGTGTTCTATACCGGCGTCCTTCATCCTGGTGCTCGCTCTGCTGAAGCTCTGAAGGGGGGCAGGGGGCCAGGCACTTGTCAGGGTGCCCAGACGGGCAGGGTGATCCCCCCCCGCAGACCTGCTGGGTCCCTCGGACCAAAGCGGGGACACGCTCCTGCCTTACCGAGCACCCTGTGCCTGGTAAGTCAAGTGGTTAAAGACACAGAGCTATCTCACCACCGAATTCAGCAATTTCATACCTCTGACAAGAGTGTAAATCCACCCTGATGGACTGGAAAATTGGAAAGCCAGTGCTCATGCTGTATTTTCTATAGACRTCTATCTGAACTCCCGAAAGACACATTTATTGGCAGGCTCCAGTTCCAGCCATGTAACTGCATGTTATGCTAATTAAAATATAGCCTGTGTTTTGTAACAGGATTTCCTTGGAGCGTATTTTACTGTTCAGTAACCACTTTCAAATATTTGAAAAATAAAATCGCATCAAGTAAATAACTTTTGGATTGCTCACAGAAGGTTAGACTTTTTTTTTTTCCAAAGCCCACTGGAACTGGCTGTACTCATTGCAATGACAGAGGATGTAAAATGCACTGATTTCTGAGGCTAGATCAAAAGCTGCATGTTATTTAATCATACAGAGCCCATTTCATTTAAAAAAAATCTGTTTGTACAAAATGGGATAACGAAGCACCACAGCACTCGGCTCCGACCCTGAATACCCACAGGAACAACCCTGCCCTCTGCCAGGACTTGCCATTCTCACACCAGCCGTTTTTAACGCCCGCACTACCCATCCAGCGATGCCCTGCCGCACCTCTGTGCACGCTGCCTCGTCTGTGGCCTACGATCTATTAATTTCTGACCCCAGCAGAAGCTGACTTAGAGCTACAARGGATGGATTATACACTGATATGTTCTGCGCTTCCCTTTTTACATGGTTTGCTTTTATAAGACCTCTGTGTGGCATTCTGTATGCCAAGTGAGCACATGTAGCTTAATTGGTCTAGAGTCTGCCTCTTCAGCCCCAAATACTTGTATCAAAATCCTCACTGAAAGAGAAGTTAAAAATATATAGAAGGAAACATCTGTGACACTAACATCCACAAAACGTACACTTCAAATAGCATCTTTATATATTCATAATGGCAAAAATACAGGAGAAGTAGGGGGCTGAGAGATATTAATTTCATTTGCTACTGATCCAGACTTTCCTCGTTCTTTCTGCCAAGGAGGAGAGGAGGAAGAGGAGACATTTATTATGGCCTCTGATACCTCCCCATCAGACAAATTCCACTCCCCGTTATCTCCGGCCGCACAGCCCGCTGGCAGCCTGCGTGCTGTTACCTCATTGCTGGAGGTGATACCACTCGGGTGCTACYAACTGCAGCGAGCGCGCATCGCTCACTTGTTGCAGCCCTCGCTGAGTTCACGCTCCGTTTTCCTTCCTGCTGGACACACCTGATTTTCTGGAAAAATTCTCCCGTGGTGCTGCGCTCACCACGAAGCCAGGTGAATCTCTGTGGCTTGCTAGTCCGCTGTGGCAACTAGCCTGGAGGTGCCCAAACGCCATGAAGACGAGAAGGGGGAGCGCAGATGACGGGACTACGGAGGAGCCCGATGCTCAGCACCCCCCGGGTTGCATTTCTGCTCCCAGCACCGCAGCCCCAGGAAGGATTTGCTGGTCTCATCACAACCTCTAGTGGACACCGGTCCGCAACGCCACCGCCACACCAAACGGGATATATTTGCAAACGCTGAATGTCCCGGGGGTCCGGCCGCGCCCCCGCCGTCCCCAGCCACCGGTCCCGGCCCGAGCCCGCCCGGGCAGCACCGGCAGCACGGGCAGCACGGACAGCACGGGCAGCACAAGCAGCACGGGCAGCACCGGCAGCACCGGCAGCACAAGCAGCACGGGCAGCACGGGCAGCACGGGCAGCACCGGCAGCACGGGCAGCACGGGCAGCACGGGCAGCACGGGCAGCACCGGCAGCACGGGCAGCACCGGCAGCACCGGCAGCACAAGCAGCACGGGCAGCACCGGCAGCACCGGCAGCACCGGCAGCACCGGCAGCGCTGCCGCCCTCCTCTGCCCGCAGCTGCCAGGCGGGACGCAGCCTGCCCGCACGCCCCGGGTTTGCACGCTGCATTCACACGGTGCTAAATAAATATCTATGCCGGTGACCGTGCTCCTCGCACGCTGCTGCCCGGAGCCTCCCGGCACAAGYCCTTGCGAAGGAACGTGCCTCTGCCGCTCTGCTGCTGTGCTCCGTGCTGGTGGGTGGGTGCAAGCGGATGCGGAGAGGAGAGGCGTTCACACCTCCTCCCTGTTGATCTAAATGGCTCCACAAGTGCAAAGCACCAAAAAGCCACCAGCCGAGCAACTGATCAGTGCAAGTCATGTGAAATTAGTTGTTTCTTGAAAGAGCAAACTGAAAGAGCAGGCAGACGGAGCACAACAAATGATCTCTGCGCAGGGTCTGATCCTGCTCCCCCTCACAGTTTGAGCACGGCAGGGCTTGCCGATCTGGGYCCTGGCTGGGACCTCCTGCAAACAGATCGACAAGCCTCCTGCCTGGCGTGGGGAGAGCTGCCACGTCGCTGCCGGCTCCWGGGCTGTGTGTGCAGGAGTTTGGGATTTTACAGCAATAATTCACCGAACCTTGTAAAGGGTCAGCTATTTATCAGCTCCCTCTCTGCCAAGGAAAGAGGAGTTCAGTACGCTGTGTTCTCGTACCCTGAGATTTATGACAGATTGCGCTTGCCATAAGGGCCAAATCCTGTTCCTGAGGAGCTGAGCTGCCTGCTGGTGCTCCCAGTGGGTGCTTGGGATGGGGGCAGCCCTGCTGCCTCCAGGGCATGAGGCAGCGGTGGAGCTGTAAGCTCCATACTGGGCCCTGCACTCGCTCGGTTTGTTTGCCCAGCTCCCCCAGACCCCCCCATGGCAGCGTGGGGACTGGTGCTGTAYGCACACATCTCCCGCAGCAGCTCACCAGCGGCCTGGACAAGAGCGTTTGTGTAACACGGTGGAGAAAAGGGTCTTTCTGTTTGTTCCAATGCTGAAACAGGATGCCAGCAATTGTGGATACAGACTTCAGATCTGATTCCTTCATATGTACATGCATGTCCGTACACAGAACACAAACCCATGCAGGTGAGAGAGAAAACACCATAATCTACACCCATTTCTGTTTTGTTGCCCAGAAAGAAGGATAGATTCTGTAATATAATCTCTGTATGGAGAGCTGGGTTTATGACCAAAAAGTCAAAGTCTTTTAATGCATTCTGAATATGAGAACAGAAACCGAAGCCGGGCAGGCAGCATTGCACAGCACTGCTGACACGGGGAGCTGTTAATCTTTGCTAAAAACACACCACCGGCCCTGGAGGTCAGCCACCCAGGCCCTGCACAAACACTGCAGCACAGGCAGACACTGGCTTCTCCCGTTCTCCCTCTGACCAATCCGCGTCGGTAACCACAGCCAGCAGCRCACCAAAACCCGGCTGCCTCGTCCCCGCAGCCTTCCAGTTACGAGAGACCAGGAGCAGCACTGGTTTAGCGATCTTTAAGCACCACACTAGTTTGCAATGACTTTGTCAAGTCAGCTGCAAGCGGGTCCCGAAGCCTATTCTTAGGTCTGTCATCACGGCAGCGGGGAAGGGAGCGGACTTGCGTGGAAACGTGAAACACGTGGAATGAACACGCAGCCCCTGCGAAAACACTCACCACCACACGGCCATCCCCTGTGTGCCCAAGCCGGCGGGACGGGAACGCCGGCGGGCACCCGGCACCGGGGGCTGGGGACACCGGGGGCTGCGGACACCGGGCTGCTCTCCCTGCGGGAGGGAGGCGGAGGGTCCGGCACGGCTCCCCGGGAGGACACGGCCCCTGTTAGCACACGGTTCCCCGTTAGGACGCGGCTCCCCGGAGCGGCCCCGGCGGGACCCGGCCCCGGCGGCGGGAGCTGTCCGCCCCGCGGTGCTGAGCCGCCGCTGTCCCGCCGGGCCCCGCTGCCGGGGCCGGTGCTGCTGCCGGTGCTGCTGCCGGTGCCGGCGCTGCGC
>JASVER010000161.1:1201730-1392691 GCA_030449065.1 Oceanodroma leucorhoa
CCCCCCTCAGCATCGCAATTCCCCCTCAGCACCCCAAGTCCCTCTCAGCACCCCAAGCCTCTCTCACCTYCCTGCTCAAGCCCAGCCTTACCCCCCTTCCCTCCCCTCGGGCTCCCCAAATGCAGGCTGTGAATAGGGCAGTGGTGCTAGGGGGGGGCTGATACAGGCCTCATGCCCCCCTTGGGATCATGGATGCACCAGGGTCTGGTCCTGCTACAGGCCTCATGCCCCCCTTGGGATCATGGATGCACCAGGGTCTGGTCCTGCTGCTGGAGCCAGTGAAGCCAGACTGGGAGGGAGCGGCACGCTGCGACCCGAGTAGCCACGGTGGGGAGATGGGCTCTGGGCACGTGAGGGCTCACGGTTTGTGGAAGCTGCACAGGGCCCCTGTAATAGGGAGCTGGCACCTTGGCCACGGGGGAGCACTGGAGTCTCCTCAGCCCTGCAGCAAAAGAMGCAGCACACAGGCAGGCCCCGCTCGGCACCTCAGACCCGGAGCTCCACAATGTCCTCGCCTACGGGTAGGAACAGGGCCCGATGGCTCCCAGGAGCTCCCTGCCCGGTCTGGTCCTGCCCGTCCGCCATGCCCCTGCCACCGGAGCTGCAGTAAGCTGAGAGCTTCCAGCTCCCCTGAGCCCGTCAGAGCACACGGTGTAATTACACTGACTTTGATAAGAACAGGAACGGAGGCTTCGTTCTCTTGAAATCCCAAATCCTACCCTGAAATGTTTACTGTAAATCACCTCCTGGTGAGAGCTGCCTCGTCCTCCCGGCCACTCTGCCTGTCAAGTCAAATAGCCAGAACAACGTCACGAAGCATGACACAAGTGCCAAACACCACAAGATCGAGGCCAGCCTTTCCCCCAAATAGCCAGTTTGTTGATGCTGCCATCTGAGAAGTCCCTGCTACCTTTGAGAGAGCAATTACACTGATTTGGTTACCTCAGCAACAATAATCACATACTGGTATCACCACAAATGCCACCACGCAGAACACATCAAGTCAAGAAACTGTCCAAACACGGGGACTGATCCTGCTGCCTTTTTCCCTGCCGGGCTCTGCAGAGTTCCTCCACCCGACGCCGGTGCAAGCGGGAGAAGCAGCAGCCCGGGGATTTTGAGGAGCGTGAAGCAGGCTGTGCCGGCAGCGGGGTCATTTGCATTCTCTGTGTCACTCCTAGCTGCTGCCAGCTGGGAGCAGTTGGGCAGCAGGCGAGAGAAGGACAAAATAAGAAAAGGAGAGAAATCACCGAGAGGTGCAGTGTGTTATTTAACACTGTCATTTTCATACACAAAGTGGGATTCGCTTGCTCAGAGGTTTAATTTGGTCTAACAAAGCTATCTGCGGCAAAGCGAGCGCAGCCTGCTCTGGTCCCCCCTCTGCTCCATCCCCGGCTTCCCTCCCGACCTGCCGCTATTAGAGATAACAGTTGTCTCTCATTTAGCAGTTTTCCTTGAGTGATTTTATTGTGTTCATCTGCATTGTAGTAAACTCCTAAGATAGCCAGATAATAACACCAGCGCCATGGTAACAGGCAGGAAAAAAAGAACAAATGCTGTATTTGTAATGCAGAGATGCCCACTAAGTGGCAAAAGTTGTTAGTGATGGAGAGGGAACAGTTAAGCTCAAGCCTCTGCTCATCAGCCGGGATTAGGGAGTGCAGGCCCTGCTCCCCACCGGCGCAGCACCCCACGAGCCCGGGACATCACGCCTGGCACCAGCCAAGGTTTGTCGCTGCTCTGCCGAGAGCCGGTGGGGCTCTTGGGGTTCCCGACTCCCCGCAGTGCCTGCGCATGGGGGGTCAGTGGCTGCTGGGGACGGTGCTGCTCAGCGAGCCCGGGGGTCTCGCAGTGGTGCTGGGGTCCCCCCGCCCCTTCAGCGGCTTCGCTGGGGACTCGGGTGAGCTGGGAGGCAGCGGGGAGGAGGGAGCACGTGCGGGGGGATGGGGTGGGATGCAAGGCGGGAGTCGCTCCCCATAGCTGGTGTGTAACAAGGTGATTTGAATAATTTTCCTCCCGCAGCCTCCCCGCGCAGCCAGCGCTGAGGCCTAATGGCCCGTGAAATTTCAGTCTGAGAAACAAGGGCGATGCGCGCGGCAGGGGAGCCGGTGGCCTCGGCGCTCCCTGGGTCACCGTGCTCCTGCTCCCAAAACACCAGGGCCCTCCTGCCTGCGGCTGGGACCTGCCGCCCCGAGCCCCCTCCAGCCGAACCGGCTCCCTCAGTACTGTGCATCGCCGTGCACCGCCGTGCATTGCCGTGCATCGCCGTTCATCGCCGTACATCACCGTGCATCGCCGTTCATCGCCGTACATCACCGTGCATCGCCGTTCATCGCCGTGCATCACCATGCATCGCCGCACATCACCGTGCATCGCGGTGCGTGGCCGTGCATCGCCATGTGCGCAGCCCGGCTGCGTACAGGCAGCGCTGCCGACGGGAGCGGGCGAGATGGTGGCTCCAGGGCAGGCAGCCACAGGGGTGCGAGGAAGAAAAGGAGACCTTGTTATCGCTCCTTCGGCAGCGCTCAGGGCTGGAGATGTTTGCGTGGTCAGAAAGCTGGGGTATTCAAAAGGAAATAAAGAGAAGCGTCTCCTGAGGCCACTTTAGTGGGCATTGCTCTAATTAGCACCGTGTTTATCGGCAGTTACCTCAGACCTTTGATTAACAGTGAAGAAAATCAATAAGCACACTAAAAATTCAGATAAGTTTCACAGCTAATTTTAATTTCACATTTTAATCTTGTATTAATGTCAATCTTAATTACCATAATTAAGTCAGATGTGACTTAGCAAGAGAAGCTTGAAGATAAGACGTTACAAGAAAGACRGTGCCTTTCTGGTGAGCAGACAAGTGCCGCTCACCATGGTTTGGGATGCGGCTGATGCCAGCAAGCCGGGGGCTCTGTCGAGGGGGCACGGGGTGCTGCGCTCCCCCAACCCTCCCGCTGTCCCCAGCCTCACCTGGTGCCCTGGCTGGGGTCTGTCCCCTGCAATGCCGGTGAGAGCCTCAAGCCCCTCAGACCTGCTTTGCCCCCATTTCAGGGTGCCCGAGTCTCCGGCCGCCTCACAGCTGCCTCCCTCTCCTTGGCGCCCGGGAGCGCGGGGAGGTGTCAGCCCCRCCGTGCTGGCCATGCCTGCGCTCCGCTTGTCACAGCTGGTGAGATCCATGRGATCCAAACCGCCCGGAAAATCAATCTCTCATTTATTTTCATGATGGTGATGCAGCAGCCCAGTGCTGCTGCATTTGCTCTGCAGTTACACCTATCGATCACCGACCGCTCTCAGCTCCCTGCACCTCGCGGGGCAGGAGCAGCGGTAGCTGGGGGCTCCGTCGAGCCTGTGCATCGCCTAAGGAGCCCTCGGACCCATCTGCCTTGGGGAAGCATCCCGCAGCCCGGCACGGGGTGGGACAGACCCTGCGGCCATCAGAGCCCCCCAGCACCTCCCAGGCGGCTGCTGCCACGTCGATGGGCAAAGACCAGGCTGGCACACGGCACGGCGCGGGCGCAGCCGCGCAGCGGGGCTGTTTGCTGCGCTGAAACCCGCAAGTGCGGGGACGGGGACGACACGGAGACGTGGTCTGTGTGTCTGCACACCCCGGGGCTGGCTGTCCCCATCCGGGCCGGGGGCTGCAGGGGTTTCACCCACAGTGTTGGCAGTGCTGCCAGCAAGGCAGCCAGCATCCTTGCAGGTTTTACTCTTCCCCAACCATAATAGGAACCTCACCGAGTGCCCAGCCTGCAGAAGCGCTAACAAGCTGACTCCCTGGATTTGAAGCTCTCTAGCTCAGCTAAGAGGCTCGAACCCTTGCCTGCTCCTGGTGATTTTATGGACAGTGACACATCTCTGGGCCCTCGTTCCCAGCCCTGAGGGTGTCCCCTSCAAGGACAGCCAGGTCCTCCCCAAGCCCAGGCTGGAGCATCACCGCTGGCTGCCGGTCAGCAGTGCCGGGTGGGTGGGGATGCACCAGCTGCAGCCGAGCAGGGATGCAGAGAGCAAACCTGCATCAGCTCTGCTCCAACAGCACGTGCCAGGAGCAGGCAGACATGGTGGCACCTCCAGTGCTGCGGGAAGGAGCTTTCCCCMTCTGGGCACAGCAGTTTCTCCTGATGAGCTCAGACCTCCACCTGGAGCTACCAGAAACCTCCCTGAAGAGCATCTCGCAGCTTAAATGCAAGYTGGGTGCAGGTCCCTCTCCCCAGTGCCAGTGTAAAGAGGGTGAGGGCTCAGAGCAGGGATGCTGTCCGTCAGCAGCAAGGTGGGTTTTCCCTGGTGCTTGTGGGGCACTGAGGCCCCAGTGCTGGGGGGTGCAGGGCAGCCCCGGGTGGGAGAGGGGGACGGAGGTGCTGCGAGGACAGACCCCAGTCAGGGTACATCTGGGGCTCCTGGCTCCTGCCCCATGCTGAGCTGCCCCAAAGCGCTCCAGGGCTCCTGTTTAGGACCCCAGGCCGGTACAGCCGCTCTGTGGTGTGAAGGGGGGGTCCCGCGAGGGCACTCAGGGGCAGGCACRGGGTGCCAGGCTCCTGCCCCCCCAAGCCCTCAGTGCACATACGGGGCCAGCCTCCTCCCTGTAGCCCTGCAGCTTTCTTGGGAAGCTTTCACCCCCTTCTCTGCAGTGCCCGGAGGGGCTTCAATGGCAGAAGGAAGCGGAAAAATAACCTCGGCTTTAGACTTGGAAGCTGAGGTCTCCCATAGTGAAGCTGAATGGCGGCTCTGAGGAGCGGTCTCCAGGCTCCGCTGGCTGGGGGGCATCGCTGGTGAGTGGCAATATTGTCCCAGGGCAGAAAAGGCCTTTGTCCCACYGAGATGGCAGAGCCACTCCAGCCTTTGGCTTTCGGAGCGGGCTGCCTGCCTGCTCTGCCTTACAAACGCCAGCGCTGAATGGGGGGTTTGAGTCCGAGGCCAGGCTCCGTTCCAGCCCCTTTGAGCGAGTGCCTGTGGGGACAGCTGGGGGCCCTTTCAGGAGGGAAGTCCTTGTTCCTTGTCAACAGAAGAAGACTTTGCACAGCTCAAAAATAGGCTCTCTATTGCCCATTGGGGTTTGGAGGGGGCTGAGAGAAACAAACCCGCTGCGGGGATGGCAGGCAGCAGCGTCCCTGCGGAGCGGGAGGGAAGGGACCCCGCGGGCAGCCTGCCCGGGGTGCTGCGTGGTCCGGCCCCGGGGCAGCTCCACGGCCGAGCACCCGGCCAGGGCTGGGGGGCTGTGACCCGCAGCACCACCTGTGCACCCCACCGCAGCCCCCCTCAGCGATGCAAAGCCCCTGCGTGGGCGGTCGGTCACAGCGCGGCTTTGCAGAGACGGAGTCCCCGCCGCACACCCCAGGGAGCCGTCCCGTCGTCGGAAAAAAGGCTTTCATCGTGCAGCAGGGATGAAGCCTGGGAGCACCTACCTGAGCCCGTGGCACCTTAACTCCCCAGCCATAAAACAGGACATTGTTTTATCCTCTATGCGTAATTTATAGCTTAATTAACTGAAGTTCCTCATGGCAGCTCCCAGAGAGGCTCCCACCAGCTTCAGGCACTGCAGCTCTTCCAACCTGCTCCGACCCATGGTTAACAGGCTCTTTATCAAGGCAATAATGCTTTTCTGGTTGCCATATCCATAACTCASTGCTGCACTGTGCTGTTTTTTAAAGACTTTTTAGCTGTGGTTTTGAGTTTTTTGTTCTGACAGGATTTGCATCAAGCAAAGCAGGCTGAACTCCATATCTGAGCTCTTCGCTGCCCATCTTCAAAGATCTCTCTATACTTTTGCACCRATATTGTGCGTTCATTTTAGACTCAACTTTCTCAAAGCCCCCCACCCCTTCCCTCTCCAGCAAGACAAACCTCTCACCACCCAGCAAGGCTTCCAGGTGCTTTACTSTGCGAGTCGCAGGGCTGGATCTTTGCAGGGACAGGCAGCGTCGCGGTATTTCTCTTCCTGGTGAAGCCTTGCTGGCCCAATACTGACCGTCTCCACGAGTGCCTGGAGAAAAATACCTTCTACACATTGCCAGCTGCCAAAAAATACCTGCTCTGTTGAAGCTTTCCTGCCTGGGCCTCCATTTTCTGTATTCATTTCAAAATTGGTATTCATGCCAGGACACTGCTGGTACTTACTCATCGCATCCCATATAAATTGCAAGATAAGTTACTCTGCACCAGGTACTGTTACTGATATGGAAAACTGAATTTGTAAATTCATGAGTGCACAGAATTATGTTGTCCTATCTGGCAAATTTTCCTTGAAGAATAAAAAGAAGTTTTGTCAGAAGTTTTGTTTTAAAGCGAGGCAAAGCGCAGCGTGTCTTTGGCGCTATCCTACCAGCCTCTGGAAAAAGTGATTTCTTTGCCTCTGCATTATTCTGTGCTTACTGTAATCTATTAATTGTCTCCAGGAAGATGTTCTGGCTTTCTCACTTACACCAGCGTCTCCTCATGGCCCYGGGCAGGAGGGCACAGCGTCAGTGCTCAGCACCTCGGGGCGGGCAGGAACGCCCCAGGGAGGGCTCGAGGTGCCTGCGGGACGGGCTGGGTGCAGCCTGCAGACTTCGGCCCTGAGCACCGACCAGAGGTAAGTATTTTTAATCCAGCCAGCCCAAATCATTTCCCCACAGGAATCTTCAAAGCACTCTCTGAGGAGCTGATGCAATCAGCATCTCTCGGTGATGCTGATTGTGAATAATCCCTGAGATGGCGGGGGGAGCGGAGAGAGCAGGCGAGCACCGCCACGGCACCGATGCCCAGGGCAGGCGAGCCCAGCCGCTGGGCAGCACAGCGGGGCGATGGGTCAGCGAAAAGAAACAGTGAAATAAGGGAAATGGGAAAAAGAAGGAAAGAACAGCTTACAATTAGCACCAGTAACCATGGCATCACGAAAACCAGATTTTGTCAAACAGCTGATTGTAATCTTTGAAGAGATTATACATTTGATGGAGGAAGGTGTCTGAATCGCTGTTATAGGTTGTAATGTATTTGATGTGGTATCCAGCAGTATTCTCACGAAAAGCAGCATGATGCAGTATCAGTGCGGTGCATCTTAAGTGGGTTAAGAAGCAGCTCATTGACAGATCTCAGAGAACAGCCATGAGGAATCATCTTCAAATGGAGGAATTACTAATGAGTCTGTTAAGAACTGGTGCTTAGTYCTGTCACTGCACATTCTCACTTATGATCTGCTCGCTAGTGATTAGATTTACAAGCAGGAGATTAGCAGGCTGGTTAACTTGTGTGGAGCCGTGCAGTCATACGGCGCAACCCGGCTCATAGCGCAGGATGAATTATTAAACCAGATGTAGTTTAGCCAGTCAAATGCTCGTTTCCGTGCCACGAAACAGAAAGCCTCAGGACGGGAGAGCTGTGCTCTGGGYGGCAGTGGAAGGGACTCGGAGGTCTGAGAGACTGGAGGGTCCCTCTGCAGCGGCAAAAGCAGTTGGCATCACCCGGGTCAGAGAAASCCCCGTAGCGATGGCAGCTCCCGCAGCCGGAGCAAGGGACGGGGCTTTACTTAGTCAGGCCATTGCAGAGAGGCAGCGGCAGCCCTCAGGCACAGCAAATTCCTGATGGGGGCTGTGCCCCCACCAGCAGCAAAGCCGTGGGCTAGCAGGGACACACCTGCAACCGTCATGCCTCGGGCATCGCCCAGGGAGCCAGCACCCGTGAAGCGGGTGACCCAGGGAGCAGGACAGTGGCACTAACTGGCAGCGAGGGGCCGTGCCTCGGCCGTGCCTCCAGTCCCCTGCCAGCCCACCGGCGGCAGCCCCGGGGGTGCTCCCCGGTGCCCTGGACTGGCTTTCTCTGCAGGGGCTGGTTGCTCTCTTTGTGGGGGAAAAGGGGATTTGTTCTAAAGCTCTTTTCATGAAAAAAAAAAAAAAAAAATCCATACTGTGCTGCTTTGCTCTGACCCGTCTTCCAAGCTGTGACGCTTTAATTGATTAGCTTGTAAGAGCTTGGCAGCAGAGCCCGAGCTTTGTTGGTAGCATTTCCACAGCTCCCGCAGGTGGAAAGCCATTAACTGCCTCCGGACTTCGTCCCTCCGCCTGCAAGGAGCCTTTGGGTGATGCTTTTCAGTTGTTTTCAGAGAARAGCCCCTAAAACACGCAGTCCCCATGACTGTGGCTGGGTCAGCCCTCGCGCTCTGCCTCGAGCGAGGAGGTCCGGGTGCATGCCATGCACATTGCCACCCCAGCCACGGTGCGGACACGCTGCCCGTCCTGCAGCACTATGAGGTTACACGGATACAGGCTATTTATTCCCAGAGATCTTAGCAAAATAATAACATTTCATTTGTGCAGAGCTATTATCAAGGCTTGCTCTAACTTCATGCTGTTGAGTGTGTCAGTATGATGAGGGGTTGGTAATAAACCTACCAGCAGTCACTAAGTGCCGCTATATAAATGCCTSCTCTGAAAAAGCAGTACTTTGGCTCTCCAGCACCTGCTCAGAGTCCTGCGAACGGGGATTTGTTGGGGCTGGAAGGTCCAATGTTGGCTCCCAGTAACTCATGCAGCCGGTTATGGGTTCCAGCAGCTCTTCCCTTGGTGCAGCCCCGCGGCTCTGTGCTCACGGCAGGATCTGGCCACAGCTCCACGCAGGGGTTTGCTCTGAGCAATTCGGGAGGGTGGGCGGCAAGCTCGGCTTTGCCACCGCGGCAGCTCCGGCACCCTGCTTCGGGGCCCCAGCCCCGTGGTCCTTCCCGGGGTGCGGAGGCATCAGCCCCTGGGGAACTCGGTGGGGATGCAGGCAGGGCTGGGAAAGGCAGGAGGGAGGCTGGGGAGGAGGGAGGAGCAGGCAGGCTGGAAACAACATGTGTGGGGCCCTGGCAGGGCTTCAGCATCGCAGTGTGTGTGCGTGTGCATTCGCACGGTGGGAGATGTAGCGCAAGCTGAAATGAGATTAGCTAATGTACTGCAAACACAAACCATCTAGTAAGGAAATCTCTCTCTCCAACAAATGCAAATCTTTCTGCCTACTTTACTGTGTAATGTTGCCCGTTAACCCCTGTGCCCTGCCTGCTGGGGAGGGGAGGGGAGGCAGGCAGGGGGCTTTTGGTAAATGTGTGTGCAGGGAACGGTCCCTCGGCCGAAAGCACCCGGCCGTGTTTCCTGCAGCGCTGGCACGTTACGAGCAGCGCCTGTGCCCGACCGAAAGGACCAGCCTCTCGCTGCCTCTTCACGGCACGTGCTCCATGGGTTCAAAGAGCTGCCGGCCATGGCCCTGCCCGTGTGCTGCCTGCAGCCTGCACCCGCGGGCAGGAGCTCGGGCTTGCAGCCTGCACCCGCGGGCAGGAGCACACGCTGTTTCTCCAGGCACGTCTCGCGTGGAGCAAGGCCGCGGTGCCTCGCGGGATGGCAGCCGGCCGGGAGGCAGAGCCAAAGGGCCCCCGGCCAGCGTGCAGCCGCCGATAACCAGTTACGCCCCCCCGGTTCCTCCGTTAACAATTAGCGCGAAGCCACGTGTTTTCAGATGATGCTCCTGGCCAGGCTCTGAGATGCTTGGCACGGAGAAGCAGTTGTCATGGAAGGGGCTTTCGCGGGCTGCAGGCTTGCCTTTAACCCTCGGTGCGTACAAGCCCCAGAGCAGAAAGGTCTCTTCAGACTTGTAGCTGCACTTGCAAGGTTGATGATGGTGACAACTGCAACAGCAGAGATTATTTTTCCTTCTCTTCCTTATATGCACRTGTCCCACAAGAGGACAAGCCTGTAGAGAGCAGAGCAAGGGCTCTGTGCCAGTGTTAAACTCCTCTGTGCCTACCCCACTCCGCGTGGGAAGAGAGCAGTCATTGCCCTGAGGCTGCATATGTGCAGGAGCCATTGGATTCACCCTGGCTCAACTTCAGGGCTCCCTCCTTGGCCCACCCTGTGGCCCAGCCTCTCCAGCCAGCCCAGAGAAACCCTGTGCAGGGTTTCTGTGCACGTCCTTGCTGCTGACACCCCGCTCCYGGGCCTGCCACTGCTGCCTGGGGCACCCGGCGATCGATACTGCCTCCGCTGCCTGTCATGCTCGGCCGTCCTCAAACCTCGTTTAGCTGCAGGAGGAAACSGCTTCCACCCTCGGAACCAGTGCCGGCTGATGGCTGCCCCAAACCCGGCGCTGCCCTCGCTGGCTGCTGCATCACCCCCGGAGAGGGCTCAGGGCTCTCCAGGGGCGTCTGCAGCAGCACTGCTAATAAAACCCTGCAGCCCTACCCGCGTGCAGCTTTATTACAGACATATTTCAAGGCAAGGGCTGGGGGATTGTTGCAGAGGGAGGATGCTAGCTGGTGTTGGCATGGGCACACGTCCACTGCCCACTCGCTGTGAGTCACCTCGTCCCATCAGGCACAGAGCGAGGCACCCCCCCGCAATGGCTCGGGCTGCAGTTTCCGATCAGGCGACGCCAGCTCCGGTACCGCAGCCTGCAGCGAGGRCTGGGAATCCCAAAGCCCCGGAGCAAGCGAGAGGCTGGAGCAGAGGGTTCAGGGGCATGGGCAGGTCCCGCGAAGGGACAGTCCCCAGCGCTGGCATCCCTCCATGCTGAGGAAGAGAAGCGCAGTGGTGCAGCAGGGGTCACAGCTCCGGCCCCTTACCAGCCCAGGGGTCACAGCTCCGGCCCTTTGCCAGCCCGGTGGGTTTAGCTGGGAAACACAATGGCATTAAGCGACGTTTGCAATTCGTTCTGCAGTGCCTTGCCCAAAGAGCTCGGCACCTCCGCACAGCCCCTGCCCTACCGCCAGCGCTGCGGAAATGGTTTCCAGTTGCAGTTAATTACCGTGCAAAGCAATGAGCCTGCTGCCGTTGTCAGCTGAATGACACGAGCGCGCTCAAGGGCAGCTCAGCTCTTTTGGGCCCCTGGGGAGATGTCCTGCCCAGGCCTCTCGCCCTGAGATTGCACCACGGCACGTAGCTGCTCAGGCTGCGGCTCAGGCAGGGCTGGGAGATGGGCTCTGTGCTGGTGAGCAGCTGGGAGAGCGGGGAAGGAGCGGTGCCTGCGGGTTAAAGGGAGGTTACGTTACTGCAGACATGACTGCTGAGCTCCCCAGAGCAGCCGCAGGGTTAATAGAATAAACCAGTGAAATTTGTAAAACATTCCTGAGCACCCAAGAGATCAGTTTTTGCTTTGTGTTTGGCAGTAGAAGCAAATACTGTTCTGCTTTCCCCTGACCTGGYCATTAGGATGACTTAGCGAGGACTGTTTTTGACTCCCAAGAGGTTTTTATACCCCTGGGCAAAGCTCCGTGGGGTAAGGCACGCTGCCCGCAGCCCGGGCTCCCCGCGTGCCCACTGGCTCCCGAGTCCTGCGTGTCCTGGTGTTGACGATGCCCCTTCAAACAAAATGCCCATGGGGTTTGTTCTGCACCTTTATATCACTGCCAGCTGGGACTGAAGAAGTTGGGGATACATCTCTGGAAACCTTCATGTCATCCTACATGGACCTGTCTTCTGCAGGATCCTCACACAGGAGCTGTGTGGAGTTGGGGGGAACAACTGGCTGCAGCAGCTTCAGCTGCAAAGAGATTGTCCCGAGGCTGCACCTGGCCTGGGGCTGCAGCCGCTCTTGGGGCAGGGGCCCTCCAAGCGGGGAATGGCGATGCTCTTACCGGTGCTGCTGCTTGGCCAGGGCACAGCATTATCCCTGGCACCGGGGTGTCCCCAGCTGCTTTTCTTCCCTGTGTTTCGGGGAACAACACCCACCGACTGTGCAGAACCAGCTCTGCGCTGGGGCAGCTCAGCAGTGAATGTCTATCTCCAGTATCTCCAGGAATAACGGTGTCCTGCTGATACCCGTGCGGCACCACCGCCTCTCCTCCAAAGCACGGCCCTCGTTTTCAGGAAATCACCCCTGAGCTTTCCCTCTCCCTGCAGCGTGTTTAGCCGCCCGTAAGCCCAGCGTGGTCGCAGGGGGACGAGGCTCCAGCCCCGCAAGCCTTGTGGGGGGCAGAGCACAGGGGCACGGTGGCCCCTCTCCCCCCCGGRCTGGAGGGACGTGCTCCACACAGCCCGGCTGAGTGCAATGAGTTAACAACATTGTGTGGGATTTAAAATGGAAGAAGCCTCCTGACAACCCCCATGAAGGTCTAATAATTTACTATAACTGCTTTTATGGCAGACCGTAAAAATCTAAAATAAGGCTGGGAATTGTCAGAGAAACCCGCATGGAGCTGAATTTCTGCATAACCACATTTTTTTTAGGCTCCAGCGCCTTCCTCTGGAAAGCCTCGGTCCCTGGGTCCCTGGGGCGTGCTGGGGACCAGCCCTGCCGAGGGCTTCCCCGCGGGAGGGTCCTTTTGCTTGCACGAGCGCAGTTTCGCATCAGCCCTGCTGCCCAAACCCCGAGATGTTCAACGGGCTTCCTCGGTACTGGTGATGGGTGGTTGATTGATGGGGTTACTGATGGGGCTGGACCAGGAGATCTCAGGTGGTYCCGTCCAACCTGAACGATTCTGTGATCCGCTTTGGGTCTGGAGGCGGAAGAGCAGCTCCTCGCCTTGCACCCTCCGGACCGTCCTCCCGCTGTCCCCAGCCTCTCCCTGAGGATCAGCATCTTGGGGGATGCAGAGAGGGATTTTGTTTCCCAGGCCCAAGCTCTCCAGTTCCTTCTCCATGGCACAGGGAGGATATCGYCTGTCCCCAGAGGGTGACATTAAACACTGAGGTAATTCTGCCTCTGAKAGCGAACCCCGAGCGGTAGTTACTGCAATTACTCTGAGTGCCACCGGATGATACTCGGTAATTAYGTGGCTCTTTCATCTGGGGATCTCTGAGCACTTACTGATCAATTAATTAAACTTTGCAGCAGGCTTTCGCCACAGCGCAGGATGCCGCCGGATCAATAATCCCTCTCCTGAGATGCGGCCGGCCCCGAATGGCGTGGCCGTGCCAGCGCGGGGCTCGACCCCGGAGCCGGAGRGTAGGAGAGGGATGGGGGTCCGGGGGGCTGGGGTGCCCAGGCTCCCTGGGGAAGGTGGAGAAAAGCTCRTGGGTGACAAGTACCAGAGAGAGTAGTCTGAGTCCCTGGCTTTTCTCCCAGGAAGGAAAGAAAAAGTTGGGAATTTCRTTGGCTCTTTTGTTCGTTTGCTTGGGCTGCGGCTGCAAACGTCCCCCTGAGCCTGATCCTGATCCTGATCCCACAGCTCCGAGCAGCACCATGATCTCAAACTCATCCCTGAACCCCTTGCTGCCTGCASTCAGCGGGGTGCAGTCCTCGCAGCTCGGGAGGGTCCCTGAGCTGCTGCCGGCTCTTCCCCACCCTCCAAAGGCTTCGTTCCCCCGCGGCCGGGCACGGCTGGGAGGGGGGAAYGCTGACCGACTCCTCGTCATCCTCACAGCCCCAAGATGAGCTGTTTACTTCGAAAGCTTTGGGCACAACATAAACTGCTGCCATTTGGAGGAGTCCTGGCAGGACCCTCGCTATTAGCACAGATTGTAAATCTCCTCCTAACAAGGAGCCTGGCTGGACCCAAGTCCGGGTTTATAAATATAAATAAGATGGAAAGCAGCAATTCCCCTCGGGGCACACAGGAATGGAAACGGCATGTTCTCCTGCCCAAAAMCACACCTTTGCATCAGTTACTGCCAGGAGGAGAAAAATCCCCAAGTTCAGGGTTTTTTTGGTACCTGGGGAAAGTCTTTATTGGTCCTGCGGTGTTTGTCTTTCAGACACCCTAACAAATCACCCCGGCCCCGCGGCCCCAAAGCAGGGCTGGGGAGGCGCAGGCCGGCGCTGGGGCAGGGGAGGGTCCGCAAGACGCTTTGCTGGGAGGCTGGGCAGGCTGGGAGGGAAGGGGGCTGCCAAAAGCTGCGGTTCCACGGCAGCCCCATCACCCCCCTGAGCCATTGAAGGGTGGGTTCGGGTGGRGAAGGCAGACGGGCTCTGGCCCTGGCCAGGTGCCCGTGCAGGGGCTGAGCCCAGGTGGAYACGGGGGTTTCTGGGGTGTTGGGAGCCAGCCGAGGGCCAGCCGCACTAACAAGCCCACGGAGCTTTTCGCCTCTTGCTACAACAACCTTTTCCTCCCAGAGTTGTTCTGTGTTAAGCTAACTGGGGAGTTACCTCTCTTTGAAAAGRTTTTCCATTGCATTGCTGCAATATCAACTCTTCAGAAATGCAAGAGCGAAACCCAAGGTGAAACGGGTGCGGGGGCTGTCCTCCATCGGGGCGTCAAAGCTATTTGACAACTTGGAACTGAATTCAAGCATTTGCAGCCTGTCCCTGCTAGAAATGCTGCAGGTTGGACCAYCCCTATCACAACTCATTGCTGAAAATCACCACTTGCAGATGGAGAAACGTGTGTCCCCCCCCTCCCCGGGAGCCCCCACGGCTCAGCCGAGCTGCGATCATTCCCCTCCTGCTATGGCCRAAGGAGATGCATCACTTCTCAGCCTGACATCCTTTTCCTGGCTGCCCTCGGCGGACACGTTCTCTCCCCTGCGATACGTGGCTAGCAGAGCCGTGGCACGGTGCCTTCCCGCTGAGCCCGTGTCCCTGGGCTCCCAGCCCCTCTTCCCGACACTGGTGGGAGGCGGCGGCACACGGTGCGGAGGGAACGGGATGCAGAGCTGTGTCGGGGGGCTGGGCTGGAAGTGGGACAGGTTTCGCTCGCCCTGGTACAGTGCCCTGAGCACTTGGCTGTCCTTCCTTCCAGGCAACCTTTCAGCCCAGATGGAGAGTGCCATAAGGAGTTTTGTTTCCTTCCCAAAACACACGACACATTCTCTGCCTGTCTAACAAGGTGTCTGCGCCGGGCTGCGCTACGTGGCACAAGGCACAATTGGCGCTGCAGGAATCATTCATGCTCCTTCCCTCAGTCTCCGCAGTGGGGAGCGACGGGGAGCTCTCTGCCCCCGCGTGCCTCGTGCCCAGCCGGAGCGGAGCCGCACGCCGTGTCTTGTGCTCGGGGGCATTTTGTGGGTGCATGGCACGCTGCGCCCAGAAGGCACRGTGCATGGCATCGCAGACGCGGTGCCATCCTGCGCAGAGCGTGCAGGGGATAGCTCAGGTACACCAGCGTTAGCCCGGGGGCTGCCTGAGCTCCCTCCCCTGTGGGGGGGCCGCCGCCTGACCACCCTCTCCTTGGCACCGGCGTGGCACAGAGGAGGCTTCGGAGCTTCGGGGCAGGTCCAGGGGCTGGGGATGCTCACCTCCACCTGGGGCTCGTTACTGAGAGCCATTAAAAAGGGCCTGGGCTGCCCCTCCCTGGAGGCTGCTGGTGTGGAGGGGGCTGAGGCTGGAGGATGATGGCTGGGCTGATGTTGTGCAAACGGTGCGTAGCTGTGGGCTCGCAGGGCTGGCTTGCGAGAGGGTTTCTTGATAGCCCAGCTCAGGGGTTGGTATCCTGCRCGTGTCCTGGTGTTGGGTGCCAAAGCCCAGCTCTCTGCAGCTGGGGGGGGGTGAAGGAGARCTTTGTCAGCACAGCTGGGGTTCCCACCCCGCTTTGCAGCAATACCCTCAGGTGCTTGCTGGAGTCTCTGCTCCCCTGGTGGGTGGGTGAAGGAGGGAGAGCAGCACACCGGGTCCCCCAGGGACAGGGTGACAGGGTGGGAGCCCCTGGTGCCTCCACCATGCACTGCCTGTGTGAGGGCTGAGCACGGGTGGGGAAGGGTCCTGGAGCAAACTCGGGGTGCCCGGGGCTGGCAGCTCTCCCTGCTGTAACTAGCACCCAGGGCAATGCGGGACCATCCCCAGCGAATGCTCGGCTTCCCACAGAGGCAGGGTGGGCTTACACCAGGCTGGGGCTGCCCCAGGGCGGGGGTCTGCACGGAGTGCTCTGCTGCCCAGCCCTGAGCCACGGGGTTTCAGTTTGGTGCTGTCTCCCGGGGGCGATCCCTCCCCATAGGCATGCCTGCAAACGGCTTGTTATAGAACACAGCTGCAAATGTCTTAAACCTCTCTCTTATTTCTAAAAATAACCCTGCTCGGCCCTTGGGAGGTTCAGCTCTCATGGCTCTCATCTCCTCCCTGCAGCGGGTGCGACGGGAGCTGGAGGATCGCTCGCCGCCTGCCCGTGTCCCGGCTGGTCCCCGCGGCTCTCCCCAGCCCAGGGAAGATGAGGCAGCGCCTTTCCAAGGTCAGATTCATCCCATGGGAGAAGTGCTTGGTTATGAGGGGAGGGTGGTTTCTGATCCCAACGACCTGCTCATTGCATCCCCGTGCAAAAGGACTGATTTGAGACCCAGCAAAAGGCCAGTGAAGGCTCAGGAGRGAAGCAGCACTGTGCTGTTTAAGCCCCTGCCATAAAAGCAAAGTTTTGCACTGACATCTTTAATGCGTTTGTACCTCTTGCTGTGCCAGAGCCCGTGTGCTGCCCCAGGGTGCTCAGGGCTCACTGACGATTGCCCGCGTTGTCTGTGGCGAATGCAAAGCACGCGTGTGACTCCGACACTGCCCGGAGTCGTTCGTCTTTCCGCCCGCGTGCCGAGGTGGTCCCCGAGCGCGTCCCCGCGGTGCGGGCGCTGCACGCTGCTGTCTCGGCAACAGCCCAAGGGATTGGGGTGGGGAAGAGGGTCTGGGCGCAGCRGCGGGGAAGGGGCGGCTGCGGGAATGCCCGGGCACCGAGCGAGCTGGTGCCGGCGGAGGGACCGAGGGAGGAGCCGCCAGCCGGGATTTCTCCAGTGCTTAAAAGCCAACTTCACATTCTCTGCTGTGAAACACAGCCATGATTTTTGCTTTACAAGTGTGATTGCTTGTAACAGCATGAAATTACAGCCAGAACTGCTCAGCCTGGCAGCAGATGAGGGAAGCTGTCAAGTGTGGCCGTGGGTTATTGCCCAGGGGGATCAGAAGGAGGGAGGCTGGCAGCCCCCGGACAGGCCGGCTCCAGGAYGAGCCGCCCCTCCGGGCTATCCCGAGGGATGGTGGTGGTGCTCCGGCGGCGATGGCTCCACTCGCTGCTGCGGGATTAGACCTGGCAGTGACGGGGTGGGCAGAGAGGATTAGGCRAGGTGTGCATTCAGAGAGGCTCAAATTTGGAATAAGCATGTGGCCTGCGCAGTCCAAAGCATACTCAGTCTCTCATTCTGGGGGACTCCAGCTCTGCATGCCCTGGTTGTAATGATTTTGTGTTAATTAGCATTGTCCCCTCGGCAGTGCTGGTGCATGCCCTTGTCCCAGGCTGAAAGATGCTTCCACGCAACCTTCTCCCAGGCTCTCAAACTCTTATTTTAAGCAAGTAATGAATTACTGCTTGGCAACTGAGGCCCTTGGATGAGCCATACAGCTGCTGGGGGCTTTGCATGAGGGGGACAGTCAGAGAAGCCCCTTCCAGCCCCATGGTGTTGGGACCTGCCCCTCCGATTCTGGCTATGGCCCGTAGCCAGGGACAGTCACAAATTGATCTGGCTTCTGCTGACATCAACTGGGGAAACTGTGGGTCTGGGGATGAAGTCATGGCTGTTTCAAGTAAAGTGCTAATTCTGCAAGAGTTAGATGTAATCACCATTTCCATAATTACCTGGGGAGGGGGAGCTGTCAGCCTGCGATGCAAAGCTGTGCATAGAGGCACAGGGCAGACTCATGCRAACCCAGAAGAGCAGAGCTTGAATGTGTGCGTGTATGGACGTATGTATACTGTGTGTGTGAGCACAGGGACGCTCGCGAGTGTCCCCATCGCGTATGAACTCGTGCGATGTGTCCTGACCGCTCAGGGGGCCTGGCCCTGGCAGGTCGTGTGCTGGGCTGCCTGCCCTTGAGGGTGTGATGGGGCGATCACGGGCACGATGACACACAGCCCTGAGCCATGGAGCCCTTCCCCAGCTGCACRCGTGGCTTCCTGGGTCTGAGGATGATGAGAGGATGAGCTGTATAAGCCTTCGTGTCTGGAGCCAAGGGCTTGAGCCTGTGACACCAATAATGTAAYGTCTGTAACCACGGACACTGATTTTTCTTGTACGGTTCCCCCAAAATTAAGACTTTTTGTAAAGCCTTTGCATTTGCTTCCTTTTCTGTACATGTGGTGGCAGATTTGTGCAGTGTACATGCCCCTACTTAGTGCCGTCTCTGTTCTGTGCCTACAAAGCCCTCTGTGAGCATCAAAAGCTCCCCTGTGCGTAAGAGCCCCCGTACGATGCTCTCCAACATCCTCGAAGAGCCTTTCTGCCCAAGGCAGGGGCTGCCTCTCGGATTAGCTCCAGGGTCCCGKTCCCCTTCCTCCCGGAGCTGATAAAAGCCCCGATGGCATGAGGGGGCTKACGGGGAGGGCAGCGCACAGGGGATCACTGCCCTGGACACCTTCAGCTCTGGGCAGGCACGGAGGGGGCTGCACCCCTCTGCCCCCGCTGCCGGCTCCTGGTGGGCCCTCTCCCGCTCTCCCTCTTGGTGGGCTCCTCTTGTGCGAAGGCTGCTGYGTGCCCCAGCGCCTTGAGGAACATCTCGGTGGCCGTTGCAAAGCCTGACTGTTGGCAAAAGGGGCTGCACAGAACCCCCAAACCTTGAAGGACATGCTGGCTCGATGTGGTCCGTTGCTCTGCCCTGCAGCGGGTGGGGATGGGCTGTTGGGGCCGGTCCTGCTGCTGTTGCCTGTTGGACTGGGATGTGCTGGGGCACTGCCGATGGTGTGGGGGCTGGAGGAGGCGAGGGCTGCGGTTTCTCGTGCAGTGCCAGCCGTGCTGCACAGCTGCTTAACCAGCTTTTGCAAGCAAAGGCTGGCCCCAGGGCGAGCGGGAGCCAAGGCTGCTCCTGCACTCTGCAAAACTCAGCGCTCATTGAACAAATCTCTTTGGGGRTTGCTGAGCCTGTGCTTCAAGGATGTTATGGAGCGATGCTTGTGTTGTCACAAATTGCTATTTACACATGAACTTGCAATGGTGTGTGGTCCCTGGGGCTGCTGTCTTCAGGGTGCAGTGCCAGGCTCCACTCCGCAGAACCGTGTTGCTACCAATGCTGCTCTGTGCAGGTTTCCTCTCAGCTCACCGCCGTGTCCAACACCTCCTTACAAACCAGTCATTCCTGGCATTTTCTCACTTTCATAAGCTCTCTTCCACTCTGAGAAAAAAAGGTCTCAATTTACTCATCACTGCTCTAATTCCATTTGTATTGATCAGAGGTGGGTTCGCGAGACCCAGGAAGGAGTCCTGGCGGAACGAACGGCGGTTTCCAGCAGAAATGCTTSTGTGTGCTGGGTGGGATTGATTTCGCGGTGCAGAAGCCACCTGTCAGGCAGCCCCTGTCCAGCCTCCTGTGGTGCGCAGCACTGTGGAAAATGCGCTTATTTGCATATTAGACCGATTCTCTGCCGTTCAAGCCTTCCAGGTATTTCTGGTCCCTCCCATCTTGCCATCTGCTTTCATCCTCTTCCATCCCACTGCCCTTGCGCCTTCCCGTTTCMGAGCTGCTCTGCTTCCCTTCCCCCGGTGTTTTTCAAGAGAGAAAGAAGCCGAGGGATGGCACAGGGCTGGTACCATTGAGGGGCTGGGGGATCATTTACCAAGAGACTGCACCGTCTCAGCCTGACCTTTTCAGTATGCAGCCTTGACGGCCCTGGCAGAGGCTGCTTTTCGCTGCATGCAGCTTTCCCCGCGCCGCAGCGCCGGCACAGCCAGAAAGGTGGCTCATCCCGGGGTCTGGATTAACGGCCTCTGCTCAGAAAGCCTCGAGCCCTGTGGCAGAGCAGCAGACGCCTTTCTGGGACCGGCCRTGCCGTTGGTGGGATGAGGCACTGTGCTGCACCCCCAATCGCAGAGGTGAGGGGCTCGGGGGGGCTCAGTGCAATGCTGCTCTGGGAAGCAGTCGGTGCCTCTGTCTTTGCCTTCAGACACTGATGGATCCCTGTGACTGATGGCTGAGTCTTTCACCCCRAACCATGCTGACAGCTTAAAAAAACCCCGGTGATGGATAGTCTCATTAAACAGGGGTGCACTGCGAGGGAGAGGAGCAAATGACTTACTGCCTTGGCTATAGGCTTTGCTGGCAGCGCGAGGCACGGTTCGTTCCTYCTTCCCCAAAGCCAGGGGAAGCAGCCGGCGTGTTCAACACCTGCAACAGGGCTTGCAGCYGCCGCTGCCCTGGGTGCACGTGGGGTCCCCGAGGCACCGGGAGGAGRTGCCGGGCAGGGGCTGGGGCGCAGCGCAGGGCTGGAGGTGCCTGTTGCAGGCAGGTCGCTGTCTCGCTGCAGCTGAGAGCGGTGCTTCAGTTCCAGCTCTGATGCCCAGCAGGAACTGGTGAGATGATCCAAAGCAGGATGGTCCCAGCTGATCCGTGACAGCGCTCACAAGGCAAGCGAAAGGACTTGGCTAGGGCAGTGGCAAGTTGGAAGCACAAGCCGGCGCTGCCCTCCCAGCCTCCCGCGATGCAAAACAGCTTCAGTGCGTGCAGGTGGCATCGGCGCGGGGCTCGGTGGCTGGAGATCCGCTCACCAGCTGGCCATGCAACGCGTGCCGGCCATGGCAGAGCCACCCGCCGCAGGGGTCTGGGCTGCAGGGGGGATGTCAGGGGGCTGGCAGCGTGCCTGCAGCCAGGGATGACACCTCGTTGTGCTCGAGAGCCATCTCCACGGTCGAACACTCATGGTTATTTCATACCCATGTGCTCACAGCGTGGATATCTGACAAGGTGATGATCCAGTACATGAGTGGGAGGTATTTTGATTTTTCTTTCTGGGATCGTGTTTATTTTCTTGGCACCCTTCAAGGATTTCTGTTGTAGGGGTATAGAGGATGAGCAGGCTGTCCCCAGGGGTGCCTGGATGCAGGTTTCGGCAGTGGATTGGGGCACACCCTGCCTCTGCCGGGTGCTACAGAGCCTTGGTTYGAGCGGCCCCTGAATGGAGATTGACTCTGCCCTTCGTCACGGCTGGGCTTTTGCCTGCCCATCTGGGATGCTCTGGGGCTCTTGGCCTTGGTGGACCAGAGGCACCATTTTGATTACTCAAGTTTGCTTGGCCTTGAAACAAGAAGTTAAAGGGAAAGCGAGAACTTGAGCAGGGAAAGGTTCTTGGCTGTATTAGAAGGAAGATTTTCACTCTCCAGCTGGCTGTGGGATCGAGGACTGCATTAGTATTGACCTCAGGTATGGCGAGCAGCAGAAATTTCCTAACTCAGCACAAGGCCATGCTTGACTCTAAATCTCACCTAACACTRTGTGCATCGATAGCACCTGCCTTGCAGGAGTGTTTAGGGGCTTGATTAATCAATGTCTGCAAAATGCATTCGTACCCAGAGATGAATGATGCTCCGTCRGTATGAAGCACTATTATGGTTGTTAATTGTGCATCATGCACAAACGTGGCATCTGTAATCATCTTGTGCAAAACAAATGTTCTGCTGAGCAGGATCCCAGCTCCTCAGATCTGCTCTTGGGGAGGGGAGTGAGCTGGGCTGGGGAAGATAAAGCTCCCCTGGCCCCTCGGGCTGGGCAGCAGGCTTTGTGCATGGGGGAAAGCAGCAGCGAGGGAGCAGCGGTGGGTCCCTGGGGAGGGGTTGTCGCAGCAGCGGGGCAGGAGAAGGGCTGGTGTGCACCAGCCCCGGAGCGGAGCAGCCCTGACCGGCTCATCGCTGCGTTTCCCAGCTCTCTGCAGCTGCGAGGTCCTTACGCTGCAGCTCTGCCCCAGCGCAGCAGCTCGGCCCCGTGCTGGGATTAAGTCAGAAAGAACAGGAGCCGGTTGTAAAGTCTCGTGCCACTTGCGGGAATGAATTATCCAGGAAAAACAMAGGCTCTTCCCCTCCGTGGGCTCCTGAACTGCTTCGGCTTTGATATGCTTTTTCTGCAAGTGAGCAGAGCCAAAGTGAACATGAAATCAGCACRATCTTCCCCCAGGAGTTCTTTCTCTTTAGGCTTCACTTGGTGTTATAATGATCCAATCAATCTCAGGAGGATCCAAATACTTATTAATTAATGCAGTGATTGGGTGATTTGGCCATCATTGCAGCTGTCTTTCACAGGGATAAAGAAAAGCGTACTCCTCTCTTATTTTTCCTAATGCCTGGCTTTCTGACGGCATGCCGCTCCTCCAGCGCGGAACACAATGTAAAAGCAGGGTGACTCACAGTCAAGGATTTGTATTCAATATCAGTTCAGATTACATTAGCTTTGCCTAATGCCTTAGCAATAAAGTGCCTCTTCATTGTATAGCTGCAATTTATTTCAGCTCCTGGGTTGGTACGGAACGAACATCAGTCATGCYGCAACACGTGTGCCCTGCGCCGGGAGCAAGCGGTGGCTGTTTGCTGGTCTGGGAGGCGGTGGAGGAGCAGCCTGCGCGCTGCCCGCCGCGCTGCCTCCCGTGCTCYGACGGCAGACGGGCTCTTCAACAAGGGCAGCTTTTAAAGCCGTCACCTAAAAGGCGGGACAGAGATGGCTGTGGAGGAGGCTGGCCAGGCAGAGTCACGCTGGGGATGCACTGGTGGCAGGACCCCTTGTTGTCCCTTCGTACAGCCGTAAAGCCTGCCCGGGGCTGCAGGCTGGCCGGCTATTGCAAACAGGAGGCCGGCTGCRAGCGGTGGCCCGATCCCCGGGCGAGGTGTGTTACTCCAGCTCAGCCCTGCTGCTGGGCGCTTCGCTCTAGAGCCGTTTTCTTTAATCCCCTCGKAACAAGCTGCAGGTCCTGGAGCGGCACTTCAGCCCCTCGCTTCCCCGGGGCCGTGCTCCCCGTGGTGCCCAGCCTGCGCCCGCTGCCTGGCAGCAGCGAACAAGGGCTTTTGCTGGGCTTTGAAGCCACCTGAGCCCCCAGAGCCCTGCTCTGCCGCCGGCCCGGCTCGGCTGCGTGGGCTGCGCAGGAGAGCGGCAGGTCGCTTCCCTGCTGCAAACACTGTTTCCTCGCCTCGGGGTGCCTTTCCCTTCACTGCTKCTCCCCTGCGTGCAAGTGCCTTTGCAGAATAAAAGGCATGCAGGAAAAAAAGCAGCAAAGACCGCTGAAAGCACAGTTAATTCTGTGTTTCTGCACAGGCTGCAGATGCTTGGCGAAGGTTTCTTGTGCTGGGGCTTTGGCAGCTCGGCACCGCCGGCAGAGCTGAGAGCAAGGGCGAGGGGACAGCCAGGATTTCTTTTTTTAGTGGGGATGCAAAGGTCTAGGAAAATGGAGCATTTTCCTTTGATGCCCTTGTGGGAACCAACGATGATTCACATGGGCAGCAGTGAGTAAGAGTCTTATCTTTATTTACTTTATGACTTCTTGATCCTGGCGTGGAACAGCTCTGAGGAGGAGGAGCAGGTCCACCAAGACCCTCCTGGAGCACTTCCACAAGGACCTGGCTCTGGTGAGAGGAGGGCTGAGCAATGATTTATGAGCCTCCCCTGTGCAGGGCAGAGGTCCCCAGCCTGCCTCRCGCAGAGGCACCGGTCTTGTCGAAGGAGGAAACTGGCCCCTGTCTCGCTCAAAGAAGCTGCCAGAGATCTTCCTTATTGCTGAAGAAACACCTCCCCGCACGTCCTCCTGTGTTGTGGTAGGTGTTGTGTGGTCTCATCTTGTTTGTTTGTCACCCAGCCAGGAAGCAGGAGTGATGCACAATGCAAGCAGCAAGCCATGAGTAATCCCAGCTGAGCTCTCTGCGGGCGTCCCCTGACCTGGAAATCATCCATAGCCACCGTCTGGTGAGCAGCCACGAATGTCGAAGCCACCCACCCGCACGGGGAGCCCGGCGCTGAGCTGTGATGACACAAAATCCCACACAATATGGGGATGAAGAGTGTGACTCCAGGACTGGGCTGGGACGGATGGCCCTGGGGTGGGGTCGTTAAGGCTGAGCGACGCGGTCTCTATTAATTAGCTATGCAGCACTAACAGTGCGGTGCCCGTGCTGACGGCGTCCCTGGGACAGACTGCGGGTGTCAGCAGGCAGGGAACAGAGCTGTGCTGCTCGCGCACTGCGCTGAGCTGGTAATGACGCTGCGCTTGGCTGGAGACATCATTAGGGGTGGCATATAATTGCTGAGAACACCTCAGGCTTGCAACCCCGCRACTGCGAGCAGGGCTGGATTAGGGCCAGCGCCGGGCGCTGCAGCAGCAGCAGCCACCATGTGCCTGGCCTGGGCTGGGAGTGCTCCTCACCGGTCTGCTCTGGTTGCCAAGCCAGAGCCCTGGGGATGCACTTTCTCCCCCCCCCAGCATCTCTGCCTTCCCTCGGAGGGGTGTCTCGGCCACCCCTCGCACGCYGGTGTGTGCCGGTGGGGCAGCCGTGCCGGCAGCCACGGGGAGAGCCGCAAGGACCGAGCGGGACGGGGAGTTCCCCGGTGCTTCCCGGGCTGCCTCTGCTGACGGGGACGGGAGCGGGGATCCCCGAGCAGCAGCACGGCCCTGGTCTCCCTGCAAGCRCAGCGTCGCTCCTGCTAAGGAGCTTAAGCCATGGGGCCCGACGCTAAAACTATTAGCGCTGGCAGCAGCACCCCGGAGCCGAGCGGCCGAAGGTGCCGGTGCCGAGGGCACTTCTGTGGGATTAAGAAACAGCTCGAGCTCTCGGACACGGTTGCCTTCCTGCAAGGTTTGGGTGCTGCTGGAAAGCAGCTCAAGAGCTGCGTTTGCTGGGGCCGCTGGTGAGCCGGTGTGCCGTGGGAGCAGGGGGATCTGGGTTACTTGGTAAATTAACTGCCATCCAAGAAAAAATATGTTTTAATACAATTCAAGGCGATGTTGCAATCTAGAGAGAGAAAATATAGGCCATGCTCACAAACTGGGAGGCTGCGTCCCAGAAAACATCAAATGTGAAAATAATTTGGAGGCTGTAGGAAAAAAGCAACTCAACAGGCACTCTTAGAGCTGCACTTTGTGATGCGTGGCTAACGCTAGCTCTGTGCTGGAGCAAACGGCCCTGCTGCGGCCGCGGTGTGTGGCTGGGGTGGTCTTGCCGTGGTCCTGCCGCGCTTGTGGGACCGAGGGGAATACTTCAGGCAGGTCTGGGAGCTGTGGTTAATTAAAGAGGGATTTGGGCAGAAGGGAGAGGGTAAATAAAAGAGGTAGGAAAATTCTTTGAGGTCTGGAAAAATGCCTCTGAGAGGCGAGGGGGAGCACAGTCCACGTGGTTTAGCAAAAAGAGGATCCAGAGGTGCCTTGAATCCACTGTGCAAAAACCTTCCCCGGGATAAAGTGGGCTCTGAAAGGGCCCTTTAATCTAACAGGGAAAGCATGACAAGAACTAATGACTGGAAGCCGGAGCCAGACACATTTAAATTAGAACAAAGGACACATTTCTAATAGTGAGGATAATTAACCACTGGAACAAATTATCAAGGGGAAGTGGTGCTTTCTCCATCTCTTGAAGTTTTCAAATTAAGATGGGATGTTTTTTCTGAGACGAAGCTTTAGTTGAACACAAATGACTGGGCTCCATCCAGCAGCAACTGGAGGAGTTTAATTGCCTGTGCTCGAAGGTCAGCCCTGCAGAATCCCTCTGGCCTTAAAATCAGCGTAACCACGTTTTGATGAGGCTGGTGGAAGCTTTAAGGCAAAACGAGGTTCAAGTCGCTGCCGTGGGCTGGGGGAGAGGAGGCGTTTCCCGGCACTGTCCCCGTCCCCAGCGAAGGGAAGCAGTGTCCCTGCTTTTCCGCTTGCCGCCCACGGGGGCATTTCCTTTCCCTTTGGTAGAATGGTGCCCTGTACAAAATTTGAAGTTAGAGAGCGTCTGGATGTGGCCCCGGGGTGTCTGCCCTGTGTGATGGGGCTGCAGAACTCTGGTGCAAAACCACCCTGGAAGCGGAGCCCCATCCAAGCTGGGGCTCTCCTTGCAGGACTCTGTATATATCCATATCTATCTATAGATATATATATGCAACCTGATGGGCAGCTGCTCAGTCCTCCAGCAGTGCCGGCGGCTGCGGGGGGTGCAGGCAGGGGCTGGCAGTGTGCAGGAGACCGAGGAGGTCGCGGGATGCTTTTGGCAGGGGCTGCTGCAGCACGGTTGCAGAGGCCATGCCTGATGTGGAGTCGTCCCTGCGTGTGTTTGGTGTCAGACAGCTCAGCCCTTCCCGTGAGCTGGGGCTGATCTGGGCAGGGAAGTCAATCAGAGCCACTCCGTCAAGCTATGGTCCTGTAATTACTCCGTGATTAAATAAAAAAGTAATTCCTTCAACACCTCCGCACTCCTGCTTTATTGCAGGAGAGCCCACACAAGGAATTAATGTTTAAATAATGGCTTTCCTCCCCAGGAGCTCCAAAATAGGCAGGAATATATTAATGCTCTGTCCTACGTATGGGAACGAGCAGCTCCTTGCTGTGGGGCTGGGGTGGGACGCCGGGGGCCGCGGGGGCTGCAGTGCAGCATTCTCCGGGAGTTTCCCCGTGATCTCTATCTCCGTGTCTTCTGCTCTCTCTGGACACGGCCGAGGGGTCCCCGCAGGCAGAGCGCATGGGTGCAGCCCTCCAAACCACCGCCCAGGCACCTCCGCACCGGGCTGTCAGCCGCWGCAAGGTGCCTTCCGCGGCACGATGCCAGCTCACGCCGGCTTGGAAACTGCCGGGTAATTTTTGCAATTCAGATGTAAGTTTTATGACTAGAGGAGTGCAGAGAATTTCAGCCGGTAGCTGCACTGATTTTCTAAGTTGCCCGTCTTTTTATATCAGCAGATGCCAGCTGAGAGTACCTTGTGAATAGTCTCTCCCTGCAAATGGCTGTGCMGTTTTCAACCTCTTTATTAAAGCGAGTGAGAAAAGCCCCCGAAACTAGCCATTTCCCCGAGTTCCCGATCTCCTTGGTTACAGTAACTCCACACAACGTGCGGTACAAATGCGGTTTCGGAGACCAGGCTGTTAGCAGCAGCTCCTCAGCTGGAGAGTGTGAATCCCAGATTCAGTACTTGCTGCGAGGCGAGATTTAGGAATCTGTTAAGATTTAGGAATCTGTTAAGATTTCACAGAATTTGTGTGTTTAATGTCTCTTAAAAGTGATTTTGTTTATTTTCACTGTTGGAGGTATTGACAGCAAACCCCAGCCTAAAGCCGAGGCCAGGAGGTAGTGTGGGAGAGGGATCCGATGAGTGTGTGAAGCCAGAAACACTGGGCTGCAGCTGSGAAGGGCAGGGACTGGCGCAGGACGTCTCAGCTGCCTCCCCAGAAGGGAGGGGAGTTTTCCCCCAGCAAAACCTGCTCCGATTTCCAGGAGCCATGCACAGACCCCTTATCCCTGGGCTGGGGCAGGGAGAGGAGCTGCAGCCTTCGCCCTGGTGCACAGCGGCAGGGATTTCAGTCCAGAAGCCCAAAGCTGCTGGCTCCTTCCCCGCAGCTTTACTGCTGGGCAGGGATTTAGGCTAAGCCCAGCAGCGGAAGAAGCCAAAAGTTGCCCTGTAGCAAGTTTTCCAAGGCCTCGAGAGCAGCAGGAGGACCTGGACCTGCAAAGTCAAAGTGGTCACCCCTGTCCAGCTGCTGCTAATGCTCCTAATCTGAAATCCCCGGGGATTTGCTGGCTGGGCCGAGGGCAGCAGCCTGTGTCATGCCCTGTGCGGTGGGGGTACCACCCCCCCTGCAAGCAGCGGGTGGGGGAACCCAGCCGGAGGGCTGCCGGGTCCTCCCAGCAATCGCTCATCATTACCGCACCGTGGCACAGAGGAACTATCGTGCTGCACCGAGGGCGGGAGGCCATGGCTGCTGGGGGATTGCTCTGCATGTTTCTCAGTTAATCTCTATAAAAGTGAAAGTCAGAACTTCTCCCCGCCCTCCCGCGTGCTCTCTTGCTACTGTAATTTAGCAGTATTAGCACCAGTTATGAAATTGGCTCTGGGATGCAGAAGCGCAGCCTGAGCGGCTCCCGCGGCACCTGCACGGGGATCTCGGCTGCGCCCCTGGGACCGTCCCCGGGACCGTCCCCGTCCCACAGCCCTGCCCCAGCAGGGACAAACCCCGTCTGGGAGGCTCAGCACAGCCCAAGGAGCAGGACGGGGCATCTGGGGCATTTCCAAGCAGGAGGCGACGAAGTCCTGTGCAGGGTGTCCAGGGCTTAGCTATCAGATGGCTGAAGGAAGAAGAGGAGGTTTCTGGCAGGAACCTCCCCCTCCCCGGTAGCATGGCTGCAGGGCTGGGCAGCAGCAGCTCCTCCAGCGTTAAYGGCCTCGTCCTTGACGTGGAGCTGGGTGCTATCAACAGGCAGCAGCGCACACCGTGGACGCACCAGCCTGGGCTGGAGCGGAGCTCGCTGGCTCCATCCTCCCAGAGAACATCCCCTCCGTGCCCCATATTTCCACTTGCCACACTAATTATAATCACCGCATAATTCCTGAGCAACCTCCCCGCTGTGCTGTATTATTCATCGGGAAGCAGACAGGCTAGCGCAGCTCAGACAAGCTGCTCCGAGGTATTAACAAGACAAAGGATTAATTGGCTGTTGGGAGCTGCCAAACAGAGGATGCGCTGCCCGTTATACCTGGTGTGGGAGCACGCCGACCGGCACAGGGCTCAATTTCTCTCAGCCCTCGCCCAGCACCTCCCGTGACGTGCAGAAGGGTGCAGAAGGGTGCAGAAGGGTGCTGCTCCGAGCTCTGGTGCACCGGGGAGGTGGTAGGTACAGGGCTGCTATCGAGGAGACGCAGCTCCAGGACCGTGCTGTGCTGATGCTCTATAAGCAAATGCTTTCTCGGGTCCTGCATTCCCCCGGGGCTGTGCAGGGCTGGGCACGGCCTCGCTGCAGCACCCTCCGTGCCTGAACCAGCAGCTCCTTGCCCCTTTCCATGTTTCCTCGGTGCAGCATCTTCCAGCTGGGAAACAAGTGCCGGTCCCAGGGCTCCCCAGCTCCTTCCTAAAACCAGCCCCTACGAGAGGGGGAGCGCACCAGGCTGGCGCAAAATGTAAAATAAAAGGTGCTCAGAAGCTTTTCTCACCCTCCAACCCGGCGCTGGGTGCAGGGTCCGTCCCGGGACTGCGCCGGGAGCTGCAGGGTGCCAGCAGAGCTGGGAGACAGTGGCAGGTGACCGTCAGCCCCCTTCGTTAGCTGGGTTCGTCACATAGCTGCCATCTCCTATGATCYGAGTGGCTTAAATACGAGCAGGGGCTATTTTCCGTGTTGACCCTGCACTCGTAACGTGCCCACGGTGCTTCGCGCAGCCGCTGCTGGCTCGGCGGTGTCGCGCAGGGCATGGCAGCCCCGCGTGCGTGCGAGGGATTACTGCCATGCGCCGACCAACCTGTGACAGCCATTAGTAATGCGATCCACTGGCTGGTCAAAGCCTTCTGTAGCTATGGTAATGAACTAACATAATTCACAATTATAATGTCAAATTTAAACCTAGGGCTTGTGCAAAATGATAAAAATATCTCTTTGCTCATGGGATCTCAGTATTATTTGCTTTGCTATATTGGAAGCTAAATGCTCTCCCTAACATCAAGCGATCTCTCTGAGATTAAACACTTTTCTTCCGTTTATGCATGTTTCACCCCTTTATAGTTTTATTAAAATGCTGGCTGCACTTTCAATTAAGTGAATCCCTTTTGCAATTGTAAGCACATTTCGTATGAATAAATAATTTAATTTGCGGGGTGTTTTGGGCTCAAAACCGCAATTGGCGACGTCAATGCCAAAGATGCTTGAAGGGTGCAGAGCTGGTGCCTCCCCCCCGCACCTCCCCTGTGGCAGGGGGGAGCCGGGCATCGCCGCCGCGGGGCTGCCGGCCGCCGGCGCGCTCAGAGCAAAGCCCTCGAGGCCTTGACCCCTCTGGTCTGTGCCACCAGCTCTGCCGGCRCCCGCAAACCGGGGAGCCCACCGGGTGGGAGGAGGCTCGTCGGCACAGCCCGCAGCTCCCCTTCCCCCGCACCTTCGTCCCCCTGCGTTGTCATCAGCCGTCTATCATGGTGCTAATACTTGACACCTTTCGTCTGAGGATCCCAAAGCCATCTGCAAATATTAATTAATTATCAAAGCTGCACAGCTTGCGCTCTGTKAAACTCAACAGTCATCATTTCCCTGAATTTCACATGAAGAAATCTGTCTGTTTTCTGCCATTTCTTAACCTCCAAATGTTGCTTTCTTGGCACTTTCCGTAAAGCACATGTTCACGTTTTCAGCATGGAGCCCTGTTTCCCTGGATCCCTGCCTGCGCTCCCCAGGTCCCCGTGCTCGGATGAGCCGCCGCGCTCCCGATGCCGGYGGGTGGCTGCGAGCCCCAGCCCCTGCCCGGGGCACCCCGACCTGCCCCAGCAGCCGCGGGAGCAAACCCCGCTCCCCCTCGCCGGCATCTCTTCTCGGCGGCAGGACCCCCGGGTCGCCGGAGGGGCTGTCGGTCTGTCCCGCACCCTGCGTTTTTGTACAGCGCTGTGCRTGCAGGTTCCCCATGAAATCCCACTTTTGCTGGGAAACTATGGCAAAGCAGAATGGTTTTATCCTGTAGGATGGTAGCTGACAAAGGCTATGCTGTTGGAAAGTAATTAAGAGGGACAGATACCAACTCCGTGACCTCTGTCTTAAAAAAAACAAGACTTTGAGCTATTTTTTAACATGTTAGAAAAAATGGCAGAAGTGTGATTGTCTCCTCTCACATCCCCGTGATTATAGCCATCTCCGAGGGGCCCGTTTCTCAAGGCATAGTCGTTGTGCCTTGGCCCCCCCCAACCAGCAGATGAGAATATTAATATTCATTTTGAAAAGCATTTTCAGCACCAACAGTTTGCCTCATTTTTGGATTTTGCAGTTGTTCCTGTAAGTGATGTCTGGGTGGGTTGAATTTGTATTGCCAGTGCTGCAGCTCTGCAATAGGAATGCAAATGAACCTCAGACTAGTGATTTTCTTCTGCTGTTGGTTGTTTTTTTTCCCCTTTAAAAACCTCCCTCTATCCCAGGTCACTTAATGCCAGCATGTTACTCTGGAAAAGGTTCCTATTGTAGAAACTTTTCTCCCCAGCTGGTTTGCAACGTGCTGCACGAGCACAAGGACCTTTTACCGTAATTAAGCTCTCGCTGTTCTTTCAGGACTTCAGTTGAAAGAAATTCATCACTTCCAACCCAGCTGAGCAGCTTACCTGCGAGTCACGGAGAAACAACGCTTTTCCCCGACAGCCATGGCTGACGTGTTGAGGTTGGCAGCCCCGGGGACCCTCCTGCCCCGCCGCCGGCCCCTCCTGCCCGCACCCTCCGCCGCGTCCGTCCCAGGGCCCCGGCTTGGGTTAGGGCGGGCAGCGAGAGGTGCTCCCCCGGCGAGGTGCTCAGCACCCCCCGCCTCCCCCCGGCCTGCCGCTGCCCCTGCTCCCTCTCCATCACCCGGGCGAGCGGAGGAGGGACTGCTCTCAGTCCTCACACGATATAAATTATTTAGCACAATAGAAATTATTAGAAATGATCACTAGCTGTCCAGCAAAATGTAATTGTATCGGGTTCATTTTTCAGCAATTTTGCTTAAGAAGCAAGGGCGGACATCAATGGGTGTATGGTAAAAATTATCTCTCTGCATACAGGTGGGAAAGTTCTGCATGGGACTACACTCAAAAAAAGGAAAACAAAAATTAATTCTAACAATTATAACAGTTCAAGCAAAAGTCCCTTTGGTGAGAACTGGAAAATAGAATGAGGATAATTATACTGTTTTTTCCTAATGCATCAGTCATTTGATGACATGTCAAACCCCTCTATAATACATATATATCAAATACATATAATGCATATAATACCCATTCTGGACCTTTCAAGTTGAGACAGAGACCGGCAGCCACGTGGAGAGACACGAGCGTCCAGAGCGGGGACTGCCCTGTCCCTGCTGGTGCACCGCAGCCTCCTGGGCAGAGCCCGTGGAGGGGGGGGGTCACTGAAATGCACCTTTGGCTCTTAATTTGTACTCAGCAGTCCTATCACAGCCTCTGCTAATTTGCTATTCAGATCTCAGCTTTAAACCCAGGAGCTCCCGCGGAGGCTGCGCAGCAGATGGAGGGGCTGTGGGGAGGGGTGCYGGCCTAAGCCGAGCCCAGCAGAGCCTCAGCCCAAAGACACCGGCTCTTCCTCCGGTTCCTTGTCCGACTTTAGGGAATCGCCCCCCCTCAGCAAGCGTGAAGCGATGGCACGTGCGTRCAAAGCGTAGTTAAATATTCACCAGATTAGCTGGGGTGCTCTCGGCTCCGCCGGGATTGCCGGGAGCCTCGCTGGAGCACGGCACGCAACTGTCACCGGCTGGCTCGCGCTGATGTAGGAAACCTAGCGGGACTTCGACGGGGGTAAAATTCAGGCTGATAAAAGAAACCCCCAAGTCTGACAGATGGCCTTGAATCTGCAGTCGCCCTGAGCTGGGGAGGAAGGCAGCAGCGGGGAGCCGGGCAGGGAGCACAAATCCTGCCGCCGTCCCGGCAGGGATCGCTGCCGAGGAGAGCGGGCAGCCTTCCTCCCGCCGGTCCCCACGCCGGGGCGGGCGCTGGGTGCTGGGAGGACACTCGGGGCAGGGGCAGGGGCAGGGGCAGGGGCAGGGGGTGGCATTGCCGGTCCCGATCCTGGCAGGGGGCTGGGGGTCACCTTTAGGGGGTCCCGCACAGCGCGGGGGCACCGTCCCTGCTCTCCATCCGTGCAGGGAGGGGGGAGGTTGGCTAACGCTGCACTGCTTTGGCAAGTCCCGGCTATTTTTGTTTCCCATCCAGCTCTACTATGCCAACAAAGACTTGTCTCACCTCTGCAGACTGAATTCCCCAGCCCAAGCCTGTTTGAAGGTCACCAGTAAATTGCTGTAGTGGAGGTGGGCTCGGCTGCTGTCAGAGCTGCCGGGCGCGAGACCAGCCACAATGGCAAACGTTGAGGAGAGCAAGAGGAGGCTTCCACGCCTGTTGAACCGCCCGCAGGAAGAATAATTTCAATTATATCTCCCTTTTGGAAGGGACACATTTAAGTGGCAGAGAGGCTCCGTGCGTGGCAGCAATCGGGTATTAACTCCCTGCGTCCAATAGGCGTGAAATTGAATCCTGTCGCACGCGGGGCGGGAGCCGAACGCTGCCCGGCCCTGCCTGCGCCGGCCGAGGGGGGGTCCTCGCTCCCCTCCCGGCTGCCGGAGCCACCAGCCCGCAGGAGAAGCCCCGGCTGCTCTGCCAGGTCCCGTCCCCGGGAGGGATGCGGTGAGGACGTAYACCAACACGTCCTTGCCATCCCACTGAGCGGAGTGACGAACCAAGGCACAGYGTTTCCCGATGCAGGCACCAGGAAAAACAGCTTATTTGTTTGAAAAGAGGCTTACGTACCCGCCTAGTAAACTCGGAAGCATAATAAACGGAGCTCCCTGACTTCCCTGAGAGCATGGGAGGGGACCACAGAGCATCTCCCCAGCTCCKGCAAAGGCATCGTGGCTCAGGGGGGATGATGGGGAGCCCGGGGCGTCRCCAGCCCCGGTGCCCCCCGCAGCAGGGACCGTGCATTGCCTGGCCTGGTGACGTGCACCGGGCAGCACACGAGCCCGCCCGGCATTCAGTCCTCCATCAGTTACGGATGTGACGTGCCAAAGAAAGCGTCTGCCAGCAGAACAGCCGGGCCCAGGCTCCAGGAACGCCGCAGTCAGCGGCAGGACGGCTTTGGACACTCTCAACCCTGAATGATGAGCATCTTGCAAACGAAGGAGCTCTTTACAGAGATCGTTTCTCTGATGAAGGCTCTCCGAAGGCACATCCATTGGAAGAAAAGAGCATGCTTTAATTATGCTAATTAGAAACTTGGCAGCCTCGGTTGCTTGGTGCTTCTCTGTCTGATGTGGAGGCACTTCCCCTTCCCAGTGTCTGCCTTCCTCGGAGAGGGACGGAGGCAGCCGGCTGCCGCGGGCTCAGGGGTTCGGGGGTGCTGGGGGGTTTCTCTCACAGCACCGGCCTGGTCCAGGCTCTGAGGCACGCTCGGGCGAAGGACACCCACCCCCCGCAGGGCTCTGGGCTGGCAGCACCCTCCCTTCTCCAAGGGCGACAGGGACATCCCCGGGGGATGCCCTCTGSGAGGCACGGAGCACGCGGCAGCCCCGAGCTGGGCTGGCAACGTTTGCATCTTGGCAGCAAAACTCACCCCGCAGGCACAGCACCCTTCCCAAAGCCRCGCTCTCCTCCCCGCCGGTGCCATCCCTCACGGCAGCAGACGGCAAAGCTCTTGTGCTGAAAGCGGGTAAATGTGGCTAAAATACGGGGGYGAAGAGAATAACTCTTGTCCTCCTACTCCAGGCTATAAACTGCCGCAGTCCTAAACTTGACTGACCTGGCCATCGGTTACTTGTCTCCTGTGCATTCGGGAGCGGGCAGGGAACAGGCATTTTCACACCCCACGCTCTACACGCGCAGTATTTATTGCCGGCCAGCRCTGACGAATAGCTCGTTCTTGCCGCCCATGAGCATCGCTCTCCTCCTGCTCCGGCTGCTTCAAGGGCAAACAATTCTCTGGACTCAGCCTGAAAAGCTCCAGTCCAAGCATCATTTTTCCCTGGTTTGTTGTTAAAGGATGTGCAAAGCCATTTCAAGTGACAGAGCAATTTCCTCTGTGTCCTGCAAAGCAAAAGGGAAAAAAAAGAAGTCAGTGTATTACACACAAATCTGCTTTTCTTTTGCACGTTTAAATAGTAACAGCTTAATGTTCAGCAAACCCACCGCTGTAGTAATTCCAAACCAAAGGCTCAGTGTCAAAGGAATCAGTTTGCTACAGCCACCAAATAATGAGCAATTTATGTAGCAATTTGAKATTAGATTAAAAATGAACCGCAAACCGACACCTCATCCAGCCAGTGTTTGTAGGTCAGACTTCAGAGGCCAAAGGCRGTGACGACGCTAAGCAGGGCTGGACTCCTGGCACGGGTGCTGGGTGCCCTCCAGGGTGTCCCCCCCTCCCCGCCGGGCGAGCCGGGGTCCCCTCACCTGCAGAGCCCCCGTCCCTGCGGGCGCCGGCACGTCCCCCGGCGCTGCGGGGAAGGAGCGGCGAGGCCACCGAGCCGCGATGCTCTAACTGCTCGTCCGCCCGCCCTCACCCCCCGGCCCGTGTCCTGCGCGCTGCCTTACAGCCCTGTACCCGGCGTTCCCACCACATCACTGCTGCGCCGCGCTGGAGATTAATCGGATTATATCGGCTTGCCCAGCTCGTTTGGACAATTAACTCAATGAGTCCTACCAATGGCACACACATATAGAAATTCCTTGCAGCGAGCAGCTCCGCGGCTGCTCTCCCCCACCCTGTGCCAYGTCCCCCCGCTGCAGCCCCTGTCCTGGTCACCCCCACGTCCACCGCGGCCTTGGCTGGGGGTCCYCRGCCTCGCCCCCACCCGCGAGCATCCGGCGCTGCCAGCTCGGCTGGTGCTGCTTTGTAAGATATTTCCCTGAACTGTTTGTTCAAATTTATTATTAAAAAATTCCAGACAAGTTGGAAGGGCAGACCATGAGGATATCTCTTCCAAATGACACAATCTGTGATTTTTTTCTTTTTTCATCTGAAAGCACAGAAGGGAGTACAGGATTTTTGTAAACTATTTTTTTTTCTTTGAGTTGCATACTTTATGCAGAGAGAACTGGGGAGAAGATGCCTTTCACTTAATTTGTGAAATCGCAGGGACRGCAATGACGGCACAGCGCACTGCAGTTTGCCAGTTTCAAGGGAAAAATAAGATTTAAAAAAATGTACGCGTGCTTTCTCACTGGGGTTGCACTGAGCTCAGAGAGAACTGAACGTGCTCACAGAAACCGGCGCTGACAGCCGGCTCTGCAGGGACCCTGCGGACGCGCTGCGGTGCCGAAAGCTGGCCCCTCGCTTCCCAAAGCAAAGYGCGTGTCCGGATTAAACATCTGCAATAAACCATCGCCTTCACCGCCCGTGCAGCGACCAGGGGCGGTGGGGAAGGTTTGGGAGAAGCACAGTCCCCGCGGCCGGGCCGCGCTGGGGCTTGGTGTGGGGTGTTCTTCTTGCTGTTGAGGTCTGAATCCGACCCCAGGAGATGCCAGTCCCTGCCCAGAGCAGCATGAAATCCATCTGGGGAGCAAGACTCGCAAAAAGAGCAAAGCCCGGGGTGTCCCAGCCCCGCGGCGATGCACAGCCCGGGGCCACCCACCCAGCCCGGTCCTCCAGCGCCGTGTTACCTCCCCGGCACCGGCACCGGCACCGCGCTGCTGCGGGCAGGGCCGGCGGCTCAGGGTGCCAAACGGCAGCTTTGCCAGCCAGGAAGGGGCAGGATCCGACCACCCACCAAACACGCGTACCCGGCTGCGGTGCACGGCCGGGTGCGTGCCGGAGTGGTGGTGCTGCGACATGAAGAACTACAAAATGCATTGATTTTTGTTTCCAGAAATAACAGAATCATTAGAAAGGCTGATTTTAAACTAATTAGAGGTAATTTCTCCATTTGCTGTCTTCCTGCATGACTCGCATCCAGCAAAAGGGAGACCTGGAAGCGCAGGGAACGTCACCTTGTGCGGAGCTGCCTCCTGCCTGCCAGGCTGCCGGCAGCGCGGAGCTGGCTGGGGGCGAGGAATTGCTGGGAACTGCTGACAGCCTACGGGCGGCCGAGCGAAATGCTGACGTGAACCCACATCCGGAGGTTTTGCATTCATCTGTGTCAAGGAAAATGCCTCTTGCTGCAAGGCTTTGGTTTAAATTAGAAACGAATGTGAAGAATCCAAAAGGCAAAACAAAATGCTGAAAAAACACCCAATTTGCCTTTTCAAACCACCGCTGCACTGCTGCCGCCCTGGAGGGTCTGACGAGGTTGTGCAAATCGGTGCAAATGTCCCAGTCGAGCAAATTACTTAGAAATCACTGATGGAAAGGAGAGATTTTTTTCATGTACCTGTATAATTCTGCTACAAACCTCTGAYAAATGAGTAAGTTTGGATCTCTCCCAGGAAAGAGGGTTGAGGCTGAAAAAAGAACTTTTTGTGAGTGCAGAGGGATGGGGAGGCTGGCAGGGTCTCGGGTGAGAAGCCCCCAACCGTGGGGGCTGGCGGGGGGAGCGCTCAGCTCTGCACCGCGCTGCTTCCGTGGACCTGCTCTCACTGCGGGGAAGGAAAGACAAGAAGAGGCTCGTGTCAAAGAAGCAAATATTTTATTGTGTAAAAACCAAGCAGACATCCGAATACAGCCTCCCGTTGCTACACGCACCGCAGCGCTGCCTTGCATGCCAGTGGGATGCGCCCAGATGTCCCAAACAGGCAGGAGATGTGAAAGCACGTACGGATCTGCCTTCAAATATCTATGGAATTAGATATTCCATAGATATGGAAAAAGCTTCAGAGCTCTGCTGTTGCTGGGTGTCACACCGAGACCCAAAAGCATCCTTTGGCCGTTCGGCTGATTTTTGAGCAGCGCTACATGGGATGAGACATCTGGGCTGCACCTTCTGGGTTAAAAAGGAGGGGGTTTGGTGTTCCTCCAGCTCTTTACAGCGTGGCCTTCCCCCGGCCAGTGTGGCATGTTGTCAGGCATCTATGGCAGCCGCTGGGTTTTAATTACAGCACCAACTCCTGAGTCAAACAACTGCAGGAGAACAGGAAAGTCCCTCGTCCCCGCGGCTGGCCCTGAGCAAAGCTGCGGTGATGGAAACAGGACGGGAGCGTAAAGAAACCACGGTATGTTTAAAAACCTCCAGCGTCCAGCCAAAGCGAATTGCAAACGAACCGAACAAGCGCGGGCACCGGGATGAGTGCTCAGCGGGGCTCCGGAGGCCGTGTCTGCCGGGTGGCGGGGTAGGAGCCGGGGGACACGATCTTTGGGAATCCCGGAGGCCCCCAGTGGACTCAGAGCTGGTGTTGTGCCCCGGCACCGGCAGCGTCCCCATTGCCCACCCCCCTGCAGCTCCGAAGGGGGCAAGGAGAGGGCAAGGGGGGTGCCATCCCCGGTGCCACATGCCCCGCGGGGCATCCCTGGCACTGCAGAGCGGGGAGCACAGCCAGGCATCGGGGCTGAAGCCGGGCCAGTGCCTCCCCTGCCCTGGGCTGCTCCGGCACGCCGGGGGGGAGCTTGGGGACACCCGCTAGCCCGGGSCACCCTGTCCCCACGCATCCCACGGCCGCGGTGCAGGCACTGCACGGGCTGGAGGGGCAGCGGCTCGGGGCCAGCACCGCAAACCTGCCACCGCTGCTCTGAGCTGGTGCCGGACAGCGGCTGAGCATGGTTACCTTAGTCTTTTCCCAGATACTTCCTCATGATGCTGTTGACATCGTCTTCTTTCCCTTCTGCCTCTGCCCGGCGGCTTGCCCCACTGCTCTGGGTGCTGGCTTTGCCGCTGCACCCCTCCCCGTCCCCCCTCTGGGGCCGGCGCTTGATGCTGTCGGCGCTCCGGGAGGAGAGGAGGGAGCCAGAGGATGAGGAGGAGTCGGAGAGGTCCCCGGTGTCCTCCCGGGGGGCCGGGCTGCGCTTGGCCATGCCCTTCATCTCGGAGGACACCGAGCCGCCCACTATGGCCTCATCCTGGAAGCGGACGGTGAGGGGCCGGTGGCCGTCCTTTCTGTCCCTCCTGGGCTTGGCCAGGCTGCTGGTGGAGCGGGATTTGCGAATGGCCGGGAGGAAGTCGCTGAAGTCGATGTTGGTTCTCCTCTCGTAGTTGAGGGTGGGTATTCTCCAGCTGAAGGGGTCGCTGCCCTTCCCCTCGCCCAGGCCGTCGCTGGATGGCGAGCTCGGGAGCCCCCCAGAGCCTCTTCCCACCTCCACATCTTCCACCGACGGCTCCAGGCAGCTTCTCCAGGAGCTCGGCCGCAGCACGCCTAGCATCTCCATCCCCGCAGCCGGAGAGCTCGGCCGGCAGCCGGAGCCGTCGAGGGTTTGCAGGAGGGAGTCGTAGGAGCCAAACTTTGATGCTCTTTTCAGCGCCGGAGAGCGTGCCGGCTCGGCCGGCTCCGAGGCCATGCTCCGCAGGCTGGAGGAGCGCACGAGGCCGGCGCCTGCTCCTTCGCCTTCCCCCGGCTGATTCCCCTCAAGCTTCCCYGGGGAATCCTCCGCCGCCGGGAAAGCCCTGCAGCGCCGCAGGGCTGCGGCTCCGGTGGTGCGGTAAATGGGGAGGGGGGAGGTGTCGCCCAGCGCCGGGCACCCTTGCTCCCGCTCCGCTCCCTGCTGCCGCCGCAGCTCCTCCACGTACTCGGAGAGGGCGGCCGACGAGCTGGGCACCGGCCCTGCCGCCGGAGAGGGCCCTCTCCTCCTCGGCACCGTCGGAGACAGCGGGCTGGGGAACCTCCCGTCCGGGGCGGGGGAGCCCCCCCACCGCAGCACCAACGGGGACGTCTCTCCYATCCCATCCGCAGGCTTTTTCGGGCTCTCCAGCTCCTCTTCGTCTGCCGGAAGTTTTCCRTATTCCCGTCTTCTAGCACCGAGCAAGGGACTCGCCATCCTCCCCAGATCCGCAGCGTCGCTGGACCTGGCAGCGCTCAGGGAAGAAGCCGGCCGGCTCGTTGCTGGTTCCTTGGTGTCTCTGCTCACCCTAAACAACAGATATTGGTGTTAGTTTAAGCTGTGTGATTTCCAGTGACCGCAACGTCATTCAGCAAGGCCAAGGCTGAGCAGCGAAAAGCCAGTATTGGCATGGTTAGGCTCAGACTAAACTCCTGCTGCCACAYTGAGCAGTTGGGCAATGCCCAAAGATTTTATCTTAAATAACTCTAAGTCAGCCAACCCGGCTAAATCCACGGCGTAGGGTGTGTGGCGCGGCCGCCTTTAGCTCTGCCAAACCAACACATACCTCCAAATGTCCTCTTTTCTTGACAGATTAAAGCAATATGTAGGATTTATTTYTGTCAAAGCCAAAGATTATTCGCTAGAATTTTATGAAACCAGCTTGCAGAGCACCCCAAATACATCTTAATGTTATTGCGGGGCACGATTCACCCAGGGTCCTGCTGGGGAGGGAAGACAATTGTGAACTGGAAGAGCCAAATGACGCCTGGCCAGGGGCTGCTCGTTGAAGGGCGACTGGCAGCGGGGACGTGTGGGGCTGGCACCGCACCCTGCGATCGGGGGCTGATGCGGACGGCAGGAGCCCTGTGGGCTCCASCTCCAAAGGGGAGCCACACGGGTCACCGCCACAGCAGGACACCATCCCCGGAACACGCAGCCCTCACCCGGCAGGCTGACGGACGGWCTGTAGGGCTGGTTTAGCCAGAACACGGTGCCAAATTGGGGATGGCAGCGGCTCAGTGCAGGCAGCTGTTGCTCTTGCTACAGCAACAAGGGTTGCAGCTTGTGCAGAGTGCACATGTGGAGCAGCAGAAATGGCAATAACAACAATAATAACAATAATAACAATAATAATAATAATATGGCATGCCCCTCTGTGCTGAGAGCAGAGCAGCACACAGCGGGTCTGTGGCTGGGACCAGCATATGGTTCCAGCCCCCTGGGAGACGATGCCCAGGAGGAGCCTTGCCGGCCAGCTGGTTTTCCTGATTTAACCCCTGCTCCCCACCACGTGGCTGCAGGAGCTGCTCTGGGACCGCTGCGGTGACACCGCTCCCACCCCTGCACCGGCCGCGTGCTGAGCGGGACAGGGTGGCAGGAGCAGGGGATGGTCCTGCCTTCCCCCAAATCCTGCCTGTCCCTCCCCAAAGTGTTCGGTGGCACTGAGCACCCGCTCTGCCAGGACAGGAGCTTGGGAGCATCTCCTTGGGCACCGCGGGATGCCGATGCGGCGCCTGTTCAGCCGCCAAAGCCCCTCCGAAGCGGCCGGATCCTGGCACATGCAGGCTGCAGAAAGGGCTTCTCTGCACCAAGCCCGTCCCCTTCCTCGTGCAGCTGATGCACAGAGGTAGGGAGGGGGCTGCAATCACCGGTGGGCTCGGTGTCACTGCTCGCACTAAGCTCCCAACGTGACACTTTACACGCCGCCCCCCCCGCCAAGCACCTACGTTGGCTTGAAGGGCTGAAAAACTGTATTTTCTGCCTGTCCCACTGTAGGGAAAGGCAAAGGGCCTCTYTGCCAGGACGCGTCTGAAGCAAAGCAGGCGCTCTGCAGAGCTGCGCCGCGCCTCTCCTCGGTCCCTCGCTTTAGATCAAGGATAGCCAGTTACTATCTATAGCCGCTCGCGCGCAGCCGCTTGCCGGTGAGACGAGGAGCGTGGGCGCCTGCCAGCGATGCGTTTTGACAAGGGCTGCGCCCAGTGCTGGCAGCTGCCGGCACCGCCGGCGGATTATCCCCACTCGCAGATACCCCCGGCATGGCTCAGCCAAAGGGGACCTGGGATTGGCCTTAAGGAGAAGGCTGCCGGGATGTGAATTTGTCTGAGAAAGAAAGGAGGAGGGAAAAAGAGAGCGAAGGGTAGCAGAACCTAAATAAAAATGCATCTCTGGGAGGTCAGCAGGCTTCGAGGTGCGGGAGCAGTGGTCAAGTTTTACATTGCTGGTAATGAAGCATCCTGCCCCAGGAATGCTGGGGTTGCCATGGGAACGGGGTGAGAGCGGATAATCCAGCCACCGCGCGGGACCCGTTCGGACCAGGCTCCGCTGACCCGTGAAATAATTTACATGCCGAGGCGGGYTGAAGACAAGCTGGGAAACGCAAGCAATTGCAGAAGTGATGGGGTAATGGAGCGGCTTCAGGCGCCCACTGGCACAGCCCAGGGCACGGAGATGCCCGCCTGGCCCCGGCACTCACCGCCATGCCGTGTGCCCGCGGCTCATTAAACGGGCCCAAAACATTTGATTATCCAACGCAAAATGAATTAACCAGAGACTGAATCTCCCTGGGACGCAACAACCTCCAGGACTACCCTGCACCGCTGCACCCGACATYGCTGAAGCCTCGCAGCTGATTAATAGTTTGAGACATTTTGCTAATGCTGGTTTTTAGGTTCCTCAATTGCATCTTACCTAAATAGCCGGTGTAATCCTTCCATGCGAATTTGTACAGAAATTGCTTCAATCACTCTCTACATTTCCAAATAACATTGTAAACTCACTGCTGCACGACCAGCTTTCATAAATTAAACAGCCAGCTTCAATATTTTTCTTTGTTTTTTAAGACTGAGATAAAACTGAGCTGGAGAGGTAAGAAACACTAATGGACTGTGAACACGGATGCTTTACATGCTGCTATTTATCGCCCATATTATTGTTCAGCATGACGGACAGTTACTATTTTTATGAAAATCTTTAGAGCCTGAAATAGAGAACGAGCGCAAACACGGGATTGTTCCTCCAGCTCCCATGGCCAGTACGAGCCCCCGGGCTCCCAGCGGGGACCTCTGCATAATGGAGCATCTCCTGCCCATGCTCTCCACGCCCTGGTTTTCAGCAGAAGAGCTGAAGCCCAAGACCACCCCATCCTTGTCCCTCTCAACAGTTCCCACCAAGCAAAGCCCGGCCGCACACGCCCGGGAAGGGGCTGGTTTCCCCAGGGAAGCCGCGTCTCTCCAGACACGGCTCGGCGGCCCGTGGTCAGCGCGTGCGGTGCCGGCAGGTCGGTGCCAGGGTCATGGTGTTAACTCCGAGCAGCATCAGCTGCCTGGTGAGCGCACGCGGGGCCTGACTGGGTTTTAAATGAAAATGCAAATTCTCAGGGTTTACACTAGKAGGGAAAAGGCACCGCGCGGTGGGGAAACACTGCAGGGATTTCTCTGCCTTTGATGCTTTTCCTCTTGCTTTCCAGGATCTAAAACGCTCAGGTCCTTCCAGCAAAACCCGCTGTCGCTTCCCCTCCTAGGAAGCCAAAACCTGCTTCGCCCACCTGCGGAGACCCCCYCACGGCGGCTCCGGGCTGCCGCCCACCCCGGCAGCAGCCACCGCCGCTGCGTGCCCCAGCGCCTGCGAGGGCGGCAGCCCCTGCTCCCGCGCCACGGCTGCGCTGAAATTACACCTCRGTTTCAACTAATTACTTTCTGCAAAAGCAGCCTGAGGACCACAAGGTAATTCCTCTCCTGCAACAGGTTTCTGATGGAACAAGCCCAGAGGCTGGTGCTGCCGCATCCCCCCGGGCTGCCGCAGCTGGGGAAGCTGGACTGCCGTCCCCTGTCCCCGGGCAAGCTGTGCCACCGCGGCTGCACCCCACACCATACCGCTGCACCAGCACCCCGTCCTCATCATTTGTTCCTTTAACCGTACTCTGATGGCTACCAAAAAAAMCCCATCCCAAAATCACGGCTAATCTCGTCTTGGCTGTACTCAAGGCTCCTCACAAGGCAGGGCACAAGTGCGAGACGGTCCCGTCCCATCCTGCGGCATCCTCTGCTCACCCATAAATCCCAGGCTAAGGGCTGACGTGCCGGCAATAACTCCCAGGGCTTGGAATAACCCCAGGTGGTGGGTGATGCTGCGGGAGGCAGCTGCAGCCGCCGAGCAAACCGCCGCTCCTTGCCCCAGCGTCAGAGATGATTTTCCCCAGCCAAAGGCAAAAGCAGGGCCCGACGCAGAACGCGGAAGGCATAGAATCATTCAGGTTGGAAAAGACCTTGAAGATGTTCGAGTCCAACCGTTAACCCAGCACYGCCAAGTCCACCCTAAACCGTGTCCCTAAGCGCCACATCTACAGGTCTTTTAAATACCCCCAGGGGTGGGTCTCCCCCACTTCCCTGGGCAGCCTGTGCCAGTGCTTGCATCTGTAAGCCAAACAGAGTTCTGCAATATGCCATTCACACCAAAGCAAATGACATACAACAATAATTAGTGAAGATTACATAGCAATTAACATGATTACAATTATGCTAGTTGAAATAATTTATACAATAAAAATCCACACATGCATTGCAACACATGACCAGGGATGAAAGTGTGGCTCGGCTGCTCTTCCTGGTAGCTCATAAATAAAGCCAAGACAACTCCATTTCAGGGAGAGAAAAGAGACTGGCCTAATTTCTGTCAGAAGAGGGTTTTCTTGTCACGTCGTCATCTACAGAAGAGCTCCCAGTTTCCCACATAATGATTTGCTTTTGACACAATAATGTTTAAAAATAAGCGTGTTGGATCCCCTCCAGCCTTGGGACCCGGACTCCTGCTTTCCCGTACCGAAGGAGAAGGGGAAAGGATGCCGGGGTGATGCCAGGGCCACGGATGCTGCGGTGCCATGGGAGGCAGGAGCCGAGAGGCAGGGCCCCGTGCTGCAGGTCCATTCCCTGCTGCACCTCAGGATCAGCCCCTCCATCGCAATGCAACTCTGACCGCCTTGCGAGGGGCAGAATAAATGCCTACAGTTTTGAATTGGCTTCCTAAGAAAAAAACTAATAGTTTAGTCCAACCCTGCAATGTGCTGTATTTGTTGAGGCTTAGCCCTGCTGGCCAACATTTTGTACAAGCACTTAAATAGCAGAGAATTAAAGAAAACGTTAATCAAATCTCTCATTCCTGTACACTACACTGACGATAACAGCCTTCTATGCTTTCCTCTGGCTTCTGGCAGCTGTTTGCTCAGGAAATATCCCATATGTAGTGCTGAGAAGCAAATGCTAGGAAGATTCGTTTTTCATTACTGGGTGCCTGTGTAAGACAAAGGAATCTTAATAAGGAAGAGCTCATTTTGCTGATCTCATTTTTATTACCTTACCAGTCTCATCRTCTATTTGTTTGCATTTCATATAGCCTGCTCTCTAATATTTCCATCTTAGATTAGCTGAAGCSAAACACAGCTACGACACCAGGATTTGCAATTCGCCTCTTCATGACCCCCAGGACGGAGGCAGATTGTCACACTATTTCCAGGTCTAGGTACAAATTGCCTCTCACAATGGTCACGCTCAGTCCAGTAAGTTATTTTTAATAATCCCCAAGCCTMCATACCTGCCCTTTTATTATAAATCCAGTGCATTTCAGTTCAGAAATATATTAGCCATAGCTTCTGATTTGCTGCCATTCATTTATGATCAGAGCTGGGTTATTTGGACCAAAGACCTTTAAGTAATACTGAGGAATTACTYTTCCGATGGGTGTGTGGTCCCAGCGAGCTTGGCCGGCTGCTCTCAGGGCTCCCACCCATCACCTCCCCACCACCCTTAAATTCTTGTATTGCCTTGTATCAGCAGCGGACCGCTTCAAACTGCTCCAGCATGCTGGAGGTGTCCGCTGCCAGGGGACTTGCACTTCAGAAAATTAATTCTGGCAATAGTTATTTTACTGTACAAAGCAGGTGAATGCAGTGGGGACAGATCTCGCCAAAATCGGAGCAGGGAGCTTAATACTAATGTCTGCAATGAAATGGCAGTCTGCAAACCCTATCAAACCCCATCAAACCCCATGGGCTCGGAGCATCGACCTATGGACCTGCACACGAACAGGGAGCAGGCGGGTGCCGCAGCGAGCTGTGCCGAGCGCCAGCCTGGCCCCCACCCCGCTTCTGGGGGGAATGGAGGGAAAAGCTGGGAAAATAGTGATGCACGTCCCGACGCACCATCCCYGGGAAAGCAGTGCGGCGGGGAGGCCCCGAGCCAGGGGCTGCAGGCAGGGGTACCGCCGGGGCTGCCCACTGTGAATTTGGCTGGTCGGTCTTTCCACCCGCTGGCACTGCCAGTTGCCACCTTGTCCCGCAGCAATCAATGCTACAGATCATGCATTATGCAAAAAAGAGTGCTTTTCTTTGTTACAAAGCTCTCGCTTTGCAGATCTTTGCAAGCAAAGTAGAGTAAACCACCTTCCCTCGGTGGGGATGATGCTCTCTGGAGCCGCTTTGCCCCGCGCTGCTCCAGCCCCCGGACTCAAAGCTCCATCTCTGCTCACCTACGGTGCTCCCAAGCCTCCGAGGAGACCCGACGCCCTGCCCTGTCCCCACCACCTCTCGGCCGAGGTGCAGCCACCAGACCCTGACTTACAGGGCTTTTCAAAACTCAACCCATGCAATTGCTTCACACATGAAACACAAAGGTTTGTCTGCGACCCTGCGGTGCCGGGGACGGCTGTAAAAACGGGGGTTTGTCTCTGGGCTTGAGGGTCCCTCCAACGGGTGAGGTGGCCTCGACTGGGGCTGGGCGCCTGGGCACCCGCCGAGCCCCGGCAGCCCGGCCGCCGAGCACCCCGGGGYGGCAGCGGGAGCCAAGCCGAGGCAGTTTGGCCATGCGAGTGCTTGGGCCACTCTCCAACTCCCTCACAGCCCATTAGCATTACCGTCAAAAATTAACATATTTTATATTAGAACTGTATAAATGCATACTGTTTCCTCAGCAGCGAAAGGCGAGCATATGGCATACAAATCCTCAAATAGGCTGCATCGCCTCTTTAAATTATCTCTAGAGAATACATCAAGGGATATTATACTGCTTGAAACATGTTTTTGATGTAGCGACTTTCATCTAGTGTTTCACTGATCCTGGCGTGGCAGCGACTACCTTCCTCGATTTGATGTTTTGACCTGAAATACCATGGGTCCCCCGACCTCCTTTCTGCACGTCCTGAAAGGAGCACAGCCGAAGCGCCTGTGGTCCCCGGGCCAGCATCCGCAGCACCCCGCGATGGGCCCGGGGCTTCCCTGTCCCCGAGCAGCCGCAGGCACTGCAGCGGTGCCACCGCGGTGCTCCTCGCTGCGCCATGGGATCCACCGCGCGTAAAGGCTGACTTTATTTTTCCCACGGGAAAATAAAAGCCAAAGAGAGCACGTGGAAGCCCCTGAGGATACGCAGCAGTCTGGGATGCTCGGCTCTGCTGAGGGAGTCACACGGAGGTGGCCGTGCCCGGGACGGGCTGGGTGTCCCTTACCTGCGGCTGCCGACGAACTGCCCCGAGAGGCTCCCGGCCACGCTGGCACCCGCCGGGGAAGACCAGCCCGCAGACGACCCCGGCCAGGACTTGATGCTCTCTGCGGGCTCCAGACTGAGCGTGGAGCCGACGCTGGAGCAGGCGTCCCTGCGGGGAGAGATGAGACCCCATTAGCTCCGCAAGCGCAGGCAAGAGGGCCGGCGGCACCGGGAAGGGGTGCTGGAGCACGTGTGGGGGTGAGGCCGGGCACAGACCGGGGGCTGCTTCACAGCTCCGGCAACGGCAGCTCCAGCTGGTGGGCTCTGCTCTGGCTGTTTCGTGGCACCGGCGCAGATTGGATAAAACAAACCTTTCCAGGCAGCCTGGTCCTTGTACCATTGCTGCTGCCATTAACTATTATTTCCCTCATGATTTTGTAAGTGCCCTGTAGCCTGTAGACTGTGGGCRGGAAAACCCCGCTGCTGCCTGCAGGGCCCCAGGACCGGAGCTGCAGTGGCAGAGCCAGTGTGACCCCGGGTACCCCACTGTGCCCTACGCACCCCGGGGCTCCCCCGGGGCCGGAGCTACCCCTGCCCGCCCGCCGSGAGCCCACACTCCAGCTGCAGCAGATTAAATCCTTTAGGATCTCCTTCAAAGCCACAGATCTGCTTCATATTCTCAAAGTGCAGCCCGGAGGAAGGAGGTGGGATGCTCAGATCCCACCCGGTTTAACAGACCGAGCTCCCAGGGAAAGCGAGCAGGTCGATGGGGCCACACAAAGCCAGCGCATCCGACAGCCCGTCTGTGCCCGAGTGGAGCGCGGTGCCTCGGCAGGCTGCGGGCAGCGGGTGGTCCATAACCCACCGCACAGCGCGGTGCCGGCCCCTGCCCTTCGGCGGGCAGCTCCCCAGGGCTCACTCACGTCTCCCTCCTGGAGCGGAGCGACTCCCGCGCCGTCTGCACGCTGCAACCAAGRGACGAAAGAGGGAGTCAGCCAATGGCTCACCCGGCCCCCCCGAAGCCACCGCGCGAGTCTGATGAGATGAAAACTTCCCAGGCTAACGGTATCAAAGCTTGCTGCTGCGGCTTGCGGCGTGATCGGAGCTGAGCAACATACCCGACAGCCCGAGCGGAGCTGCAGCAGGGACCGGGGCAGCAGTGGGGCTGTTCCCAGCACGCTGCATGGCTAAAGACCTCCTCACCYGCTCCCTGCACCCTTCAGGGCTGCAAGAGGGACCCCGGTGCACGCACCCCCCGTCACAGAGGTGGGTGCTGCTGCAGCGTACGTTGCATTTGCACTCGCAGAACACCTCCGCTGTGCCCGCTCGCTGCTGGCGAAGGGCAGGGAGCAAAATACGCCGCTTTTCCTGCACGCAGCAGCTGCGGACRTCCCTGCAGGGAAGCACTTCTCACCTCCCGCTAATGTGTCAATTGTATTGGAAATCACTTTTTTTTTATGAAGAAGAGAATTTCTGAGCTGACGGTTTCTCTCTCACCCTTTCCTGGCTTAATCACTACATAAAGAAAATCTCTTCTCATGGCACAGTGACAAGCACATCTCTGCTTTTTTTTTTTTTTAAATGCATTTATCTATTTTGTCTCCATTTGTCACAATGCTGCTTTAGCAGTGTAGCAGAGGGGAAAATTGGAGGACTGTGGAAATAACACCTGAAAAATTCATTGGAATTTGTTTCCCACTTTTTCCTAGTAAAATCCTCTACTCAATCTGCCTGGCTTCACTGGTTCCTCCMGCCCCCCAGCTCCTGTGGCTGAACAAAGTGCAGGATTTTCAATCCATAAATCCAGCGCGGGGGCACCCGCTGACACGTGGCAGCTAGGAAGGGGAGCTTGCTCTGCGAATGGGGCTATTTCCACCCTTTTTGCTTACTTGAAGCTRGGCCACACAGTGTGATTTTAGGGGTGACACTTCTTCATGAAACCTTTCATTAACATGAAGTTTCTCGTTCATAAACGTGCTGCTGCAGCAAAAACACTCGAGGATGCAGACATGCAGCTACAGCCACCCCGGCATCGCCCTTGCACAGTGCAGCATCCTTCCCCAGCACAAAGCATCTCAGCCTGCCCCTCTGCAGCCCCCCCCGACCCCCCCGCAGCCCCCCAGGGCTCCTCGCCTCACCTCTCGGCATCGCTCTCGTCGCTGGAGCGCAGCTCCTCCAGGGCCAGCTGCAGGTCGGCGATGCGCCGGATGGAGGTCCCCAGGTCAGCCTGCAGGACCTGCCGCACCGCCGCCAGCTCCGCCAGCTGCTGCTCCTGCGCGGACGGCACCGGGTTAGTGCCTGCACCCCGACACGGCACCCCGAACCGCCGAGCAGGCGGGCCCGGGGCCCCCCAAACCCCCCCCCCCCCCCCAGTGCTCTCTGTGCCCTGCCAGGGCTTGCGACCCGCCGCTGCACCGCTGCCTGTGCAATAGCTTGTGAAATGCAAACTTCATCTTACACGAGAAGAGGAGCAAATGAAGCTGAACCCCTCCGTGACCGACCAACACCCCCACAACAGAAAAAGGCTCAGAGGWGATGAGCCAAAAATCCCGAGCGCCGGGCAGAATGTAAGGAGCCACCAGCGATTACCGTGCGGAAACCGAACTGAACTCCGGGGAGAGGAGGGTGACCTTGGTTTTAGGCTGCACCAGGGCATCATCAGGCTGTACAAACAGCCTTCCCGGAGATGATTAGTAGGGAGTAATGTCTTCCTGAGCCAGCCAGTCCAGTGTGGGGGAAGCATATATGTGGCTCAGCCCAACATAGAGTATAAAACCTGGACAAGTAATAAAATAAACTTTGAAGAGAGCAACGGGCTTGAGCTGGCTTCAGCCCACACATCCCTTCCCGGCAGCTGGGGATGCCCAGCGCCGCGGCGGTGAGTGTATAGAGACCGGGGACGGGCATCGCCTCTGCGYAGTGACTCGGGTGTATGTTGCAATTACTGTATTGTGCCCGTGCTGTGATTTCAGTACCCCACTGTAACGCTCTGCTAAATCCAAATGTAACGCCAACATACCAAATGAGTAAATCTGATATTAAACATTAACCCCCCYGCCCCATGTGGAACATGCAAAAGCAGCCAGCATGAGAGCACCGTGTCCCTGCCGGGGACAGAGCGGGGCACAGACCGCGGGGATGCTCCCGGGCGTTTCGGGGCTGCTCCTCCACTCCCACACACCACACGCCCGCTTGGAAACAAAGCCCCTTCCAGAAACGCTGGAGCTGATAAGAAAAACCGGARAGCCCATTCATAATTTAAGCCACAGGGAGGAAAAGCCGGCTGAGCAGCACAACCCGCACGGCTCCGTGGACCCAGCATCACTCACGGCGCAGCGAGGATGCCGGCCCGGCACTGCCCGCCGCAGCCGTGCACCACCACATTCGTCGGATTCCAAGTCCCTTCAGCCAGGAAGGAGATCTTCRTGTGATGGTTTTCTGAACCATCACACGGCAGACAGAGGAGGAGAGCGAGCACGAGCTGCAAATTCACCGTGATTGAAGCTGCCAGCTGTAAAATTGCCATCTCGGTGGTGACAAGGTGAGAGATGATTTGCAGCTCGGGCTGCGACAGGCCGCGGCGCAGGAGCCGGCAGACTGTCAGAGTAAATAATGAAAGCCCTGGGATCACCAGGCACGCGGGCCCAAGGGGAAGAACATTTCAGTTCATAAAAACATGCAAAGAAATATCCCGGTTCGGGTTGCGCAGCATCACAGTTGCTTCTGGAAACGCGCCGGTATTGATAAAATCCTGAACGCTGCCAAGAACCTTTCTGAAACTCAGCACTTCCGAGCCCTTTGCTTCCCTCCCAGCTCGGGCAAATGCAGGAGGGTGGAAAGGAGCCGTTTTGTCACGGAAACCTCTCYGAGTCGCATGGGGATGGCCCATTGCCCAGGCAGCGGAGATGCTCCCCACGCCGGGGYTGACCCTACAAACAGCCGGGGGCTGGGGAGGGGGCACACAGTGAAACGCTGACCCTCGAGAGGAGAAAAGCCCAAGGGGAGAGAGCCCCAAGCCTCAGCTGGCTACGTGTCTATATTCAGCTATTTGCGACTGCGAGACCAGGTAGTAAAACAACCGCTAGATAAAAAGCTCAACCCTTCAAACAGGCTGGCAAGAGTCTCTATTGAACTAGTTCCTCAGCTCCAGGATATGGCGCAAATTAAATATAGTTCAGTGGCTGCATTTAATTCCTTTCTTCTGCTCTGCTATTATTAACCTGACAGTGACTGGCAGGGAGGCAGCCGGGCACACAGCGGCACGCACCCCTCCCGGCACCCTGACCCCGCTTCCTCTGGCCGGTGACAAACGAAATCCCCCGGGTGCAGCTGCGAGAGCAGCAAACAGCRTGTCCCAGCGGTCGGTGGGCTCCCGCCGGCCCCGCTGCCTTCTGCGTGACAGCCACGGACGCCCTGAATGAAATGGGACCACCGCGGGGCTGATGCCGCCCAGCCGGGGCTCCAGCCCGGTTTCCCTCGGGGATGCCCTGGTGCCTGGGCACCCACAGCCCATGGCACCGGTGCTGCATGGCAGGGAGGAGCCTGGCTTCCCACAGGGATGCCCCGGTCCCTGGGCACCCACGGTCCGTGGCACCCGTGCTGCATGGCAGGGAGGAGCCTGGGGAAGGGGCTGCAGAGGGCACCGGGGGCACTTTGGGGACTGCACAGCCGTGGGCCCTATGCACCGCGGGTAACCTTGGGGTCCCCTGCCCACATGCTRCCCGAGCAGCAGTTTGAACGCGAGCCTAAAAATACCTGTTTCTTAATGAGAGTTGACACTGCTCAAGCAGAGCGGTGCTGCTAAACCAGACTCCTTCCAGGAGCGGTGCTCCCACCACCGCCATCGCCCCAGCCGCCCGGGCTGATGAAAGGCAGAGGAAAGCGCCCGCCGCACTCAGGGCACAGYCTGGGGCTGCGCCACGCTCGCTCTCTGCCGGGCGACTCGCACCAGCCTATGCCCGAAGTGAGTTTTAGCTCTCGGGGCTCGGGCGTTACTGTAAAGTGAATTTTGGTGATATAAATCTGCAGCCAGATGCGGGGAAGTGAAACGGTACCGCGCGATTTCTGTGCCCTGCCTTTCAGCTTGGGCTCAGCACACCCGCAGCTCGCGAGGATGCTGCAGCCAGCGAGGAGGAGGAGTGGGAAGGGGAGGAGGAGGAGGAGGAGGTCTGCAGAGCCACGGCCGGGCCAGGGGCAGAGCAAGGGGAAATGCCCTGGGTAAAYGCGCTGCTCAGCATTTTGGGCTCGAATCAGTGCAAAATAGAACGGCTCGTGCTTACAGTCACAGAGCAGCTACGTCGATGAGGTCTGTGCTCCTAACGACAGCGCTGCGGTGGGAGGAGGCCGTGAACCCCGCGTCCCGCCCGTCCCGGCGCTCAGTCCCAGGTCGCGTGCATGCAGGCGCTTCATGTTTTACTCAAACATAAAGTATCTGTACCATACAATTTCTCAAGGGACTAATTATGTCAATATAATTAAACCTGAAATGCAAAAAAATTATCTTCATAATGTAAACTGACACGAATCGTCCCAGCATCAGGCCACTGCTGTCCCAGGGAGCTATCAGACACGTTTGACATACGTTGTTTCAATCTAAATGTAAATGCAAGAAGCATTTTCCCRTTTAATACAGCAACTGGTCTGAGCGTTTACATCCTCACTCAGGACGAACTGCCGAGCGTTGCTGGATTTTTGTTTCCCCTGAGTGGAAAAGGGGTGGGGGAAAAAGGGGAGAATATAATTATTGAGAAAACTCATAACCCGCCTGTTCATGCGGCTCTGCTGCAGCAGGGGCACCGCCTGGGAGAGACACGCTGCAGGGAGCGGAGCAGGCGGTGGTGCACCCGTGGCCGTGCCCCCTCCCCATCCCGCCGGACTCCGGGGATGAGCCTGTCCTCCCCCACCCTGGGCAGCAGCCGGGAGCYGAGGAAATCACCGCACCGGTGCCTCCACCCTCGGCAGAGCCCTACCTCACCCGAGCACGAAGGGACCTGCTCCCCCCCTTCCCGGCTCCCTGCACGTTGTGACTCGGTGGCCACAGCCAGAGCCAGCCGGCCGCTGCCCTTCTCCACGTGCGAGAACCCACGCATGACGCCGATCAAGAGGCTGCCGGGGACCGGAGTGATACACCGCACTGCGGCTGGACCTGGGGGGATGGAAGGCGACTTGCTTCTCATTTTGCTGCTCTATTCATCGTTAACGGCTTGTTATTGGAGCCCCCGTGCTCCGGCTGGCGCTGATGATGATGGGGAATCCAGACGGCTGCTGGGGGGCTGCAATCAGAGGAGCCGCGCTGATGAACGGGGTTTACAAAGCAACGGCTGCCAGGGGAATCAGTCCTTTCCACCTAATCAAGGAGGGGGTGAAGGCTGGAGCAGCTGCCCTCACGCTGCACAATGCCTGGGGAGTAAGGCAGCCATTTTCCAACTGTTCATGAGATTTCTTCTTCTGCTACGCTTTAGCCTCCACAGGGATCTAATAGGCATTGCACGGCAAACTGCTCCGTGGGGGGATTTCATCCCCAGCCACACACATACACCTCAGCCGGGCTGCTCTTGCCAGCCCACAGCCCAGCAGGAGCAGTGCCGGGGCTGCCCCGTGGGAGCCCAGCGCCTCCCCAAAAGGTGTCCCGCAGATGGGGGGGGTGCTTGCTCAGGSTGGGAACCCCACAGCCGCCGGGCCGAGGGCCAGCGCCAGAGGTGCTGACCRGGAAGGGTCCGGGTGCAGGACTGCACTGCCAAAGGGATCCCCATCAGCTGCTCACACCACCCCTTGGAAGCACACTCCTTCCTTCTCCCACGGAAAAGCAAGAATTATTGCCTTCTCCCTTGCAAAGCAGCAGATACCAGACTTGCAAAAAGCCCCAGTGCTCCTGGAAGGAGCTACAGCTACTGCCACAACCCAGAGATGGCGAAGCAGAACTAACGGTCCTTTGCTTCACGTGTACGTTGATTTTTCACTGAAAAGCTCCACTAATTTCTCTCCTGCCTTGCAGCCGTTTGGAGCAGCCCTACCGTGTCCATCCTRCCGACCAGCAAGGAAGCTGCCCACGCACCCGGCCATGGCACAGGGTGCATGGGGAGAGACGGGGCCACGGCACCAGCTGTGAGCCCAGGGAAAGGTGCACCGGCTGCCTAAATGGGGGCCGAGAGCTCTTCTGCTCCACGGGCTCGGGAGCATCCTCTGCCGCTAAACCCCAGTCCCTGTGGCACCAGCATATCTGGCTCCTTCCACCAACCAGTCAGTCACGCACAGCAGAAACCAGCCTGACCAGCTCAGAAACCCCGGCTGATGTATATTTTATAATCAATAAATAAAATATATGTTCTGCCTGGTTTTGCATGCATTTCCAAATTAGATTCTCCCATTCACAGCGTATCGGCGGACGGATCGCCCCAGAGCACAGCACTCCCCAAACCCGACGGCACCGGTCCGCTGGCAGGTCAAAAGCATTTGCTTTGGAAAGCTGAGGTTAATTTCTGCTGACAGGGACCCTGAATTAATGGCGCTCTCAAGACAAGGGGGACGGGAGCKAGCTTGGCGATGGTCAGCACAGAGCAAACCCACGCCGAGATGCTGGTGCTCACAGCCCGGACTCCCGCCCCCGCCCGGGGGGGCTCGCAGGAGGATGCTGCTGCGCATCTGCGCTGGAAAGACCCTGACAACACGAGTTACACTGCAAAAAAATTAATTTCTACTGTGAGTGTCAGAGCTCAGCAGCGGCTCTGGCCTGCCGGTCGCCTTTCCCTGCATTTCATACGGCCCCTCTGCACCCGTCCTGTGCAAAGCCCCTCGGCCCCCGTGACCCTCCCTGCCCCCCTGACAGCACCACCCGCTCTCACCGCGAGGGGCTGGGAAGGAAGAGATTTGGGTTGGAAAGGAAGAGATTTGGCTGGGGCTGTCGCCCGGCAGGCAGCCAGCGCCGCGGTGGAAGAGGCCAAGTCAAGCGCGGGCTGYGCCAAGGCAAGGACAGCCGGCAAGGGCAGGAGGAGACGCGGGCTGGCAGCTCCCGGGGGGCTCCCGGCTCCTGGGGGGGCTGCCGCCCCGCTCTGCCCCCGCGCAGCCCAGACCCCGCCGCCCACCGTCTGCCCGAGCATCGCTGGGGCTTCCTCCCGCCGTTCGCCGGCCGTCTTTTCCAACAGCCAGAAAAAGCTGCTCAAGCCCTCGGCAGGCAGCTGGAGGCRTTTCAGCCCCTGCCCAGAGCCCACCTGGAAACAGGGGGAGAGGGGACATCTCAGCTGGCAGCTCCCTCCCTCCTACCCCCGTCCCCCCCTGTCTCTCCACATCCTGGCTTTGCTTTCATTGCTTCTCTGGARAAGGGTTTCTAAAACCTCTTTTTCTTAAGAATTTCTTTTTCATCTAATTTTGTCTCGGAAGCATTTGAGGCTAAGTTAAAAAGAGCTAAGCAAAACCAGTAGTGAAATAATTGATGGACTATAAAGGATGCCAAGGCAGGCACCGCAGAGCATCCAGCGCCGCATCCTCGTCGCCGTCTTTTATTTTTGTTTGTGGTTCTGCTGTCACAACATAACCTTTGCAAGCTCCCATCCACCTGAAGTGAAGTGTAATCTAATTAGTCCAATTTGGATTGCTTCTAGTTGAATAATTTAGCATACACCTGCAGTATTCATCAATCATTATTATTTTTAATTAAGTAATTCACTTGCAGGTTTTCAGAAAGTTTGAAGTGACAAAATTTCTACGGTTGAAGTCTCAAGTGGGATGGGACGAGCAGCTCTTTCTGCGTTCGCAGACACGGGCGTTACCGGTAATTGGTGCGAGCAGCCACAAGTGCTGATGATTTCCTGAAGAATTTACTTCTTTAATGGCAAGCCAGAAATCACACGCCTGCTGTACAACAGGCCTAATTAGCGCATACGGTCGAGTTTTCACTCCTGGCTCCTCCATCACCCAACCTCACCTCTAAGGACTGGCTCCCTTTGATGATAATTGTCGTTACACTTAGCCAAAGTCATTAGCTTTTAAAGAAAAGAGCAGCTCGGAAAGACCCAGGCGCGGGCGGTGCTGGGGTCGAGGGCTGCGGAGACATCAGAGGGTTTGGCTGGGACCCTGCTGGGAGCTGTAGGTTTGCCTGGGCGGGAGYGCGGCATTCCCGGCTGGAGGCACAGACAGTTCCCACTTCACTTCTCAAGTTCACTGAAAGCACCAAAAAATCTTTAAAGCTGGCAAATGAAAAAAAAATCATAGACATCAGGCTGTAATGTGCTACAGCATGCTGGATTGCGTGGCRGTAACTGGGCTGCATTACAAAAAGGAGATCTGCCATGATAAGAACCAGAGAAAAAGGTTATTTACACTGTGACTCTCACCTTTAAAAAAAAAAAAAAAAGCGTGAAGAATATCTTCACACCTGTACTTCAGTTTTCAGTAAAAATAGTTAATTAATATGCTGATGAATTTCACAGCTTCATTAAAGAAGCCTGATTTTAAGATAGTTCCCGCAAGCCCCCCGCGGCGTGCCCCAGCGGCGGGGGCTCGGGGGGTTTAGCAGAGCTGTCTGTCTGTCCAGGGCGGCTGGAGAAGATGCAGCGAGACTGGCCAGCTCCCCGGCACATCAGCTGGGGCTTCATCCCAGCAGGAGCAGCTCCTGCTTTTCCCTGGGCATCTCAGCGGGGTGCCCACGCGGGCAGGGGGCACCCGGCTCCCCAGGGCAGGAGGGACCCCGGGGCTCCTGCCCATGGCGGGGCTCCCCTCCCAGGGCTCCCCTCCCAGCCTCCAGCAGCCGCTTGATTTCTCCCATGAAATCCAAGCTGTAGAGGCAGCTCAGTCATCGGCAGCACAGCCGTAGGTGCCCCCTGACAGAAACATGAGCTTCTTTGAGCTTTTTAGCTATTGCTTGGCACCTTCTGGAAGAATTACTATCTAAAAGGTGGAATCAGTCCATCCCGGCTTGTTAGCAGTTCGCATCTCCCCCCTCTGCTGCAGCAAACCCGCAGGTAAGGAGGGAGATGCTCTGCCAGAGGCTCTGTGAAAACAGCCCTGTCAAGGCAAGGCATGGGACAGGGTCCTCAAGCAGCGTCCCTGCCCCTGCCCCGTCCCTGTCCTGCCCCTGTCCAGGGCTTCCAGTGACGGCTGCGGACAYCCAAAGCAGCTGAGACGAGGCCTCTTGCAAACACACCCTTGTCTCCCTGATGCTCATGACGGACCATCTACCCATCTCCAGCATCACCYCCAGAGCACTGAAGCCAGGAGCCGTGCCCAGCACCCAGCACCACCCTGCCCTGACAGCAGYGTCAGGAGGGAAATCCCAGCCGGTGGCTGGTCCCAGCCGCAGCGACRGCAGCTCATCGCCCTACACACCCCGGTCCCACATGCCCGGTCCCAGCCCCTGCTCCATCCTTCCCTGCGCCRCACCACACAGCTTCGCCTGGGGACRCTTGCATCGGGACAAGCACGAGCACGTGTGCATACACAGTGAGCAAAGAGACCAGGGCTTGTTTTTAAGCTCCCCAGGATTGATGCTAAGTTGGAAAGCCATCTCTCGCTTCTCGCCATACTCAGTTCCTGCTGTGGCCCGAGGAGACCAGGCAGCTGGGTCTAGCCTTTCAAGCTCCGGGTGTCAGCACAGCAGCTGAGAAACGAGGAGCTGTTGCAGGCTGGGATCCAGATTTTATCAGAAGAGGAGCTACAGCTTCATGGAGGAAATTCAGTACATGCAACCGGAGCAAAGACAGAGGCAACCAGGGCCAAGTACTACCCCCACCATTAGAAAACATGCCTCCCTCGCTGCGATGGCACCAGGCTTGGAAAGTGTTCAAAACCCATTCTTCTTACAAAATTCATAAGGCAGAGCCATCTGCCAGGCAGCCAGCTCTCCAGCTCCCATCCCTGCTTCCTGCTGGATTTTCCCTGCTGCCTGTGAAGGGCATGAGTCTGCCTCCCAACTGCCCAAAGCTGGGGCGAAAATGAGGGAGGGATGAACATAGCTGTCCTGAGCCTGGCTGAAGGTACGGGGACAGTGGGACAGGATTTTCAAGTGCCTCCACCACTGATAAATATGAGCTGTGAGAATAAAATACCTTATATACAGGCACCAGCTCTTAGGACCCCAGGAAACAAGATGGGATTTCTAAGCCAATCTGTACAACATATTTGTCCCTTCAATGCATCGCTTAAACCCTGACAGTGTGTGGCAAGTCTACAACCTCGCGACTGTTTATTTAAATAAAYTAAAAAAAAAATTATTAGGTGCAGACCATGACTTAAGCAATGTTAAGTGAATAATTCATGCAGTATTTATAATTGATGGGGGATTTCACAGGAGCAGAGCCGTAAGTGGCTTTCTATTAACTATTGATGCTCTCCACCAGCCGCTCGACAAGCATGGCTGGGCTCTGCGATCACAGCTCTCCCGCGAGGTTTTATTTAAGCGCTGTTAAGAGTACACACAGTCTGGGGGAACGCCCCTGCTCCCGGGGAACGCCGCGGCAGCCCCTGGCTCCCGGCGCGGCCGTGCCGCCGTGGGCTCCCGGAGCCACCGTCCCTGCGGAGCAATCGCCTGGTCCAGCTGCCACGTGCGGGGGGGAAACTGGGGGCTGGCGTGATGTGTGTGGGGAGCTCACCCACTGCAGGGCTGCCTGGCTCCTTCCCCCCGCACCCGCTGCAGCAGATGCCAGATAACTCCAAATGTCTGGGTGTCTGGATAAAGCCAGACCCCTCTGTATTGGCTTATGAGTTTGTCTGTCTGTGGGATTTTGTGTCTTATTCCAGGGAGGTGCCTCTAAAATCCCTTTCAGACTTCTTTGCAAACTTCATTTGTGAGAACAGAAGCGTGCTAAGAAGACCAAGTATCTTGCTACGCCCATCATTCCCATCCCCATATGAAACATTCAAAAAGCTTCTAAAAATATATGCGCAAATACAAAAATACGGTTAAAAGAACCCACCCATATCCTAACAGACAGCACATCTGTGTTCCAAAACGTCGCATTTACAACAAAGCTGCAATAAACACACAGCTATCATAGCAACTGAAGCTGTGGCTCGCTCGRTGCCCGCAGGAAAGCGGCAGGAGCCGGCCCCGGGGTGGGTTGCTGCAAGCCCAGCGGGCAGCCCTGCAGCCCSGGAGCCGCTCGGCATGCCCGGGGCTGGCGGGCACACAGCAACTGGGCTGCGCACCCAGCAAAGCATCTGGTTTTAAAATCTCATGGCTTCGGAGAGCATCAATGGCTGCACGACTCCGACCCAGCCAGGAGACTCGCTTCGTGCCCGGGGGAGAGTGTCCCGGCAGCCGGAGCTGCGCGCGAGCACGTAGGATTCAGGCTGGCGGAGCAAGGACAAAGCCTGTTCACGGCGCAGGCAGGGGATGTGGAATAATTCACACCAAAGCACCGTTCCCTTCCGAAAGGCTGGCAGCCTCAGGGAGAAATAAATGCTGAAATCTCCTTGATTGTTAAATAAAAGATTATTGATAAAATAACTGCTTCTAATGTGGCTGTGCTGCCAGCAGAAATGCAATATCTTTCAATTACTGCTTGGAAGCAAGGCTTATCCTTTTGTTTACTGGAAAAAAACAACATGAAAAGAGATGCTCGTAGCAGGCTGTAGAATGAAGGTGAATCTATTTTTGCCGTACTCCAAACCCGGCCGGGGCTTTGCGTGCGCAGAGCAGGTTAGCTGCTTGTCGGCACCGTCCGACACGCCGCTGTGCCACAGCAGAGTTATTTGGCCGGGGCTGGGAGCGCAACGAGGAGCTGGCRCTTCGGCTGAGCCCCGGCACACCGAGCCACGCGGCGGCTTTCGGCACGTGGGGGGCTGGCAGAAGGACGGGGCATTTCCCCCCGTGCTGGGGGAGTGCTCGGCCCCGCTGCGGTTCTGCCTGACACGAGGGAAACCAGCACAAGGAGGTGCAGGAATGACCTGAGCAACTTCTCAGCATTTCTTAGAGCTGAGCAGGCAAAGCCATCTCCTTCTGGGAGCAAAACACGGAGCAGAGGGACTGCCCAGGCTGCCAGCCCAGCTATGGAGAAACAAAACGCGAGGTGCCTCAGTAACAGCTTCGGTTTGGGGCTGCGGAGGGGTGCGAAGCAATTCACTGCCTCTCCGAGCGCTCCCCAGCTCCGCTCGCCAACGCCGAGCCTGACACCCCAACATTAGCAAGACCCAGGGCATCCGTGGGGGAGCAGCCCGGGAAACACGGCTTACCTGCACGGGGGCCGGCTAACAGCGAATTGGCCAGCTCCACCTCCGAACACGGAGCGCACAAAGCACCACACAAAAATTACTTTTCTGAGACCCTTGGACGGAGAGGTAACCTGCAGCAGCAGCCACCCCCCGCCATGGCCCGGGGGCCGCGCGAGCCCGGGGGGACAGCACCCCCTTACCAGCTCCACGCGCCGGCGGCTGGACTCCAGCTCCCTCTGCACCAGCTCGTCCATGTCAGCCTTCATCTCCTCCATCCTCCGCTGGTAGTACCGGGTGCTCTCCTTCTCCCGCGCCTCCGACTCGGCCGCCTTCTCCAGCTCCTCGCCCATCTTTATGATGCTGTCTCGCAAGCGCAGCACCAGCACCTGGGCAGGCAGCAAGGAGGGCAGGGGGTGAAGCAAGGGAGGTGGAGGTGAGGAGTTACAAAGCTCTCCACAAGGATCAAGCGATGTGGACCCTCCCTCCCCGGCCCGCACCGCAGGACCAGTCACTATTATTACCCTTAACAAGCATCGCCCTGAAATCTTGCAAGTGRCAGCAGCTGCCTGCAGCGGGTGCGGACCCCGGTGACCCCAGCCCATCCCTGCACCCAGCTCTGCACCCACCACAGCAGGCAGCACCATCCCCCACGGCCACACCGTGTCCCCCAGCTGCTACTTTGGGGGCACAAGAGCTTTTTCCTTCGCCCCTGGGCTGGGCTCGTTCAGGCAACACAACTCTGGGAAGAAGTGACAGTAAAAACATATCCCGGGGTGCCAGCAGATGGGGACAGTGAAATATTGCAATCGAGCCTGATGCCCTGCCTTCTGGACGATGCCAGAGCAGAAGGATGCCTGTCGGAGAGGTGCTGTGGTGGATGTGCTGAGCAGTCAGCACACACCTCGCTGTGTGTCCGGAGGCAGGGACCATATATTCCTCCAGGTGTTTATAGCACTGGACCCACTGTTGGCTTTCAATAAACACCGCAGTAAAGCATGTATAGATAACGGCAGTGGCATGAAGTGTATGGACTGTCCACAAGCAGAGGAGAGCTGGCCAAAGACCCCATCTCTCCCTCCCCACCCCTTCCTTTGTGCTGGGCTGATGGTTGGACTTGATGATCTTAAAGGTCTTTTCCAACCTTCATGATTCTATGATTCTRTGATTCCTGGGTGCTTCTTCCCCGCAAAGCCAAGGCGGTGGCATCGCTGCACCCGCTTTTTGCAAGCAAGCCGCATCTCCCCGGGGCCCCGCATCCCCTCTGCGAGCCGTGAAGAGGTGGTACCTCAAAGCGCTTCATCTGCACGGCCTGGAAGTCCAGCTGGCTCTCCAGGTCGCGGATGCGGGCTTCCTGCCGGCTGACGATGGAGCGCTCGGCCGGGCACTGCTCCAGGCACACCGCTCTTGCCTGCGCTGCCTGCAGCTGCACGAGGACGGGCTGCGTTAGCACCTCCCCGGCCCCTGACCCGCGCAAACACCTCCCGGTCCCTTCCCCAGATCCCCCACCAGTCCCTCTCCTTGGTGTGAAGCGCACCCAGGACCTCTCAGGGCTCCTGAGGCCAAGGGAATGTGCAGGACCCGGCTTAGGCTGCCAGGCACWATGGAAAAGCATTGCCTTTGGCTTCCTGAAGGACTCCCTGCTGTGAATACCACACAATAAATGCGTGACACTAATGTGTATTTTTGAAAGAAAAATGTGCCAGCAAGACGGCACGTGTCTGGGTCTCTCTTGCTTTTCTCTTTTCAGCAAACTCTTTGAGGACAGCAGGCGTAAAAWTTCACAATTTACCCCTGTGTGGAAAGCTGCCTGCACCAAGTCGTTTCTTCAGCCGTTACACTGAGATCTCCAAAGCAAACTGCCCTTTTAGCAATCCTGGTACAAGTTTGGTTCAGATTTTGTATTTGACCTAGAAGTACGGGAATTTGTCTTCTTTTATCTGGCCTATCTCTAAAGCACCACCCGCTCCGCCTCAGAGGGAGCGAGTCCTGCTTCTGATTCCTGGGCAGCTCAGCCACGCTCCAATAAAGCACTTAAGTTAATGGGATTACTCATGCGTTTAAAATTAAATCCAGGCACTCCAAGAGGGCCGGTGCAGCTGCAGAGGCGAGGCAGTGCAGCACCCGCCGGCACCCACCCCGGGGCCAGCCCCATCTCGGGGCCAGCCCCATCTCGGGGTCAGTCCCATCCCAGGGTCAGTCCCACCCCGGGGCCAGCCCCATCTCGGGACCAGCCCCATCTCGGGACCAGCCCCATCTCGGGGCCAGCCCCATCCCGGGGTCAGCCCCATCTCGGGGCCAGCCCCATCCTGAGCTCGCTCGGCCCCACGGGGCAGCTCCTGCCTCGGCACCAGCAGCTGGGGAAGGGAGGAGGAGAAGTGGGGCTCTCCATCCCGAGAGCCTTGCCGCATGGCTCTTGCTCCTCAGCTCGGGGTGCAACGGGTTGGGGAGGAATTACCTTCTCCTGAAGGCTCTGCTTTTCTTTCTTCACATCCTCCACCTGYGTCTGCAGCTCCTGGATCTGAGCGATATCCGTGGCCGACTGCGGAAAGAGAAAGCCCAGCAGTGGAGCAGACTCGAGGGCTTGGAGCAGAGGGCACGCGCTGCGAGGAGTGCGGTGCCGAAGGCTGGCTCGTGCCTGCACCTCCCACCACCGAAACAGCGAGCTGCTCCTGCACCGGATTGAAGGAGCTTAATTCACCTGACTCAACGCAACTTTCCTAATTTTTGAAACAAATATTTGTAGATCAGGGCAGAAACCATGTTGTCAAGGTCATTTCTGTCCTCGGGGTCCTTCCAGATACAGACTCCCGGCTCCGTAACACCACTGCAAGAGGCACCAGACTGGGAATTGTCAGTCTCGTCAGCCTACCCCTGCTCCATCAGGAGCCTTGGGATCCCTCAGCTCCAGGTAAAATCCTTTGGGAGAGCCTGCCTTAGTCTGGATATGGCGCAGAAAGCCCCAGGGCTGCCTGTCAGCACTTTTTAAGCTCCGTGTGAGAAAACAGTGAAAGAAAGAATACAGAAGGATCCAGACAGGGATGCTATAGGATTTCCCAACTATTGAAACTAAAGCCAAGACACCTTTTGAAAGAAGACTCAAAACTACAAGTGAGAGGAGATGGAGCCATGAGCCATCCCTTCCTCTCATCACAGCATCTGCTTCCTGGGGTCCCCGAGCTGCTGTGCGCTGCTGGGGACTGCTCTTTGCTCTCAGCCAGGGGAGGGGGATGCTGCCCAGCCCTACCTGAGCGATCAGAGCCTTGTGCTTTGCCATGAGCTGGTTCAGGTCTTCCTGGTCCTCGTCGATGCGCTTCAGGAGGTCGGCTCTCTCGTGCTGCAGCTGGTACAGCTGCTCGTCCACCTGCGGGAGGACCCACGGGGCTGCTGGCTCGTGCGTCCCGGGGGGGACCCACTGCACCGCCCGGACCGCGGCATCCTCTGGGACACGCTGCCGCCAGCCCCCGACCCCATGCTTGCACCGGGGGGGGCAAAGGGAGCTCCTGGGCATCTGCAGGGGGGGGCTGTGGGATGCCGCACCCTCTTACTCTCCATTGCTGCCCCCTTATCCATCCATTAAGCCACCCGGGGGCTGTTCCCAAAGAGGCTGGGTGATTTAGTAAATAAGCTGGGTGATTTAGTGAATATACTGATTATTGCTGGTTTAGTAAAAAAGCTGATTATTGCTATCAAACACGAGGAGGTAGGACTGCACCGCTGCCCTCCCACCTCCCCAGCCCCGGCTGTGTCTCCGCACCAGGGTCTTGTTTCTGCTGAGGGTCTCCAGCTCCGTGTGCAAGTTCTCCAGCTCCAGGGCTGCCGTCTGCTGGGACCTCTGGGCCTCGGCGCACTTTGCTTCGCTCTCTTCCAACTGGGGAAAATTAAGGGAGGTCATAATTAAAGGAGTGCCTGCAGAAACCACGTGCTGATTATGCTGGTCCCCTTGCCGCACAGTCACGTCTATTTACGCTTCACCCCCAGAGCATTTTCCCTTGCTAACGCACACAGAAACTCGACCTTTTAAAATCTGTGCTGCTCTTCAGCCCGYCTGCTCCTGGTTTACAGTGGAAACTCTTCCCTTCCCAGCCGGTGCGGGAGGGCTTCCTTGGCAGCTCCCGGCACACCTAACTGCGGACCCTACCACCGCTGCCTGTCCTGCTGAGTGCCGAAGTGAGCGCCTCGATCTGCACATCCACCCTCTGCCTTGACGCTGCTGCGGTGAGGTAGAGCTGGGATCATTAATTTGCAAAATTATGTGAATTACATGTAATTCCTGATTAGAGCAATTCATGATTCGGAGTTTGCAAATGGGCTTTTCACGTGGCATAAATTGCATTTGCAAATACACATGAAATATCACATTTATAAATGCTGATTTGCTCCCGGTTTTTATAGCTCAGCCATTAAGACTACAATGATCTTAAATRGGCTGCAAGCATCTGGAAGATGCAGCATCATCCCAAAAACTCACACCGCCAGGACGGAGGAGTTTACGTAGGCTGTACCTGAACATCCAGTTCCTTCCCTTGCTCGCTTGGGTTTCTTTCTTTTCTTTATGAAAAAGAAMACCAAACCCCTCCGCTTGCTGCTCATTTCCCGTGCCCGCTCCCCGTTCCCCTGCAGAGGATGCAGAGCTCCCGGGGGCAACAGGAGCTGCTGCACGCCAAGGTGAGGGTTTGAGCATTTTAGGCTATTTTCTCAGGGTTTACTCATCTTTTTTTACTCTCTCCCTCAAAAAAAAGGGGGATTACAAAGTACTGTAACTGGAGCAATGCTCGGCTCATTTCTCTCAACTGTTTGGGGTGATTGAGACCTACTTGGAAAAGCTGAGCAGGTAATTTGCTTCCTCAGTGCCTAATCTGCAGAGGAAATGGAAGTCGTTTTTCCCTGAAAGTCAATGATTCCTTTTATATACCCGGCACAGCGCGACCCCCGCACGGCCCCTGCCCAGCCCTGCCGCGCGGTGCCGGCACRCCGGCCGCCTTCCTCGCCGCCTGCCCGCCGCAAGGCAGAGCCCCGCGGAGGGTGACCCAGCCAGAAACCTCTTCCCCCTCCACCCCAGGGCCAGAGCAACGGCCTTCCTGGTGCACSTGGAAACGTCAGAGGGTCCTGATCTTCAGCCTCTGCCTTCCTTCCTAAACTGCATCCCCTGTTTTTAACTCCTGYGGTGAGAAAATCAGGCAGAGAACAYGTCYTCCATTGCCAGGAGGCACAACGCCGACGGCTCCCGCCGGCAACTTCAGCAAAACCTCTGGAAGCAAACACGCATCTGCCCCGAGGCGACGTCGTCCCACCACCCAGGATGGGGCGGGGGCTGGCCTCTGCCTCCTGGGACCACCATTTCCACCTCTGAGCCCTTCTGCCACCCCTGCACGACCCAAGGAAYGGGTGGGAAGAAATAACCCCGAACACCGTTGGGTCTTCAGCTACAGTGCCAGCCAGGAGCTGCTCACCATGGGAAATATAAAGCTCTGGCATGGAGACATTTAGCAGTTTGAATCCTSCAAAACTGTTATTTAAAATGATGTTCCTGTGTCCAAACTCAGCCCGTGTTGATGGATTGTCTAGTCGGTCTATTTATACATCTGCAGAGCCACTCTCACAGCGACACGCGCTGTGTTCCCCTTTCTTCCACCAGCTGAAAAATAGCCTTTATGTTTTTGCATAAAGCTCAGGCAGCCTGAGCGATAGCTGCTGGGAGACGTTACAGAYGCCAATCTGACCGACTGCTGGTTTTACGGCCACGGGCTTTTCTACCTGCCCAGCTTCGGGCTCCTCCAGAAGCAACCCCATCCACAACCAGCCCCTGGGACCGGCCTTTCCCCTGCCGTGATTACATTAAAACTCCAGATAGTTTAATCAGAGAGAAACGCATCTCCAGGACCTCTCATTAAATACCAGCTTCCATTTCACTTCGTGTAATGGAATTTTCCCACTTGGGAGGAATAAATTGAAATCCCCCCAAAAAATGCATAATGTATGAACTTCTGAACAACGTTACTTTGCTGTGCTACACCATCTGTTAAATACCTGCGTAAAATGGATGCTTCAGCCTTATTAAGAAACAATGCTATATTTCTAGCCATATGGATTTTGATTAACGGAAATGTAGCATTTTAGCAAAGTTTTTTATTCTTGTAGAGGTTTGTGGGCTGGTGGTAGGATGTATTGGCTTTTGAGAAAGTTGTCACGAATGCCATTAGAAATCGTTTAAATTTAAAGGACGGCATAATCATGAGGCATTTTTAACGCATGCAGCGTCTCAGTGTTGGCAGCACAGCAAAAACTCAATATTCCCAATAGTGAGGCTTTCTGCTCTCCTTTTCCAAAGCGTGAGGCAGCCGGGCAGGGGCCACCCGCCCAGGGAGCCGGGAGGGAGCCAGGGACGGACCACGGCACCGCGGCCACAGGCAAGAGAAAGCAACCCCCTGCACCAGCCTGCCGCGCTGCGGGGACCGGGCTGCTCGTTATTCACCCAGCAAGACGYGGCTGGACACCGCCGGGACGGTCACGCTCGCCGGGCAGAGCGAGCACCCCGGCATCGCTGCTCGGTCCCTCGGATCAGCACGTGGAGAGGGTCCCTCAGCACCAGCCCCCCGCAGCAAGCTCCGGCGCTGAGTAGGTCCCAGCCCCRTTAAGAGCACCGGGGGCTGGGAAAGAGGAAAGCCGGGGCTGTGCATCATCTCCAGCCCCGAAGCAGGATTTGGGAACTACTGAGGGATTAATTGTTAAGTGTASCATTTACAGCATTAGCTCAATAATGTTTAAGAGAGAACTCACGAGTGCCAAGAACGGCCACTCCTGCTGCCTGCCCCAGCCATGGCCATCCCCGGCCCTGGCCGGCCAGGYCAGTGGCACAGGCATGGCCACGGCCACGGGCATCCCGGCAGCCACGTCAGGCCGAGCTCACCTTCCCCTTCTCCCTCGGCACAGGTGGGAACAGCTGCTGCTCACAGATGTTATTTATGCAGAACTATTATCTCAATTATATATGTATGTTGTTGGAATCRCTCATGCCTCCCCATTAGTTTGTTTCCAGGGGAAATGTACAGTACAGATTAATTACTGAGCGGTTTTGGAGGACCGGCATCGTTAGCTCAGCCCCGGAGCTCGGCGTTGCGGGATGCATGTGCATGGCCAGCCCGGGGATGGACAGCCCCGTGCCACCCCTGTCCCGAGGCAGGGCACCCCGCGGACCCCAGGCTCACCCCGGGGCTGAGACCGTCCCCGGCCGGTGGCACGGTGGGCACAAGCACAGCCCCCGCCCGCRGCCGCGCGCCGGGTCACTCAGCGCCGGCTCTGAACTGCGCTTGAACTATGGCAAATCTGCTGCGATCCCGGCTCCTGCCTTCCAGCATCCCTATGGCAACGCGTCCCGAACGCAGCGCCTCTGGAGCTCYGTATTAGACAGATAGAAACCGCGCTGAACAGAAGGTAATTAACAGGGCTGCGGGAAAAAAATACTTAACTACTGTTGGMCTAATTAAAGAGAAGCGCTCCTTACAAGACAACCCTCGTCAGCGCGAGAGGCACTCCCTGCCCTGGCCTGGCTGACGCTCACGATTAAAACCAGGAGATCTGTAAATATTTTTCGCAGCTTCCCCTTGGCGGAGGTAAAGGGTGATGCTCCCAGGGGCAGAGAGATGCCGGCACACCCCCGGGCACCCACCTGCTTGCGCAGCCGCTCCAGCTCCCGGGCGCCGGCGCCGGGCTCCCCGGGGGCCGCCAGCAGCAGCTGCACGTCGGCGAGCAGGGCGCGCGTCCGCCGCAGGTCCCGCCGCAGCCGCTTCTCCACGTCGAAGTCGCGGTGGCCGATCTGGGGAGGGGAGARGGGGTGTCCTGAGCCCCGCCGCCCCAGCAGAACCTCCGTCGGACCTTTTCGTCCCACCCCAAGGCGTTCCCCACGCAATTTGGGAATAATAGGGAAATATTTTGGTGATGCTGAAGTCATGATGCAAGAAGATATTAAACATCTATGTATAGATATTGCAATTTTCCCTTTTTATCAAGTAAAAAATAATTYAATAGTTAAATAAAAGGGAGAAAATACATTACATAAACATCAAAACAGGCAGATTCCACCAAACCACCACCAGAAAGCTGTTCCTCTGAGAACGTTAGCCCAGCCCCACTCTCCATCAGCCGCGTGCCTGCCCAGCAACCACCCCTGCGGCCAGCGGGACAGCCCGGCCGCACGACCGGGGGGCACAGGGGGGCACTGCGGGTCCCCAGAGCCATAGTGGCACTGCCACCCCCGGGAAACCACCCTGGCCGAGGGGTAGGGTCAGGGAGGCGCAGACCCAGAAGATGTGGGTCCAGCGTCTGTACTGAGAGCTGGCACAGAAAACGCAAAAGTCATTGCGTGAAAAGAAAAAAAAAAAAAAAAAACAAAAAACAAACAGAAAAACCCCTCTGCCCCTTTGGGGAAAAGAGTGACGAGGGCAGGAGAAAGTCAGCCCAAAGGGGAAAGAGAAAAAAAAAAAAGCGAAACGCTGATGAGGAAAGCTTCGTTAGGAGTTACTGACACAGCTCTAATGCAAAGCACCTGGAGTCCCCGTGGGCCGTACCCAACACTGCTGCCACCGGTGCGGGAGGCAGCAGGATCCCGAGCGTGAATCCCCAGCAGTGCCGGCGGAAAACAACTGCTGGGTGATTTTGGAGGCTCGTCCCCAGGCGGTGTGGTGTCACCGCATTACTGTGAAGCCTTTTAAAGAAGGGAAGTAGGAAGCACCTTAAAAAAACCCCCTCTACACTCCCCCCTGAAGCTGAGAGCAACCATGGTTACGAGGATAAAAGAATTAGAAAAACACCAAACAAACAGGGACATGGTTTCAGACTAATTGAAGTATAAGAGCATTTTCCATTTAGTCTGTTTTCCACAGCTCTTCTTGTTTCAAACCCATTCTCCTATTTTCTGTTCACTGGCTAAAATTAATTGTGCGGATTTGACCTTGTAACCTGGTTTAGAGCTGGCTGGCATTTGCTGGAACTAGAAATTGTTGGCATCTCCATTTCCTTAATTAGTTTTCTGGCTTGGCTTTTTTTTTTTCTTTTTTAATAAACTGCTCCGAAGCACACTGTCCGCTGTAAATCAGTCGGCATTCGTAACAACGCTGCGGCGCAGCAGATTTGCTGTTATCCTGCCATCCCTACAGACTGTACCTTGGACGCCGTTCAGCACCATTTTCCCGTAGCTCAGGGTCTCCCGCCGCCACAGACGATGGATTTTGTACCGTAACTGGAAGCGGCAGGTACGGCAGCCGCCGCCGCCTCCCACCATTGCAGCCCGGTGCTTTTTAAGTTACAAAGCCGGGATTTCATTTAATAGCTGCTTTCAGGGCTCCAGCTATATTTCGCATACGCCATAGCGATACCCAGACACACTACGCCATCTCCCCYTCCCCTCTTGGCGGGGGCCGGGGGCTGCCCGGGCAGCGCCTGGGGGTGGTCCCGGGAAGCAGAAGGTGCCTTTCCTCGAGAGCCCCCCCGGCTTTGCTCCGTGCAGCTCCTGCTCCCTCCTCGTCCATCTTAGCTCTCCTCCACAGAACAAGAGGGTCATGTTGGACTGAGAGGCAGTTATAATAATAACCTGCTTTTATACAGCAAGATTTATTCTGTCAGTTCCCAAAACATTTTATAAGCCAGGAGCCGGGGGGACGTTATGGATAAGCCTCGTCAGACCATTTTATGTCTGCTTGAAATATGCCTGCCATTTCAGTGTTGCAAAGCTCCCAGATTCATCCCGTTTAATGAATACATGCAATTGCCAGGGCCGGTGAAATGGTGAAATCCAGCCAGCTTGTGCCAATGGCTGGAGGACGCGCTGCTTAATTACCACAGCTCCAGATAATCGGTTCCTCCTCTCCTGCGCGTGCAGCACCGTGGCCCCAGGCAAGGACCAGGCGGGACCTTTCTTTGTCACCGGAGCTCCTTCAGCAGGAGCTGGTGCGTGAGGCGGCCGCTGGGCCTGGCTGCTCGGCGATGCTAAGCGATGCCCAAACCCATAAATGCTGTTCAACGAGGCTGCGTTCAGCCCCTCGCCTTCCAATTTAACAGGGGAGCAGCTGTGTGTGCTTTTCCCATTACGTGCACTTCAATCACTGCCACAGACACATTAGAGAGTGAAAAAGGATTTGTTCAACAAATGTGTCTGGGACAGAATTCCTCTGCAAAGAGCAGAATCTGATAAACTGCTTTTCTGGGCAGTTGGAGCTGCTCCAGCATCAGTCCTGGTTTGTTTGACTCTCACGAAAACACCAGCAAAAAGCAAATCCCTCTCCCTGCTTAGATAATTCCCCTGTAGAAAAGCGAACAGTTCCCCTCCGTGGGTCCTTAGTGGGACCGGCTCTCTCCTGTACGATGCCTGCAGTCCCGAAACCCTCCTGGCACCCAGCGCCTGCTGCGGCACACGCCGCGGCTCCGACGGGTGGCGTCTGGAAGAGGCGAGGGATGGAGGGATCACAGCCAGCCGCACGTGCGTGARCAACCAAGCTGTTGCCCCACGCGCACGCATGCATTCGCACTCCCTTTTTTTACGGGCAGTGTTCTAAGACGGGGCACGGCCAGCGAAGCGGCTTGGCTGGCTGGGAGGTAGCAGCAAGGAGAGCGGAGCACGCCTCTCCCTGCCGGCAGCCCTGCCAGGCTGGCCCCGGGGYGGGCACCGTCCTCTTACCTGCTCGCACAGGGTGGCGATGAGCCCTTCCAGGTCCTGCTTCTCATGCAGCACCATCTGCTTCTCCTCGTACTCCTGTTCCAGCTGCATCTCCAGCTGCCGGAGCTGTGCGCGGGAGACAACCCCAGCCACGTTCAGAGCCTGGCCACCCCCAGCCAAAGCCCTGCGTGCCGGCCACCGCGGCGGGGACCCAGGCGGCCGGGCAGCCCCCGGGAGAGGGTGCGCACCGAAGCCTCCCATCACTGCACTGGGGACCGGGACCGGGCCATGTCCCCCAGAGCCGCCGCTACCCCCCAGGCAGCGCAACTGCTCCTGGCCAGGAGGAGCAAGGGTTAGCAGCCCAGGAGCCTGCAGGACTTTTGGGGACACGACGGGCTGTTTGAGCCACCCTGCCTGCGAGGCGTGCTCAGATGTCCCCAAGCGCTGTCCCTGCAGTTCTGGAGCAGTAACAGGGKGCCTTCAACCGAGCTAAAAGAGGGTCGGCTCTAATCCCTCCAGGTTTCCTCAAGGCATCCYGTGACCATGAGCCAGGCAGGCAGCATGCTTCTTGCTCCAGCTCCGCACCAGCAAGGAGCTGGCAGTGGCCTTGCAGGGCCGAGCGTGCCGTAAAGGCAGGATTTGTTCTGCTCCTCGGAGCGAAGGGAGCCTCAGAGCCAGCACAAAGCGCAGGAGCCTGCATCCCCCTGCCTTTGCCTCTGCCCAAGCATTGCCATCCCGCAGCACTGCAGCAACGGCAAGTGCTTTGCAGGAGGGAACGGGACCCGGGGCGGCATCGCAGAGCTCTGCTGTGCAGCTGTGAGAGGTCCAGCAAGTCCAGCTCGGGGGGGTGGTGGTGGAAACGTGTTAACAAAGCAAGCCAGCCCATTTCACGGCCCGCTCCTCCCCTTGCAAGCTGCTGCAGGGCTGTGCCCGCAGGAGCGGACGTGCCAGGCTGCGACCCTGGCACAGCTCCCCGGAGCCCTCCTGGCCCCAGCCGCCTCCTGCACCCCCCGCCGCTGCTCGGAAAYAGGGTTTAAAAAGGGAACGGGAGCAGACTGCTAAATATGGATTGCTCTCCAGACTGTCTCTGCCATTTACTCATTTGGAAAATAATACTCGGGCCAGGCAGGGTGAGGGAGAGAAGGGATGAACGACACCCCATCGGTCGAGAGCAGGCGCAGGGCACCGCATCTCCTTTAGTGATGCTGGCAGTACCTCGCTCTCTGCACAGGGCAATTAAACAGACAGAGAGGTGCAGAAGGGCAGGGAGAACCCCGGGGAGGAGCCCTGAGCAATGCRTCCTCCCAACCAGCCCAGAGCTTCGGCAAAAACCGGCCAGTGGAGAGAGGGASAGAGCAGCACTGCGCTGCTGCTGCACCATCCAGCAGAAGGGCAGCACCGTGGGAGGGCAGCGTGGTGGGAAACGGCAGTGCCTGCACCCACCGGCAGCCCCCGGGCCGCCCCCCCGGGCACGCAGAGCCTTACGGCTTAGGGCACGACTRTGTGCTGACAGGAGCAGGAGGAGCAGAGATTGCCTCGTTTGCCTTCCCACTTGTCCTGCCTTCCTAAAATAGCACATGCAAAGCCCCACCGACCGCTTCATTAATCCTCAGCAACGTTAATTCACTATCAACAGCCAGGTATGCCCCAGACCTTATGGCAACTGGCTGCTACCACGCCGCCCCACAGCCCCGCACCAAACACCCCGGGGATTTCGGAGAAACTGGAATTCGTGTTTGCAAGCCACTGACTTCACGGCCTTGTTGAAAGAGTATTTTCTGTTCGTTATCACCAGACACRAAGCCCTGGCTGGCTGGAGTTGGTGTCCTTGGCGTGACGCTGGTGTTACCGGGAGCACCGTGCCCGTGTGCTGCATCGCCCGTGGCTCTCGCGCACCGTCCCCGACAGCCCCTCCAGCGCGGCAGGGACTCACGCCTGACCCAGACCCTGACTTTGCACCCCGGGGCTGTGACGGGGCTCATGCCGGGCTGGTGGTGGGAAAGCAGCACTCGCCCGCCCTGCCGCCCCCCGGGGAGGAAGGACCCCCGGGAACGGCCCCTCCTCCGCGCTGCGGGCAGGGGGAGCTCGGGGGGAGCACCCAGCATCGTCCCCCCACCCGGCGCGGACCTACCCTCTTCTGGCAGGACTGCCGCACGTCCTCCAGCTCCTCGTCCTTGTCCTCCAGCTCCTTCTGGTGGATCTGCTTCATCCGCTCTATCTCCAGCTCCAGCCTCTGGTGGAGCTGAAAGGTGAATGCGCAGCGGTTGCACACAACCCCGGAGGGACAAGGAAGGTGCGGGGATGAACACCCCCGGCACACCCAGCCCCCCCCCCCCCGGGTGGGGGCCACGCTACCTGCTCCAGGTGATCGACGGCGGCCGTTTGCCGCTCCAGCTCTTTGCTCTGTTCGGCAGCGCTGGCCTCCAGGTCCCAGAGCTGCTTCCTGAGCGCGGGCACGGCGCGGGCGTCCAGGGCGCTGGGGGTGCTGAGCTCCTGCACCCGGCCGGCCAGCACAGTCGCCCGCTGTGCCAGGCTGGCCACCTCCGCCTCCTTCTGCTGCTCGGCAGGGGCAGAGCGGGGGGTCAGCGGCCGAGCCCCAGACGCAGGAGAGGGGCCTTGCACACGCACCTCGCTCTTAAAACCCGGACCGTTTCCAACRGCATCATCAGAAACAGCCCAGAGCAGCAGCAGGCAGAGGTCAGCCCCCTCCCCGCACCGGCAGCCCCCTCCCCACCAGGAGCAACCCTTTCCCTCTTGGTTTTGCTCACTCGCTCCCAACCTCGCCTTCCTCCCCCCGTGGGCTGTCCCCCAGGAGGGTTCCCCACAGCCCCCGCTGCCTGGGGTGCCTGGCAGCCACCCCGCTGCAGCACCGCCCCAGCGGGGCACAGACCTGCGGCTTCTTGCAGGTGAGATTGCGGGTAGAGGCATGAAGAAGAGCACGAGTGACTTCAGTGAAAATGAGGGTGGGCCTAATTATCTGAACCGTGGGATGGGTATCKCTTGTAAAAAGTGATAACCTTTCTTCTGGCAGAGGATAATGTTATTTAAATACATCAGGCACATCCTAGAACTGCGCTAAAAGAAATTGGAATCAAGTTGCCAGGTTTGTGCCTGAYTGCCTCTGCTATAATTGCAAAGATAATGGCTTTGCTCTGAGAGCTGCTCCCGAAACTGGATATAATGCAGCGAAGTGGGATATTTTCCTCTTACCTCTAAGCTCTGCTGCAGTTTGCCCATCTCCCATCGGATGCTGGTGTTCTCCTGTGACACTTTTTCACGGAGGCTTTTCTCAAAGGCAGACTCTCCCAGGGCCTGGGCTAACTGCAGGTCAAACCTGGAGGGGGAAACACACGTCACCCCTCCCGAGCGGGGCTGCGATGGCAGCACGGCTGCCTCCGGGCCGGGGGGGCTGCACCAAGGCAGGCAGGGAGACAGCCTCAGCCGGCGGCAAGCTGCTTCTCCTGGCACTGGATTTTCCAAATRCTTTTGAGAGGACAAAAAAAAAAAAAAGCCTATTGTCTGCAAAGTGCCGCCCTCATTTTGTGAACCCCTAATTACTCTGCACAAGTGCCAGCCACGGGAAGTGGACGGCGTGGAGCAGCAGYGATGGGCACACAGGAGGTCGCCATGAGCAGGGCGCAAAAAACTGCTGCAATTGTCTGCTACAGACCCAAAACACCCCAAAATGTGCTTGTGCGTGGGCAGCAGCCCTCTGCTCCCCGCCGCCGCAGGCAGCTCCATCCCCAGGGCCGGCCGGGACTCTGCCGCACCGAGGGGTTGGTTTCAGCTCAGGAAGCATTGCCRCTTCGGAGCAATAATCCTCGGAGCTTCTCAGCACCTTCGTATCTCCGGGTCAGACCAAGCTCCAGTCCACAGTCAGCGTCTCAGCACAGGCAAGCAGGGAATACCAGCAATGAAGTGTAAATTGCAAGAAATTATAAAGAAAGCGATTGGTGATTTTCCAGGTTTTCTGTGCCTGCTTGGTCTTGGTATCCTATTTTTGGGCAGAAAACCTATTTCACTCACTRGTATCAAATGGCAGCATTAAAACGCTGGGGGCCGTTTCTCGGTTACAGGGCTCCTCTCCTCCACGCCAGGTGCCCGGCGTGCCAGCAGCGCTCCCGGCGCGGGCACGTCTGYGCCGAGGGCACACCAAAGCCTGGGACACCCCGGCAGGAGGGTGCCCTGCACCCAGCGACACGGGATGCTCTCCCAGCCCCAGGCAGCCCTCCCCGCGGTGCCACCGAGCACTGCGTTGGGAGTGATTTCTGTTACGGAAGTGTGTTACAGTCACACGGCAACGGGATGTAAAAATAACCTCCCGGCTTGGTGCAACCTCCAGCAGTCGAAGTAGATGAAAATAGCAGCCCTTCCAGGAACTCCTCGCCCGAAGCCACCCTACGCGTCCCCGACCCCTGCCCTCCCGCTCCAGCAGCCCCAGCCCTCCCGCCAGCCTTACTTCTTCTGCCTCTTCTCCAGCTCGTGGCTGCGGCTCTGCTGGCTCTCGGCGAGCACCCGTGCATCCTCCAGCTCGCAGGCCAGCTGCCTGCACCGCCGCCGCAGCTGCTGGGACACCTTCCTGGCTGCCTCGCACGCTGCCTGCACCTCGCCGAGCTGCGGGCAGAGGCGGCGGTGAGCGGCGGAGGGACCCTACGGCACACGCACCCCGCGGCCGCTCCCTGCCCGGGGCTCAGCCCCCCTCCGGCGCCAGGGGATGGTTCACCCGGAGATCTTTCGCCAAACAAGAACAAATTTAGGTGCCGCGACCCCTCACGCTCCAGGCACCCTCCTGTGTGCCCGCAGCATCCCAGGCCTCCTGCTGAGCCAGGGAAGCTGCCCCGGGCGCGGACGCCCRATCCCGTTTCTCTGCAAAAGGCGCTGAAGGAGCTGGATCCCCCAAGGATTCGCATCGTGTTTGGGGCAGAGACACGCAGAGCTCTCGTCAGCCAGAGAATGGAGTCATTAAGCAATGACTTTAAATAAGCAAAGTATTGCATTAATGAAGTTTGTAATTCCAAACCAACTATCTGAAAGCAAATGGGCTGTTTTGCTTTACCCAAGCTCCTAAGACCAGGCTGCTTTTCTTATTACTTTTTAATGTACCATGAATAATATTCATTTCCTTATTTTACTCYTATGGGAAATGACCTGACTCCCAGGCACTGTTCAGGGAAGCACACTGGCATTTTCCCCTCCTCAYGGCAAAGCTCGGGAGCTGCCAGCTCTTTACATTAGCAGCTTTTTCCGTGACAGATGGTGCGAGCACAACCCAGTCCAGTATCCAAAAGCCAGACCAACACCAAGACCCACCGGTGAGCCCCTCTCCACCCCACGGCCTTCCACCCTGTGCTCACGCTCACGCTTGACCAAGGTTGAATTTTGCCATGTTCTGGTGCAAAAGTAACTTTTTAAGCTTGAAGGAAGCTTTGGGGTATTTATTCTCAAACCAGCAGAAAGCAGCCGGTTTCCCCCGGTCAGTGAGAGCATCAGCAGCAAASGGCTGCATTTCCAAGCCTCAGCCCTGCGAAGCTTTGCCTGCCCCGGGAGCGAGGAGAGGACAATCGGCTCTAGCAGCAGCCCCGCTCCTCGGAGTGACCCTGGGGAGCCCCTGTCCCCTCCCGCGCCCCGGGGCCGGCAGCACTTGCCTTCTGCTCGAGCCCCGTCCTGGCGCCCAGCTCGGCCTCCAGCCGCCCCTCCAGCTGCGCCAGCCGCTTCTGCAGGAAGGCGATCTCCGTCTGCGCGCAGTCGAAGCGCACTTGCCACTCGTCCTCTGTGGAGGGAGAGACCCCGAGGCGCTGGGGGGGTGCTCAGGCCTGACCAGCCCAAGCGGCTGTGCCAGGGTCGGATGGGCAAATGCACAATGGCACCGCGGCTCCTGTACGGCACGAACGCCAGCACCGAGCTCGGAGGGCGCAGCTCTGCTTTGTGCACCCAGGGTCCCCCGAGAGCCCTAGGCAAAGCATGCATGCTCGTCCCATCCCATCCCATCCCATCCCATCCCATCCCACTTGTGTCTTAGCAGCCTCCTCATCACTCCAAAACACGCTTCAAACACGCTTGGAGCTGCCAGGCGTGCCGGGCAGTGCCAGCAAGCCCCAGCAGTGCCCTCAGGCAGAATCCCTGCCTGCATCCCCAGCCCCACGCAAGAGCCACAGCCGTGTGCGACTGAGCCGCCGCTGCCAGCTCCCGCCGGACGAGCAACGGAGAATATCAGGGTGCCAAAAATACACCGGGGTGGCCAGGGGCTGGAGAAGCAGAGCTGCCTGGTGGGGGAGCAAGCCTCTGCCCATTGCAAGAGGCTTTGCTGCCCCGCTGGGGTGGCCGTGCTGGCCCCACAGGTCAGGCTGAATGCCCAGAGCATGCATTGCCCCCGAAGGGATGCCCCTACCTCCTCCAGAGCCACTTATCTTCATCTCACGCAACTGAACCAGCTGCTGGGCCTCTTCCAGCTGCTTTTCCACCGACTCCAGTTTCTTCTGCACTTGGTCGTGTTTGCTCTGGGGAAACCCGGGGAAGGAAGGGAGCAGCTCTACCTGGCTCCAGGGCACTGGGGTCCAGCAAGGCTGTGCCGAGAGCGGAACATCGCCACCGGCACGGCCCGAYGGCTCGGGGCTCTCCTACCTGCAGCTCCTGCAGCTCGCGGGCGCCCCGCAGCCTCTCTGCCCGCTCCCCGTCCAGGACCTGGCAGGCGACGTCACCCTTGTACCGCTCGTCCGACAGCTCCGTCGTCAGGTCGATGATCTGGGGGGGCAACACGGAGTCCAGCTGGGCACCGCCGTGCATGCCGGCTCAGGAGGGGCCCGGCCAGCCCGCATCGACCCGAGTGTCCTGACCGCTCTCCCTTGGCTACGCTTAGGGGACGTGGTAAGTGCACACCGTCACCAACCAGTGTCACCAGTGGGACAGGCTCCCACTGGCAGTGCCCAGCAAAGAGCAGCTGCTGCTGGAGCCCGTGGCTGCACTCCTCGCATGGCTGCCTGTGGCAAGGCAGCTGCCCGCTGCGGCTGCACAGCTGGCACCAACACTGCGCTGCCTGCGCCGCGCTGCCTGCACCGCGCTGCCTGCTGCGCTGCCTGCGCCGTGCTGCCTGCACCGCGCTGCCTGCACCGCGCTGCCTGCACTGTGCTGCCTGCGCCGTGCTGCCTGCTGTGTGCTGCCTGCGCCGTGCTGCCTGCACTGTGCTGCCTGCACTGTGCTGCCTGCACCGTGCTGCCGGCACTGTGCTGCCTGCGCCGCGCTGCCTGCGCCGTGCTGCCTGCTGTGTGCTGCCTGCTGTGTGCTGCCTGCGCCGTGCTGCCGGCACTGTGCTGCCTGCGCCGCGCTGCAGGCAGGGCTCATCAGAATTCTGCTGATGAGCATTACGCTTAATTTGAAACAACAAGCAGGTGAATGAAGGAGTGAATTATTAATCCGGATAATTAATTCCATTTTCCGCAGAGGTAACACAGCCTGTCCCGCTACTCTGGCCGAGCGAGGGGCTGCAGAGGCAGCAGGGCCAGCAAGAACACGCAGGCTCCCAAAGCTCCTTTCCCTCCGCCTGACAGCATTATGAGGCACTTCACATTTTGCAGGCACACTACACAAGCTCTTCAGGGGTCCARCAAGTTTAACTCAGTAAGTAAGCTCAGCAGGTTTTCTTTCCCTGGGGAGACGCTATTTTTCTAGGTCTGTCCTGAGGCGTTAGCCTCGCTCAGCAGTCCCAGCCTCACGGGTGTGATTTCATTTTTAACACGGAGCTTAAGTTAAATCATCTTTAGCCGCTTCCCGTTGAGAAGGGGGTCCCTGGCCCTTGGGGTTGTTGGTACCGTTAACCAGAGCTGCAGCGTTACACCTAGACCACAGCTCGGCCACCCCTCGCAAGGGGCGAGAGCCGCAGCCCGGCGAGCCGGGGAAACCCAGGGTATTTATAGCAAACTTGGGAGCTCCTTCCCCTCCCGGTGCTCAATGACACCCCAGCTGCAATCGCGCAGGAGCCCGTGCATCCGAGGGGGCACTCCGCACGGGACCAGCTGCCAGCCGGGGATGCACGTGGTCCCCAACGTGCCTCCAAGTCCCTTCCGACAGGCACAACGGGGCGGCCGAGTGCCCGCCCCGGCAGCTGCCACCCTGCGAGCACCGCGCACGGCAGGGGCACGCTCGGAGCCAGGGGACGGGCAGGACACTTCTCCTGCGCCCTGTCTCCTCGGTATCCGCGTTCGTCCCATTAAACTAAGTCATTTCTGGTGTCTGCAGAGGTCGGCGAGCCTGCAGTCCTGAGAGCGTAACGAGAACATGACACATCTGTGTGTAATTTCCCATTCTAATTATACCTTTTTGTCAGCAGAAGGGATGACATTCGCACTGCCGCTTTTCAGCCTCGCACGCTGCGCTGGCGGCAGCACGAGGCGACGTCTGTCCTTGCCAGAGGGGACGTGAGGCTTTCCCTGGGGACACCCCCGGGAATGGCCCATTCCCAGGGCAGCTGGGCTGCTCTCTGGGTGCGGACCCTGGGGGCACCCGTTRCTCTGGCAGGCAGGATCCCACCCAGCACAGACCCTGCAGCGATGCTGGCCCTGGGCGCTGCAGTCGGGCACCGCAGCCCCTCTGGGTCCTGCACAGAGATCCACCTCTGGCTGCGGTGACTCTGCCGGCAGTTCGGCAGCTGCCCCTGCCCAACCCTCTGCTGATCGCGGCTCCTCCTGCTGTAATGCAGTTGGTGGTCATACTTATCCTGATACGGCTTAATTTCCAACTCAACCAAGCGGGGCTGCAGCAGGGGCTTTTTTCGGGCTCTACCTTGCTTTCCAGCTTCTCTGCGGTCTGCCTGAGCTCGCTGCATGCCTGCTCGGATTTTTCCAGCTTCCTTCTCAGCGCCGCCAGCTCCTCCTAGGGAAGATTGCACAAAAACACACATGGAGAGCTCCAGCATCCTCAGTTCATTTATGAAAATCTCGTTTGCTGTTAAAAATAAGTGGGAGAGACATAGCTGCCTTATTAATAAAATTTACTAGGCAACTTTGAAGGCTGCTCACTGCAAATTGCTGGGACTACAGCTCCTGACATGAATTTCATCAGAGGGAATGTCAGCTTTGTTGTACGTACAGAGCACATTTTATGAGAAAGAAGCAAACCTCAAAAGCCTGGGATGAACAGCCAACTGTCTGAATTTTGCTCATGGAGCGTTCCTGGGGCCCTGGCAGGCTGTCACAGAGCGGCTGCAAAGGCACATTTTTTTCTGTGATTCTTTTTCAGGCAGCCTGMCTGTAACGGCAGAAAGAGCTGCTCGGTGCAGCCTTGTCCTGCTTTGATGTCCAACACTGAGCAGAAGCAGAACGTGCAGAGTTGTGATAAAAACCAGAGGTTATCGGGTGATGGGGCCTGATGGATCCCAGGCGGGTTTGGAGAGAGAAACAGAGGCTTGGGCAGCTTTTACAACAAGCCTGAAAACATCTTGTTAAAACCTCACTAAGGCAAGAGGAGGAGCATGACATCAGAGAAGATGGACTAAGAATTTAGCGGAGGCCTCAGACGGTGCAGAGAGGYGAAAGGTGCCTTTCCCGGGTCAGCAAATGCCCATTAGCGTCTCCCATCATCAGTGGCATCTCAGGTGGGAGGCTGTACAGCTCTGGTGCCAGTACAGAGCACAGTCCCCTGCGTCAAGGATGCGTTTGGCTGCCCACCATCCATCAACCCGCAGACCGATGTGGGGCACCCGTCCCCACGGGGCTCAGCTCAGCGGACCCAGCCCCAGCAAGCTCGCGGGGGGCACGGGGAGGGCAGCGGGGCAGCCACGGCCCTGGGACGGGGCTTCGGCTGCAGGGACGTGGTGCATTTGCTACTGTCCCTCTGAGGAAGGAGAGTTATTTCTCTCTCCACAGCTGTGCAAAACACTTTACTTGGGGGGGAAAAAATGCAGGGCTAAGAACAGATGATGACTTCTGGATGGTCAGCAAAACATCTCTCCCCTGGCAGAAGTGACCTCCAGTTTGACTGACCCAGCAGTCAGAGCACCTAAAGCATCCCGTCCCGTCCCGTCCCATCCCATCCCATCCCGTCCCATCGCTTGGTGCGTACCTCTTTTGCACGGAGCTGCTCCTCCGCGAGGTTAACGCTGAGCAAGGGCCGCACGCAGCTCAGCAGCTGCCACCAGGGCCAGTGCCTGACCGCCTGGAAGACCACCAGGTTCTTCTGGATGCAGTGGACAGCGAGGCGCTGGATCTGCGGGGAGACACGGCCGGCAGTGCCCCTCGCCCAGCCACGACYGAGCCCATCGGGAAGGACCAGGCTGGGGCACTGGGGCGGAGAGGGATGAGGTGGTGGAGGAGGYCTGCACCACTGGAGATGGCAGCACGGCACCTTATGGCTGCCCACGGGGCAGGGCAGAGAGGGTACCCTTCAAAGGAGCAGCCTACTCTGCTCAAAGAGCTGTAATTTGGATGCTCTGGGCTGTATCACAGCAGCACCAAGCCTGTGCTTTGGTGGGCACAGGGTATCCACGACCCACGGGATGGGTACCTTCAACCTCTTGAACTTCTGACGGCTGAGGAAGCCCTTGCAAGCAGCCTGGAGCAGGATCATCTTCTGGGCTATCAGCTTGTCGCGCTGTTTCTCCAGTCTGGAGATGACCCCCGGCTTCAGGAAAACCTGACAGCAAGCAACAGAAGTTACGCACCCCCAGGACGGGGTCCGAAACCTGCCCGCAGCCAGCGGGACCTATTTCTGGCTAAGACCTGGCAGCCTCCCCCGAGACCTGCGGGAGACCGAAGGTCCTTGGACCGGCCAGGACCAGCGAGTGCAACCACTGCACCAGGCTGAAACGCTGGGCTGGAAGAGGACTCCAACCCTACCTGGCCAAACCCACCACATGCCTGTCTGCCCCGTGCCATGAAGGCACCTGAGGTGGCCCTGGCACCGACCTCCCTGGGGACACTCATGGGACAGCAAGAGGGAGCTGTGTCCCGGCTCCATCGCATCCCCGAGCCCTGCAGCGGGATGGAGAGCACCTTCCACYTGCCCTCCATCTCCTGCTCCTGGGCATCGCCGAAACGGGGCGTAGGGGGCTGCCCAGGTCCCACTGACTGCCCGGGGAGTGGGCTGCTGAGCGCCCTTCGGGGTCYGGCCCTCGCACTGTGCGCACGCTGGCATTTGCTCCCTCTCCCTGCCTCTCCTCACTCCTTTTTGACACAGGCATCAACCATCACAAGAAGCTGCAAGTCCTTGAAACTCTTCCCTTGGGCCACTGCCCATTTCCCACCCGCTGCAGGACGGCAGGGCCACCTCTGCTGGAAACAGCGTCTTGGACAGCGTACACACAGATACACACAGGTGACAGCAAAGACGCCAGTTTACAATAGGAAAAACAGAATCAACCACATYATTTTCTTTAACTGAACTTGTCAGAAACACCTCATAAATGATACAGATTTGCTGATGCCATCAAATTTAGCCCAATATCGATCTCTCAGAGTGCAAGATGTCTCTTGGTCATTGCCTGGCGAAGCTCTCGGGATATGGGACCAATCACTCCTGAATATTGTGCAACATTTGCATAATACAGCTTTAATAAAAACTGAATTACACTTGTGAAGCCAGTGGTGTACTTAAAGAGCTGCATTTTAAAGATGCCAAATTGAATCAAAGAACAATTCCAAGGAAACTCACTTTCTTGAGATAATGCTATGATTGTGCCACCATCTATTTGATTGTCTCATTAATGTCTGTATTAACTTCACAAGCCAGCGGGTTTTAGAAGTTAGTACAAAATCAATGCTCAAAGCGATGGCAAAACTAACTCCTCTATAACAAGATGTGACTGGAGCTGCTATCGCACTATTGATTAAGTACAAGGGTTTCATAGAAGAGATAATTGCAAACTGCACTGTGCAGGATAAAAGAAAGTTATTTTGCTCCACAGAACCATTTCATGAATTCTTTCGTTATAGACTCCCAGAGGTGAAGGCAAGCACGCACGCAAAATTAATTTTTCTTTGAGATTATTGCATTTAAGTTCAAATGTTGTTGCTGCGACAACTCTTGCACCTGCAGCTAACCCCAGCCCACCAAAACTGTGAGCTGCCCAAGCATTACCGAGGGTAATGCTTTCAAATGTGAATGAGGAGCCTTCTGCTTTGATTTTGGCTTGGTTTCCCAGCCCTCCCGGGCACTGCGGGGAGCACGGGAGGAGAGGYTCTCTCTCTCGTTTGGGAAGCTTTGGGCAGCCGGCGGCGCCCGGCATGGGGCTGGCTGTGCCCATACGCACCGGGAGCAACGGGGAAGCAGAGAGCGGAGCCGTCGTACCTGGCTGCGTCCTATGGCCACGCTCTTCTTCTCCAGATCCAGCGCCTGGAAGAGCTCCTCTATAGCCTGCAGAGAAGGAGCACGTCACGGGGGACAGACCACCACGGTGCTGGAGGTGAAGAAGTGCCAGCGCCGCGGCTGTGCCCCGCTCCTGCGGCACTGCTGGGGCTGGGGCCAGGCGCAGGGCTGTGCGGGACGATCCCATCCCATCCCATCCCATCCCATCCCATCCCATCCCATCCCATCCCATCCCATCCCATCCCATCCCATCCCCAACAGCAGGGCCGGCGTGAGCACAGGGTCGGTTATTGCTGCACCGTCACTCTCGCTACAGTCAAGCATCTCTTGGGCTCCAGCGGCCGAGTTAATGCAGCTTACCAGGAAGCAGTCTCCAGCGAACAAAACCATGTGGCCACAAGCTCCAGGGAAGATGGGATTTTTCAAATCCCCTGCGTACACGCTGCTGACGAGGCACCCTCTGCCTCCCTGCAGCATTTAATAACAATATTGACCTTTTCCGACTGTCAAACTTGTCTTATTAAATCCCGAGGTCTTAACTGAATTTGCACACGCTGGCTGGCAGTTTGCACAACAGAGCACGTGCTCATGTTTAATTCATCTCCTCTCGGCTTTTCCCGGCTCGCTCATAGCCTGTTACAAGGGCAGGGGCGGTTCTCCCCAGTTTTTGCTACAAATTTATTATGAAACAAATAACTGGCAAAYGTTCGCCTTCATTCCTGAGCTCCTTTGGCTTTCAGACTTCGTGGGACGAGGCGAGGAGCCACCCTGGGCTGCTGCTTTACAGGTGCCTGAAGGCAGGTGATGCCCGGTCCCCAGGAACCTCCATCGTCCCTGCTCTGTGGGGTCCCTGGGAATGCTGCCTTGGCTTGTCTTCAGCCAGACGTTTTTTGGGGGAGCCAGGGCAAGGGACCGGGTGCCGCCACGCTGGACCAGAGCAATGCATGGATCCTGCCCTCTGCACATGCCTCCAGTCCCACAGTTAGTGCCCTGTCCTGCACAACGAGACCTACCAGGCGCACAGCCAGAGCACCGGAGGACCGAGGCACAGCCCTCAGCAAGCAGGAGTTTCAAAGCCGTTTACTCTTGAGTATTAAAAAGAAGCAATAACAGGCTTCATTTCCAGGCTGATTTCTCCAAGTCCTCTCCACAGTGCAATAACGTTGGCAAACGCAGCCCATGCCAGGCATGTTTATTGCCTTTGCAAAAACAGTCCTCACGGGGAGGAACTCCGGGACGAAGAGCCGAGCTTGGCWGCTCTGCCAGGTTGCTGGAGGACCTGCAGCCCTCTGTGCTCGGGCACACGTGGTTAGGGTGGAGAGGAGCAGGATGCAAAGCCACCCCCTGCGACCCAGCACTGCACGAGGCTGCACCCACGCAGGATGCAGCCCCACTGCCAGATCTCTCCCGATCGTTGCTGGGGAGCTCCGACTGCCCAGAGCCCGGACCTACGGGCTGACCCCGCAGACTCCCAAACCCAACTGCCGTTTCTCAGCAGCACGGCGAACGCTGGTGAGCTACCCTGAGCCTTGCTGAACGTGGTTTTTCTCCTTCATCCCTAGTTCCTGAGGACAGCCTTGCATTTAAGAAACCCCCAGACTTGCACTGACAACCCAGCTACCAAAGCTCCCCAACAGCTGTCCAGATGTGCGCTCCCACCCACGGCGGGTCCTGCAGCAACCGAGCAAAGGAGCACGGCCCAAGCTGTCGGGAGACGCCGGAGCTCGGCAGCCCAYGGGTACTGACCCTACAGCAGCCAAAGGAATAATATCAGCAACACCGAATGCCTGAGTGAGGCAGGGACTGGGAAGCAGCTCCTGTCCCAGGGCAGGGAGATGCTGGTATGACCCAGCTCATTTGGAGAGAGGACAGCCGGGCTCACGCAGGGTACGGGCAATGCCAGCGCAGGAGCTGCCTGCAGGGACCTCCAGGAATTGCTCCTCATTGCAAAGAAAGCCCTGACCGCWTTGGGGAGGGCTGGAAGAGCTCCGGCACCGGCAGAGCCCCACATGGGGCTCTCAGCCCGCGGTCCCCAGGCCAGCCCAGCACGCACCTTGCTCTCGTCCGGCACCTCGTAGGCGGAGGTGTACTTCTTCATGACATCCGGAGCCAGGACCTGGAAGCGCCGTCGGAACTGGGTGAGGAGCAGGCGATCCGCATACCCTGGGGGCAGACAGAGATTGCTGGGGGCCGCGCCAGCCCCGGGGCACGTGGCTTGCACCGAATTGCGGGGGAGGGAACCGGCAGTTGAGGCTGCTGCAAAGGGTGGCACATGCTGCACAATGCAAAATGTGTTGCGGGGTGGTGGGAATCGGGGGGGCTGCCCTTAGCGGAGAGAAACCCCTGCAGCGAGGGCAGGGCGGAGGGAGCGGAGAAGCAGCGGAGATGCGCTTGAGGTGGCCAGACGCCATCCCAGTGCCTCGTGTTCGTGCAAGAATCATAGAATCATTAAGGTTGGAAAAGACCTTTAAGATCATCRAGTCCAMCCGTCAACCCAGCACCCATGCCCACTAAACCATGTCCTGAAGTACCACGTCCACACGTTTTTTGAAAGTCTCCAGTGTTGGCGACTCCGCCACTTCCCTGGGGGAAGCCCACCGGAGCTGCAGCCGCCGTGCTCAGGCTGTGCCRCCCGGCAGCACAGCAGGCTGCAGGCAGGAGAGGGGCTGAGAACCCYTGCAAAAAGCAGCAATTAAAACTCGGGGGCTTTCTGAAGTGGGGCTGGCAAGGGGCAGCTGATGAGCGAAGCGTGGAAGGRCTGAGCTCCGGCAGGGCAGCGCCGGGAGGTGGGACTGGCACGGCACACGGCGCAGGTCCGGGCGTACCGATGCGACGGAGGCGCAGGGCGTCCAGGAGCTGGGTCCCCTCCAGCTGGGCTCGCAGGGTGGGCACGTCCAGCCGCAGGGCTGCATCGGGCGATGCCGGGGGGCGAGGGACCGGCCCCTCCGCCCCCTCTGCCCCCCCTCCTGGGAGCAGGCAGTGGACGAAGTGCAGCTGGGACCGTCGGAGCAGGTTCGTGAGCGCGTCCTGCCAGGCAAGCAGAGGTCAGCGGGGAYGGCGGGGAGCGCAGGGCGAAGGGGCAGCACGCAGCGTCAGTGGGAAACGCTCCCCGTGCACCCGCTGCCGGGGGTCTGGGCAGGTAAAGGAGCCGTCCTCAGAGCCCTCAAAGCTCAAGTGCATGTGAGGAACCCAGGTGCAGGTCTCAGATGCTGAGCGGGACCCTTCCTCCTGATGTCCCACGTTTTCGGTTGATGGGCTACAAGAAGTTACCAGGGTGGAGGGTTGCTGGGCGGGGGGTTGACAGGGACGGCCAGGACCACGAAGCGGGCTGGCGGGGGAGTCTACGGAGACTGAGCCTCRTCTCCTCGAGAGAGTTTAGGCACCTAATTACGGCTGAGATCAGCAGGAGCTTGGCACGTGCCCAGCACGGAGGGCTAGTCTACTCATCTGAGTGCTTAAGAGGATTAAGCGGCGGCACAGCAAAGTGCGTGTGTAATCTGCTTTATGATTTGTTTGCCCGGGATGCTTTCCCTGAGCCACAGCAGCACTGGGGAGGCTTGCGGCCACCCGCAGCCAGAGCAGCATCCCGGGCCAAGAGCCCTGCGGGACAGAGAGCCGCACTGGTGACCCCCAGCCCCGCGGCGCAGGAGGTGCCTGCCGGGGGGTGCGGGGCTCCCCGCTAAGGAGGAGCGTGTCTAAGGCAGGGTCTCAGTGGGGGGGTCAGGACACGCAGTGCTGCAAACACCCCGACCCGCAGCCACGAGSGTCCCGGTGCCCGCACTCACCGCCTGCAGTTTGAGCTGAGCGCACACCGACCTCTTCTTCACGGCCGCGAAGCTGCTGGCGAAGGTCTTCCTCACGCAGCCGTTGCGGTGCAGGACCGCCTGGGAGCGTCCCTCCAGCCCCCCCACGCCGCGGCAGGCCAGCGGCGCCCGCGAGCGCGGCAACACCAGCTCCTTCACCACCTCTCTGTCGGGGCGAGCAACAAAACTCGATGGGGCCGCAGCGGTGCCAGTGTCGGGGAACCTCTGCTCCCCAGCCCCTTCAACGGGGATGCAATGCCCAGCACCCCAAATTTGGCATCGGTGCTGCTGCAGGGCACCCGGCGGCAGAGCAGAGCAGGGGTGCCGGGACACCCCCACCCCCTCTGTTCCTCTCTGGTTCAGGCACCGAGCTGTTCACCGCTATTAAAACTTTCCTGAATTGAAGCCCGAAACAAAATGAGCTGGGAGCATTTAAGCAGAAGGTTGAAATCATCCCGTGTGTGGCGAGATCTGCAGCAGCTCGATTACATTTCAATTCCAATTTAGTTTACAAGGTTCCTCGAAGCGGTGGGGAAAACCTGAGTGGTTGCTGCACGGGGAGCTGCCCTCGGCCGGCCCCGACCCGCGCCAGACCCCCAACCCCACGTCACTGCGGAGCCGAGGACATCGCGGGGTCCCCCTGTGCCCACGCCTGCAGGAGGGGACCCCACAGAAACATCTGCTGACTGGAAGAACCCAGACAGCTTTGATGGAAAGCTGTCCACCGCGGCATTATTCACCAGCTCGCTCTACAGCATCTACTGCGATCACAACGTGTACACCTGGCTGTCAGTCAGCCCGGGGGCTTGATGGCTGTAAGCCAAATCACTTGACAGCTGCTGCCCCCCACCTTAACTAAACTCTCAAGATTCCCTCAAAGCTGGGTTGAAAGCTGTGGTTTTTTCCAACTTCCTTGCAGTTTTTCCCCCGGGCGAAGCTGGACTCCGGCAATGCAACGCCGGTGTCGGCAGGTGCCTCGGGCTGCCCCGCAGACGGGATCCGCTCATGTTCCCGTCCCCTCCTTGCCCACCCAAGGCTGGATCAGCTCCGTCCCCTGGGCTGTGCATTGGGCAGGAGGTGGGGGGACAGGCAGGGACCCCTCACAGCCAGTGCCGAGGCCGTTGCCCACCCTGGCTGACCTCGGCCAGGCTACAGGTCCTCTCCTCCCCRTTGGGATGCCTCACAACCCTCCGCCCTCCCCACCACGAACCACCTCTCGGAGCTGGGGCAGGTTTGCAATCTCCAGCCCCAGCTGGAGCAACTCAGCTCATGGTGGGAGTCATCCCAAACCACTCTCGTGGGCACAGGGATGACCACCAGTGGCAGACCAGCCCTGCGGCACCCCCGCTACTTACATCTTGGACCACTGCAGCACCTGGATGGCGTTTTGGGCCGAGAGGTTGAGCTTGGCTTTGCTGACCCAGCCCGTGAGGTCGTAGCGCACGGGGTCCGTGCCCAGCTGGTGGGAGATCTCGAAGTGCAGCGCCTGCTCGCAGCTGCGCAGGTAGCTGTCCCCTGCGACGGCACCCCAGAATCGCCCCAGAAGAAAAGCCCAGTGAGATATTTAATTTGCTGCATGGTTTCTTAAATTTCCAAAGCTAAATGGCGATGCCAAAGGATGGGCAGCCGAGCTGTCCCGGACTTACCCTCCTGATCGGGTCCCTTCCTGGCGAAGTAGGAGCACAGGCGGTCGAAGGCAGCGCCGTCCCCGGAGCCTGGGATCAGCACCTCCTCGTCCAGGATCCACAGCAGCCCCTTGCGATCGGCCCCCGGGCTGCCGGGCAGCACCTGCGGCTGCCGAAGGGAGGTGGCCTTTGGTGACGGGGAAGGGGCAGGAGGGCTGCGGGCAGCCAGCTCCAGCCACAGCCACGCCAGCCCGCTCCCACCCTGCTCCCCACCGCCTCCGCTCAACCGTGTCCCCTGCCCCAGACCAGCCAGACCAGGGTCAGGAAACCCTCCTGGCCCGATCCAGCTCCGGACATCACCCATGAGACCCCCGCAGTCACACGGTGTCCCGGAGAGGCCAGTCATCCCAGCTCTGCAGCCAGGCTGGGAGGGGTGCCCGGGGCGCAGGGCTTGACCAGGAAGGGTGCTTGTATTTTAAAAAGCCAAAAAGGTCCTGGCTGATGCTGTGCCCTCCCCTGCAACGGCCCGGGCTGCTCTGTGCAAAACACACCGCGAGGTCCCACCCTGCCTCTGAAATCTTCACTCCTCTGAGCACAAGGATGCTCCAAGCACGGCCAGAGCTACCAACTCCCACCGTGGCCRTGGGGACAGGTTACCTGGGAGGAGCTCAGGTCGATGATGGACAGCGTGTCCAGTGGCGAGYGCTCTGGAAGATCAAAAGACACCTCAACATTTTCCTGGAAAACATTATTTAAAAGCTTCCTTCAGTCATGGTCCRGCATCTGAAAGCCAAGAGGAGATCTACGTGCACGGAGGGGGAGGAGGATGGTGCGGGCTGTGCTCCCGCTGGGCTTTGCCAGGATCCAGCGCCGGCGGAGTGGAGCAGCCACCGGAGACGCCTCTGCCGTGACGCGGAGGCACGGCCACGTCTGCCCCGCGGGCAGGGCTGTGGGGACCACCGCGCCCAACGGGCTCCCGCAGCGCTTTGTGGGYGTCAGACAGGCTGCGTAAATCATGGCTATGACAAGAACTGAAGACTTCACGAGAAAGCACCAAGAAAACAATGAATTATTTAATTTGCAGCTTGCAGGCGCTGTTTCCCTTTCTCAGCTGAGGGCTTCAGGCTGCAAACCCCCGGCTGCAGGGCTCGCCCACCACCCACGGCTCCAGCACCCGCTCCCGACACCCCCCGTGCCGTGCCCCGGGGCGCGGGGAGCCCCCCGGGAGGRGCAGGGTAAGCACGGCTCGCCCTCGCTCACGTGTGAACCGGGGATGTTCAGCAAGAGCCGCAGCTTTAATGTCTCTCCATGGTAACGGTGAGATTTTGCTCAGGGATTCAGGTTTGCAGCCTGAGCGTGCAGATGGAGCRGAAAGCAGCAGCGGGCCCGAGTTTCCTCCTACCGAGGGCACGTGCCACCATCACCCCCGTGCGTGACCCAGCTCTGGGAGTAAAYGGGTCGGGCTGGGGCTCGGGCTCACAGCCGCAGTCCCGAGGCTCACAGGGAAGTGCCTKGCACCAGGGCAGCCGTCCTTAGCCAGCAGCAAAGCCAAGGCAAGGCGAGCCCGCTGAGCTCGCTGTCATTTCAAGCTTGGCCAGTAACTACATATTCATCAGCAGTGAAGAGCACATATATACTTACTTGGCGCAAGTGATGTGTGAATATTAAGCCATGGGAATTCAACTATTTTCCCAGGGCTAGAGATATTAAAGTAACTTCTGCAAGCCTATAAGTTCATCTCGGCTTGTGGTTTTTTCAGCAGCTTATTTCTGCAATAATTTATCATTTTCCATTCTATTCTCTATTATTCATCACCTGAAGAAAAACTAAGCGGCACCAACAGAAGGGCACGAAACCTCCTGAGGTGGAACAAGCACACCCAAATAGGTGCCTGGCATCTCTGGCATGTCAGAAATACCCAAGAGGATCCGTGGCCGGGGCAGCGGGGGGATGAGAGACCCGGCTCAAGGCTACAGACCCCTCATTTCTGCAACAYCCCTCCTGGTAAAGCCACCGGGTGTGTTATTTGGTCACACCATGGCAGGGCACAGGGACCTGCTGGGTCAAAGGCAGCCCCGTCCCCAGGTGCTGGGAAGCGGCCCCCCGGGACGCTGCTCCCAGCCCTCGCTCCTCACCTCTCTGTACCTCTCCATTTCCGAAACAAAGGTTTTCTCGTAGAAGAGAGCCTGCAGCCGCTCGTGCACGTAGTTGTGGCAGAGCTCTTCAAAAGTCGCCGCTCGCTCGCCCCGCTGGTGCCGCGGGTTGTGAAAGCCCGGAGTGTCCACCACCGCGATGGAGGCCATGGAGAGGTGCTGGGAGGAGAAAGACCTGGGGAAAGAGCCGGACACACCACCGGGTTTTACCCACGGACGTGCCTCAGCTCTCCCTTTGGAGGTGACACTGCCTCYTCCCCGCGACGTGCACGTCCCTGGGTGGGCACCATCCCACGCAGCAGTCACCAGCCCAGYGCTTCCCCCTCTCCCAGTGTCCCCAGTCAGGGAGCACCTGCACCTCCTGGCACGGTCCCTTTGCTCGTCCCTTTTGTGTCACCCACCTTTTCTTTCATCTACTCAAGCCAAGCGTCTCCTCCCAGCCCGGATGGAGACACATGGCAGGGGCTGCTCCTGACCTGGCCTAACGAACTCTTAACGGTGGGGTGGGATGAGATGCCGCCCTTCCCATGTTCGGCCCCATCCTGGCACTCTGGATTTAAAGTACTACATCTTCATCCAAATGTATTAAGTTTGATGGACCGGTTGATTTGAAAAGCCGCTAAACTGGCACGTGATGCCAACACTGAGGACAACGGGAGTGTCCAAAGCCCGGCTCCCATGCCGTGCCATGCCGTGCCRTCTGCGGCGTTTCTCCAGGGGAAGCTGCCGATGTTCAGCTCCCGAGGAAATCTCTAACAGGAACCACAGCCCGTAACACGCGTGATCTGAGAAGCAGACATCAAGGGGCTTCTTGGGAGAAACAGAGATGTTTGCTTCTTCAAATGTTGCTTGCAGCCGTTTCTAGTATTTCCGATAAGGACAGCGGGGGAGTCTGACCCTGGGAAACCTCTAAGATTGTTTTTAATGTGCATTTCTGAAACGRCCATCGCGTTGTGCTGCTTCTCTGGCCGCAGTGCTGCCCCTTCCCCGCAGCCCCGCCAGCAGGGCAGCCTGCCGCTGCTTCAGGGAGGCTAAAGAGATGCATTTCTCCTCGGTGGCACAGGGCACCAAGGATGCCAGCACCGCCATCAAAGCACAGGGTTGAATGAAGAAACAAAAGTATATTTGTGAATTGCTTGCAGGTTTTCATAGCAGCACCCTCCTGCAGCCGGAGTTGAAAAGGTTCAGGTTCACCATCACCCCACCGAGGAAACAGCATCTTCATGATGCACTGAAACATGCCCCTTCACCTGGATCACTGTTGCAATGGTTTAACAGGCTTTGGTGGGCTGGTGTGGAAAATAAAGCCAGGCAAAACAAAGCTACCTTTAAAGGGAAGAGGGGACCTGGGACATATCCCGAGCTAATGCTGTTATCAGGAGGATCAGAAATGTTTTGCTCTTCTGTCAGCCCTTTGAGTACCATCAGCAATTTTCCTTTCCAGTGTGGTTGCTGGGAATTACAACAAAAATATTCTGCAGGTTAAATAACTGCAGGTTAAAATAAACCTGCAGCAACACCACAGAGTATTTTGGGCACCAGCCTTTACGTGGATGCTGACTTCAACAAACTGAGTTGCGCATTGGAACTGAGAAAACGGAACAGTTCGGGGGCCTGATCCTTACCCCGTCTTAAATTATTCCATTTATCCAAATAGATCATTTTGGATTTACACCACCTGACGAGAGAGATACATCAGCCACAGAGGATGMCCTTCCCGTCCTGGCTCTCCAAATGGAAATAGGCAGGGTGAGGACAAGCCCCCGGGGCAGAGGAAGGTGCCGCCTGCTCGGCCGCACCGGCACCCAGCAGCAGGACACGGGCGCAGCCTCCCAGGGCACCTCGGCAGCTCCTCTGGTGCCAGAGCCTCTCACTCTTGACACCTCGATCCTCTCCTGCCGTCGAGCTTTTACCACGAAGCGACTCCTACCACACACGTGCAGGGCTTGCTGTGGGATTCCCTGACTGGTTTATTGCTTTGCCAGTACTGGTAACGTTGATTTTGGTCTGCAAAGCCACATCTGTTATGAACAGGGAGCCGGGCTGCTCCTCTCAGCGCTGCGATGCCCGGCTCTCCGCMGCTCGGTCCCTCTGCCCACGGCGCTGCCGCCGGCGGGCAGCTGCAGCAGAAGCGGTGCCAGCCAGGCGCTGCCGGTGCCGGTGCCGGTGCCGTCCCCGTGCCAGGCTGCCCGCCCCGGCAGGAGGGGCAGGACACAAGCTGCCCCGTCCAACACCCGGCTGTGCAGAGACTGCTGCTCCGTGGGGCCCTTCACCCCCCGTGCCGGCTCGCGTGGGGCCGGCAGCCCATGGAAGGTCCCGAGTGCCAGCGCGCTCTCCCAAATGGAGATTGTCAGATAACTTTCTTTTTTCAGCAGGCAGCGGTTGCCTGCTCCGTGCCTCTCYCTGGGGAGCCCCCAGCAAAGGTTCCTCTTCAGCAGCCCCAGGAGCCGSAGCCATCGCCCGCAGGCACCCTCAGCACAGCACCCAGCAGCTCCGTACCTGTTGATCAGTGAGACGACCGCGGCAAAGAGCTCTTCGTAGAGACCCGAAGCCATCCCCTCCACGCACTCCACGCCCGTCATCTTCGGCCCTGGCGCAGGCAGAGAGAAGAGCAGGCAAAGACACATCATTTATTTCCAGCCGAGCTCAGCCCACGCGGAGCCGAGCCGGTACCAGGGGATTCCCAGGGGATTCCCTCCCTCGCTGGGCAGGATAACCCGCACGGCCCCCAGCCTCTGCCTGCCAGGCACGGCATCGCTCCCGTTACACAAGCGGTGCGTATCCACCCGCCTGCCTTCAGCTCCTCTAGTGTCTCCTGCCTAACGTATATTTAAGAAATAAAACTACTGCCATGTTAAAGGCCAATTCTGCAAGTTCTTGCCTTTATCAGAATAACTTGCAGGGGCCCGGCTGTAATCCTGCCACCGAGGACRAGTTGGGCATGGAAAGGCTGACCTTAAAGCCGGGCGGTATCTCACCCCCCCCACCACGTGCATGCTGGATCTGCCTCCGTGAATCAGATCCAAATATTAATTTGAGGTCYATAGTGGCTCAGCAGCAGTTAGTTCAGCAGCAGCACAACTCCCCGCCGTGTCCAGGTCTCCAGGCAGCACAACACCGGCACGGCTTCATTTGTGGGCACAGGGACGGATGCCCACCCTGCTGCCCTCCTGGTTTGGGGATTTCCCCCCCCCTTTTCTAGGGAGAGCTCTCACAGATTTAAGCCACATTGCTTATCTGCCAGTGGCACTACCTGAATTCGCCTGATCTTTGGGTGTCCCTAAGGAGTGACAGGCAAGGTCAGCTGTAGAGCTGAGGGTGGCTATGTGACAGAGCACAGTTAATAATTTAATTAATATGAACATACTTAAATGGACCTCACTGCCTGAAAAGTCCAGAGCAGCGCAGAACACGGMATTTCCCTATCGCCCATAAATAAAGGAAAAAGGGATGCAGCATCCCGGTACCTGCCGGGCTCTCCTCCGCCGGGGGCAGCCGGCGGCCTCGCGCCGTGACCTGCGCCAGGATCTGCTTCAGGTGGTGTTTGAAGACGGCGGTGGTGAGCTCCTCCAGGTCACAGCCCAGCACCTCTGCGGCGTTGCTCGCACTCTCGAATTTCATGAACTGCTTCCTGCCAACTGGGGAGGGGGACGCGGGGGGCAGGAACGGGTCAGGCAGAGCCAGCCCGAGCGGAGCCGAGCAGGCTCGGTGCCCGTGGCAATCATCCCTGMCCACTTCCACGTGCAAGCCCTCAAAATCAAAATCAAATAAAGCAAAAAAAGGACTGCTGTTTGCAGCATGGGATGGGGAGGCGGGTGGAGGTGCTGTCCCGCTGCACCCCACTTYCCTTCCATCCCCCCAGGACTGCTGGATCGGCCCTTCCCTCGCATCCCTAACGGGCGGTTGCAGACCAGGCGCTGCCCTTGCCTGCTCAGAGCCAGGGCCCTGCAGCCCACAGCCGGGAAATGCCCTTTGGGCAAAGCAGGCAGGAGCCGTGCCGGGGGCAGGGAGGGGGCCTCTGCCCCCCAGCACCACTTGGGCGCTTGGCTGAGACGGGGATGCAGAACGGCTACAGATCAGCCCACACCGAAAGGTGGTTTCCACCTTGAAGGCATGGCTGCTCGGAAGAGTTTTAGCATTACCTCACTCCCCATCTGCGTAACATCACTAACTGAACCGAAAAGCTTCTTCCTCCTTAAAGTCCATCCGCCTCCTCCTGCAATCCCTTCTCCTTCAGGGACAACCCCTGTATCTCTCTCTAGGCACCGGACCGGGTCTCGGTGGTCTGCCTGGCTCCCGCTCCCGCAGTGTGCGGTCCGTGGGGCTGCCCTCCCTACGCACGTGCTCCTGCTCACAGCAGATGTAAGGATTTGCTCAGCTTTGCAAGACGCTTATCATATTAAAGGCTGGCTGACTCAAGAAAGGTTGACCATTTTAAAGGCTGGCTGACTCAAGAAAGGTTGTCCCTTGGGCAATCATTCAGCATAAGAGGACCTTCTTTTTTTTGGTCAGAAGATACTTCAAAACTTTAAGGATCTCAAATCCACGCTTTTGAACCTATTTTCCCAGCTATAGTGCTCCCCAGGTGCTCAGAGCATCCCACCTGCCCAGCAAGASCAGGCAGAGAAGAGACCTGCTCCAAGATGTTTTGAGGCAATTCAGAGGGAGTCAGGGACCAGGTGGACCACACGACCTTCCCAGGCTGCTGCTGCGAGCACGGCATCAGTAACGTTCTGCATTTCAAGAGCTTCAGTGGAGCAAACTAGCAGATGTGCTCACGGAAGCTGACGGGATTACRAACCAATCCCTCAAAATCCCAGCTCACCTTCCTCAGCCCCAGCAATGTTTGCTGTCCCCGTCAGCCCGAGAGCAGCACTCCTCCCAGCGCYGTCAGCAAACAGAGCTGGCACACATTATTTACATCCAGCAATAGCAATTCCAGCTTAATGATTAAAATCAATAGGGAAGCAATCTACAGGGTAAATCCTTTTACAAATCCAGGAAGGAAAGGTGCTGCGGGGGCAGCCGGCCAGCGCACGCTCAGGAACACGGGGGGACGAGCAGAAAYGGGAGCAGACGAGCAAAGTCACACGGAGAGCTCTGGGTAGCACTTTTAGGTGGTGACTGGTGAGGASCTGGCCCAGGGGCTCACGGCTAGGACGAGCCCTTAAAATACAGCAAGTGGCTGGTGGCAGGGGAGAAGGTTTGGGTTTGGAGAGCAGGAGATGGCCACGTCCGGGGTCCCCCCACTCCTGGCCAAGGTAATGCACAAAGCAGCAAAAGGCCACGTTCGCCAGGGCAGGGGGCTGAGGGGTGCTTCACAGCACACCCACAATTCATCCCCCCCTTTCCCTTCCCCTTTGATCTTTTCCCATTATTTTTTATTCTGACTGAAGAACTCCAACATCAAGGGCTGTGCTGGAGCAGACAGAGGAATTGCCTCAGCAGTCCAGGCTTTGATTTATTTTGTTTTCACTTGTTTTCGTCTGAGCTGGCTGGACAGAGGCTGATCCCCATCGTCAGAAGAAGATCTCCACACGCCGCTGCACACCGGAGAGTGGAGGGGCTGTGGGTCAGGGCTGCACAGACCTGCCCTGCGGCCAGGCTCCCGCAGCCAGCATCCCACGCCGCCCGCTCCAGCATCCCACGCCGCCCGCTCCAGCATCCCACACCAGCCGCTCCAGCATCCCACGCCGCCCGCTCCGGCATCCCACGCCGCCCGCTCCGGCAGCCGTGGGACGGGCGAGGGGCTCCGCTCAGCCCAGCCTGCCACAGTGCAAACTCTTCCCAGCGGAGCAGTTGCACGTGAGGAACCCAGGTGCCCACGCCATGCTGCTCCGGCATAGAAGGCGCCCTGCCGCCCTGGGCAGAGGGATGCAGCGCCATGTTTCACACCTCCACAAAACCAAAGAATCGCTGTCTGACCRGCACGTGGTGTTGGAGGCTGGCGTGATGCTGCCTGGGAGTGTTGGTACCCCCCGGACATGCTCCTTCCCCTGCTGGGGGGTTGGCCCTTCGGTGCTCCCCAGATTGCACCCTCGCTGTTAGCTGCTGGTATGYGCTGAGTCAGCAAGTTTTGGGGCACAACTGCTGCTGCAAACCCCACTGCACCCACGGCTTGCCCAGCTGCGGCTCTGCCCAGCCTGCAGCCRCCGGCCCCCCGGCAGCCCACCCTGGGAGAGGCTGGGCACCATTTCACACTTCATAAAATATAAACAGCGGCAGCGGCGTGCAGCCCTCCTGGGTGTAATGTGGCCATTGTAAAACACGCCAGCTTTAACACCTAAAAGGTAATTACTTTGGCCCATTTAATATTTAAGAGAAGCAGTAGGAAAATACAGGGTCAGCACCAGCTTCCTCTCGCTCGCACGCCCAAGCGTGCTGCCCGGGCAGCASCAGGGTTTCTGGTTTTGATTTCAATCTGGGAAGCGTGGGGAGCAGCGGGGAAGCCCGGAGGGGCCGGACCCCCACCCCCCATCCCCATCCCCGCTGCTGCCTGGGCTGGTACCTGCAAGCCGACAGCAGCGGTGCCGGGGAGCGGAGGGCAGCTGCACCACGGGCTCGCTGCCGCAACGGGGCAGCTCAGCCTCGCCGCGAGCCCCCTTCCCACGCCAGCCAGCAGCCCCCTTCACCCGCCTTCCCCAGCCCCCTCGGCTGCTCGGGGCGCAYGTTGTCAGCCTGCCCTTTTTCTTCCACTTATTTTGTCATTAAAACATTTGCACTGCTAATGGGACAAATAAAAAAGCCCATTTGTTCCTCTTTATTACCCTGGGAGGGAATAGGGAGAGAGAGGAGGCTCCTCCTGGCTTGAATGCTTAATTTATTTGTCCTGCACTAAATTCTCCAGTCTATTCTCTGTTGACCCATTGCCTGATGTATGACATATTAAAGCCTATATATAACAAAGGGAAGAGCTGTGTAATAGCACGATTAAAGAAAKCTGCCATTCTGGCTGCATTTCCCCGACTGTTTGCCGTAAAGATGTCAGAGCGCTGAACAGATAGTGCCATAACTCGGCGTGCGGGGAGACAGCCCACCCGGACCAGGAGCCGCAGTGGTGATCGTAAAAACCTCCACGAAGGAGAGCCAATGTCAACAGGAACCCCCGAGCCGGCCCCCCCGACCCCCGACAAGCYGGCGGCAGCAGCCGGGCTCGAGCCAGGACTCCGGCTATTCCCAGCGTTTTCTGCTCCTGCTCCCCTGGCTCTGAACCCCGGACCACGGCCAGGACAGGGAGGAAAACCAGCTCCCCTGCTGAGCTGGGGTGTGCTGGGGTGCAGAGCCCCTGGATCTCCCTGCACGGGGCTTGAGCTGCTCAAAGCACCATTTCCAGCAAACCTCCTCCTTTTGCAGACCCGGGGAACAGACCGTGCAGCTCTGCCCAATCTGTGCTCCAAACTGGGGTCCCCCTGCCCTGGGGGGATGCATCATTCTGCCTAAATCTTCTCGCCTGGGGAAAAGAAATCCTGAGGGCATCCTCCAGCGTACAGAGGCTTGTGGCTGGGTGGTCACTGCACTGTGATCCAGCCCCGGGAGACTGTGTCACCTTGGGGTTAGGTCTTTCCCGTGAAGCCATCAGGCTTCATCAGGGCAGAACTATTGCTCCTGAAGGTTGCAACTCGAGAAGCAATGGAGAGCCACCATCCTACTGAAAACAAAACATGCAAAATCAGCTGCGCTTCCCTCGACGGCAAGAAAACCCAAGTGCTGAAGAGCAAAAGGCTTTAACAGAGAGRGAGAAAAATTGGCCAGATCGAGAGGCCATTTTGGTGAACGAATTCAAGATCCATTTTGAAGAACGGTGCAGGAAAGCAGAGGAGCCCTTCCCGTCAGGAGTGAGGTGGCCTTTCGCTCACCCACTGCACAGAGCTACGGCACAGCCGGTGATTTAACTACCCCCAAGGCCACCGCTGGGCCCCAGCCCCGGGACAGATGCTCTGCAAAGGAAAAGCAAAGCTAAAGCAGGGGCAGAGCCTCCCCGCGCCGGGTCCTGCTCTCTCCTCTTCACCTCCGACGCCAGCGAGGCCGTTGCAGCCGGTGCCAGGGAACGCGCAAGCGGCACCGAAAACGCGAGCAACGATGCCTGAGCTTTCCTTGCAAACCCGTGTCCTCTGCCCGCCCAGGAATGCCGGGGAAAGGAGGGGCTGCAGCGGGCTCCCCCCGCTCAGAGCAACCCGCAAAGGCTTGCGCTCTGCGGGCAGGTATCCGGGAGCCTCGCAGGGCGGAGCTGCTGGGAGAGGAAYGATCGGCACGCAGCTTCGCGATGTTGCTTTACCCAATATTTGCTGCCTGGCCCCCTCCGTGCTCCTCTCCCCGTGGCAGCCCTCGCGCTGCCGGGGCACCGCGCTTGGGCTGTGCCGGCRGCAGCACCGCGGCTCCGTGCTCCCRCCACGCATTTTTCCCTCTGCAACAGTGACCACCCTGGGGATAGATATATTTGTCACAAAAGGGAAACTCTGGCACAGCGCTAATTACAGATACGCTGTTCCCTCCTCCTTTCAGCAACAGGCAGCAATAAAAAATTAGGGTAAATCTAGGCATTGWGCTTGGGTGGAACTAAGAACAAAGTGTCATTTCCACATCAATTAAGGAAAGGTCACTACATCTCAGAGGCTGTAAAACAGCAGCGATAAYGCAGGTTTAAGACTTTTTTTTCTCAGCTCTGCTGAGAAAGCGATAAGTCACCCCAGCCCACTCCTGATTGACGTCTGCGCTCAGGAAGCTGCATAATTAACGCCCGTCGGATCCTGCCAGGTGCTCTCCCTCTTACGCTTTGATGGACGTCCCCGTTACTGTACTTGGCTAAATGGCTTCCAGCCCTGCTGGGAACTTTCCATTTCACAGGGCTAAAAGGGYGTTCAAGGGGGTTTCGTCCCTGCTGCTCCTGCCAGCCCCATCTGCCTGCGGACCCTGGAGAGACGCGGCATGTGCACCCGCACGTGGGACCCCCGGCTCAGCCCCYCCTTCTGACCCAGCCCCATCTCACAAACCCCTTGGTGCCTCGGTTTCCTAAACAGGGATGCTCGTTCTCCTGCCTCCCGAGGGAGTGACGCTGCGGCGGTGGGGCTGTGCAGGACCCAGCCCGGGCCATGGCAGCCCGGGCATTGCCCCCTTGCTACTTGCTGGGGGTCTCCCCTATCGGACCCCAAAATCCCCCCCGGCTGCCTGGGCGCTCCCATCCCTCCGCTGTCAGGGCTGCTGCCGCCGCGGGGAACCAGCCCCATCCGCACGGTGATGCGGGAGGGCGGCGGATGCAGGATGCTGCCACGGTGCTGCCGACCCCCGCAGGGTTTGGGGGGCTCGGAGCCTCCCCCGGCCTGAGCAGCGGCTCCAGCACCCCCCCCCCCGCACTTCTGCCCTTACGGTTTTTCCCCATCCAAGGGGTTCAGGCCGCTGGTTTTGCAGCAGGCTCTGCCCCGTGCAGCGGGGGTGCGGGGGGAGCCGCGCTGGGGTCCCGTCCAGGGCAGCACCGGCGGGGCTTCAGTGGCTCGCTGGAAACCCGGTCGCCTCTATTAAAGGCGCACGGCGGGGAGCCCGCAGAAAGCAGGGAGCCACGATGCTTTATTTTTRTAACAGTCAGCAAAACAGACAGCTTGAGAGCGAGCTGAATGCCGACCCCCAGCTGCGCCCGAAACCTCCTTCCTGGTTAAAGAGTCAATGAATAAATGAAAATATGTAATATTCTGCAGCCCACAAAGGGGACTGGAAGCACTTAGGTGAATGGGTACCGAGGATGCCCCGCTGGCCTCTCGCTGTCAGGCTGCTTTCTCACAAAAAGAGCTGCTCTAACACGTTTCAAAGGCAACGGGAAACGCTGACACGGGGACGGAGCAGGCTTTTGAAATTCAACCTTTTCTTCTCGGTGTTTTTCTAGCTGCAAACCTATTTTCCACTCTCAGCCAGAGAGAGGTGGAGCTGTTCGCTCCTGTTTCATCCCTGGACAAACTGAATTTGTGACGAGACAATAGCCACCAGCAGAAGGAAAAAAAGGTGCATTTAACCCGCGCTGGGGCCCGGCAGCCGGAGCACGGCAYGTGCCGGGGCCGCCGTCGCGGGGATGGCGGTGGTTGCGACGGGGGCCGCAGCACCTGGCCGCGCTCCTGAATGCAGGCGAAAAGCCAGTGATGAGGCTCCCTTTGGTGAGATTTCAAGGAGAGGACTTTGAATATACACCTTCAAAGCGCATGAAAGGGGAAGGGAAGAGATGGCTATCAGGAGACAGGTTTAACCAYATTAAAAGAGTCATCGCCCCCACTGAGACTTTTGCTCCATCYGGCTTTGATCCATTTTTTATCCATATTTCCTTTCATTTCTCCCCTTTTGTTGACACACGATGGGGGAATCAATACCAGAGTGAGTGATGCTGAGACATGCTCTGGTTGTTAATCCCGTACCCAAGTCTGCTCCGAAGCCACAAGCCCTGCCTGCGCCCGCTATTAACAACCCTATTCATGCTGAAATAATTGTGACAAGATTTGTTGACTATAGCACTCGATTCACTTCTAGACTGACTTGCAGGATGCTTGGGGCAGAAAGTTCAGTAAGTTTGAGCAAACCAGCTCAGCTCACCCAGCAAACCCTCCGTGGCCAACACAGCAACCGTCCCTCCATCTGCCTTTGAGCTGGCCGCTCCTAAAATGAGACGCGTCTCCAGAACCTGCTCTCCTGAAAACCCTCGAGGCAGARGGACTTTTTTTTTCCCCCCAAGAGCCTTATCCCACACTTCAGCCTGAGATGGCAAGGTCATTTTTTTAAAAGTTGGAAGGGCATTAGGCGAGATGGAGATGGGGAAAGAGAACACCAGAGAGAAGGGGAAAGAGAACTCGCTGTAAGTGACGACAGCATTCATCCTTTTAAAATAATTAATAAATGATTAATGGCATAAATTACCATAAGATGTGTTATGACATGTTGCAGAGACATTTATAAATGTCTATGGCTTAGTTTATAGCAGCCTTTATGCAGCCCTCATAAATTGAAGTGTGTAAATCAATGTGGCTGTCTCTAAAACGGGTTAGAGCGCATCTTAAAATAGTTTATAAGGGATAAGGCAATTTCTAYATGCCTGTATTAACAAAGTCTTTATAAATACAATCTTCATCCAGACGCATCCTATTATAATTCAGTTACTGTATTAGACRCTGAAGAGAGGATAAAATGATCGCTACCTGAAGCTGTCCCTTTGCAGTGTCACTGGGGACAATGTGCCAGCAAACGAGTCACCTACCCCGGTCCTTCCCAAGGAGCAGGCACAGGGCGATGCCCCGCAGCCCCCGTCGTGGCCGCGGGACGGACCCACTCCAGAAGCCCCCGCGGGGCAGGACACCAGCCCGCAGCATCGCCCAGCTCCGGGCAGCTCCTCCGCGCGCAACGGAGAGCCCAGAGCGGCCGCCCGCGCAACGGCCTCCGGGCGAGCGTCGCTCCCGGACGCTTCTTGGTGTGCAACCTGCCCAAGCGCCCAACRCCGCTGGGACGTGCTTCCTCACCCTCCTCTAACCCCCGGCACCGAGACGAGGCATAAGGAAAGGAGGGGCAGGAGCCCCCCTTACCTTTACAGGCCCCGGCGGCTCCCAGGTGGTAGATGCCGGCTAAGATGCGCCAGACGGCCGTCTGCTCCTCCGCCGTGATGCCCAGCGCGCCCATGGCAGCCCGGAGCTGGGCGAACGCCGCTGAGGCTTTCTGCTTCTCCTCGGGCTGCAGGCGGAAAGAGACGGGAGGGGAAACGTCACTGCCTCTGCCGGAGCATCCCGGGCRCGGGGCACAGGGGGATACAGGGGTACACACCGGGGGAATGCAAAAGGGCACACGAAAACCACGTGGCCAGCAGGGAAAAGACAACAAGGGACCCTAGGACCAGTTTGGACAGCAGTGGGAGGAGCCCCTGCTGTTAGGAGCAAGCCTGGGTACATCTTCTTGTTGTATAACCCACATAATTCCCACTTCAGGAGTGCCTACAGAGACGTTAAGCAGCAGCTGGAGATACAGACATTTTATATCATCTTCTCACTTCTCGCTAAATACACCCGCCCACGGGTGTGCTGGGGCCGGCTGAAGAGCTCCCAGCCACCAGCAGGACCTTACCYGCCGCCTCCGACACTGCGGCCCCGTCCACGACTCCTGCAATTTTTTTTTGCAAATGCAGCCCCACCACAACATTAGGGCTTTTTTCCCCTGAACTGAGGAGTTTCGATGCAGACAAGTGCAGCCCCAGGGCCAGACACCGCACGCAGGCTCCATCCCCGTCTTGGCAAGGACCAGCCCGCCTGGTCTAAAGGATTTTGGCTCCTGCAGAGGTCTACGGGGCAGCTACTAATGAGAAACACAGCTGAGGTCTACAGTTTATCCAGACTCAAACAAACACCCCCAATACTTGTGACACCGGTGTCACAGCAGGGGTTATCCATCCCCACCGGCGGCGGGGATGAAGGCTGGGATGCTGCCAATTAGATTTTCGGTCTCAGYATCCAGAGCACCGTTCAGAAAGGAAAATCTGTCACATTTCCCCCAGCCCCAACGGAAACCAAACGCAGCACACCACSGCTCTGGCTTTCCTCCTGGGCTGGTTCCAGAGCAGGCAAAGGGAGTGCTACCGACAGCCCTGCTCAGCCAGGCCAGGCTGCAGCGCAGGAGTTCATCCCCCCGGGGAGCTTTTGGGCGGCTCATTCCTTGGCYCTCAGCCCCAGCGCCCTGGGTGCTCCTCGGACAGCCCGCCATGCCGCGCTGAACCGAATGGCCAAGGCCGGCTTTCCAGGGACATACACGCTCCGTGGGGAACGTCACTGGGAAGGAGAAGTGGTGGTGGGGACAGCGTTGTCCCCTTTGCAGAGCTCGCACTCCCTGAACTGAAGAGGTGCTGCCCGGGGCCGGCGCTGCCTGGCTCCTGCTGACCCTCTGCATCCCAGCGGGAAAACCCTCCCTGCTGGGATGGGGAACCCACAGAATCGGGGGCTGCGAAGGGAGGGTAAAACCCCATCTCTGAACCCAAAGCTGCTGCTGCATCAGCAGAGCGAGGGCCCGCGGTACCTCGCCGTGCCCTCCCCGAGAGCCGCAACTCAAACAGCTGATTCCTTTGGCCGCCAGACCGGAGCAGGAGCTCCTTAATGAGGATCGAATATTGAATTCATCAATAGATGATGTAACTGCAAATTGCTGCGATTTATCCCAGCGCTTTGGCTCGTAGACAATCTGCCTGATCTTTGCAAACGGCTCAGACTAATAAGGAGCTGGCGCTGGCAATTAAAGGAAATACTTTTAGCCCCTAAAAATCACTTTCTGGGCCCTCCAAAGGATGCGCTCGCCCCCCAGGAGCTGCTGCCGCAGGGAAACATCAGGGGTTGTTGGCCCCAGAGGAGCAGGCTCCATCCCTGGGGCGCACGGGGGGTGTCCAAAACCCAGACACAGGCAGCAGCGGCCCCGGTCCCGGCAGCTCCGCTGCTCCCGCGGGGCTGTTGGGGGGGTACTGGAGGCTGTTTGGGCAGACGCTTCCTCACACCCCAACATTCGCTCCCTCCCTCCAYGCACCCAGTACGGCGGCACCGTCCCGAGTCGCCCCGCAGCCGAGGACCCCAACACGTCCTCTAACCGGGGGTGACGAGGGACGTCCCGCTGCAGGCTGCTGCATGGCTCCGGCATTTCTCCCTACCTTCGTGAACGGCTTGATCCCAAAGGAGTTGTTCTCAGCCACATGGTGCAAGTGCAGCGTCGTCCTGGAAGCAGTTACAGAAAATGAGACTCAAGCTCCCTCCTGCCCCCAGCMCTCCCCAGACCCCCTGCCCTCTCCTCGGGGAGCACCTCCGACACCCGCAGAGCCCCTGTGCCTTTACAGCGACGTCCAAGGGGCCTCGTCGGGAAGGGCTCCCGCGGCTCTGCCCCGGGCAGGGGGACGCAGCCGGCACCAGCCGTGCCAGGACCCTTTGCCCGGGGCAGCCCAGGGATGCGCAGGTTGTGGGGRAAGCCAGAAGCGAGCAGGGAAAGAGACCTCTGTCTCATTTGATCAGCCCAATTTCAGTTTTAGTGAAGGGGCAAAAAAAGCACTAGAAAATGCCCCTGGTAAATCTCTAACATATAAGCCTATAAAAATCCCTGCAGCATCACTAATGCGATCACCCTCACAATCTCTTTCTTATCAGAGAGATCTCGAAAAACCACATTGCTGGAGCAAACYCGGGTATAAATCACGGGGGAGCCCCTCGGCGATGGGGGTACCCGTCAGCTGAGCAGCCAGGCGGGGAGCGGAGCCGCCCGGTGCGGTGGGAGCCGCACACCCACCTGTGTGCCGCATCCAGCCCCGCCAGCATCAGGGGGAAGACGTTGAAGCCGCTCTCTCCGTGGGGCTGCTGGGCCACGCGGCCCTTCTCCAGCAGCATGGTCTGGGGGAGGGAGCGGAGGCAGGCGTGAGCGGCAGCCCCCAGCCCCAGCGTGCAGGCAGGGACAGCCCCTCGGTGCGGGCAGGGGGGCCGGTGTGCTCGGGTGYCGGGGCACGCAGGGGAGAGAGGGGACAGAAGCACCCGGAGATGCTACTGGGCGCTGTCAAGGAGGGGCTGGGTTTCTCCTTGCGGGGCCACGGCCGGGTTTGGGGGCTGCTCCTCCCGCACGCCGCAGGGTTTGCAAGAGCCAAATCGTGCCCCAGGCATGCATCAAGGGGCAACATTTCAGCGCATGGGTGCAACACCCATGGTCCCTCCCCGCCTCCGGAGGTCTGGGCAATACGATGGCCCTAGCAGAGGTGCTACAGTCTCTCTGTCCCAGCAACRGATAAGCCATTGCCCAGGACTGAGACAAGCCCAGATCTGCCTCCAGCCTTGTCAAGGTTGTTCAATGCCACCACTGACACCAGGAACRAGTCCCTGCAGAGCTGGGACCCCCGGTTGTCCTGTCCTCCCCACGAGCATCCCAGGATGGTACTGGTGGTCCAGAGAGCGAATGCTGCYGGGGGCACAGTCCCACTCCTGGATGGCCACACCGGGCCATCGGCTCCCTGCCGGTACCTGGGGCAGAGGAGGGGCAGCAATGGGGCAGCCCTGGTGTTCCCCAGGAGCAGGCACCGGCTCAAGCCCTCTCCTCCATCAGATGAGGCCCAGGGCCACGGGCAGCTCTGATTAAAGTGCCTTTGCAAAACAGCCCTGATGGTGATAAAAGCCCTCAGAGGCTTCTGCTCGAGGCTGACGTGCAAGGTGCTGCTAATGAAATGCTGAATTATACATTTCCTCATAAACATTTCATTCCAGCGCTGTTCTGCGCTGCCTGCGAGGGGAGGGGGCGGTGGGTTGTGGGGGACCCCACCACACTGCTCTCAGAGCTCCCGCTCAGCCGTGATCTGGGGGCACCTTTGGTCCAGGAGGAGAAGCAGAGCGGAGCATCGCTCCTCTCGCGCCCAGCCTGGCCGGGAAGCAGCACAGGGGCTGTTCGCCCCCGTCCCGAGGACCCCCAGGTTCAGCCGCAGCCCTCCCGTCTCGCCAGGCGATGGGCCCCGCGGGGTACCTGGAGGTGAGCAGCGGTTATCCGGCCGGTGGCACTGAAATCCAGCGACAGGACCATGGAGAAGCGCGTGGAGCTGCTGCTGTGGCCGGTGGTCACTGACCCAAAGGCTCCCAGGACTGTGAACATCGCCTGGATCTTCTCCACTGCAGAACGAGCACCGGTAACCCCCTGAGCTGGAGCCCTGCATCACTGCAGTGCTTGCCGGGAGAGAGCCAGACCACGCCGCTGCTGCAAACAAGGGCTGCAAACAAGCGCTGGAGGAGGCTTCTCCTGGCTGCACCTCCGCCTGCTCCTGCCGGGGGTCTGTCCCAGMGCACGGGGACCTGGGGCACCGGCCGGGCACGGGGTTAGCATCCCGCGCCGCGAGAGCACGTGTGTTGGCAGGAGGGGCACGTGCCAGCCCACCCACAACCTCCACCCTGCCCCAGGCCGTTYGCCAGCCCTTTGCAAGAGCATGGTGTACCCAGAGCTCGCTCCGAAATCCAAACCTGCCCTCTAAAGCTACTGATTGCTTAACAGCGCTTCCCTTCACGTCACCAGTAACTTGATCAGATGGGAAAAGTGCTGCCCCAAGCACGCAAGTAATTCCCTTCTGGTGCTTACTCAGGTGTTTATCGAAATAGCAAATCTGTTGGGTCTGGGATGGGTAAGAGGCAGCGGCACTCGCAGCCCTGCCGCTGCAGCCTCCCGGGCTGCAGCCCCGCGGCCCCGCCAGCCCGTGCTGCGCTTGCACAGCCGCACAGAGCCACCCCGACGGGGCACGAATCAGACCGGGAACGGGTCAAATGGAGGCCATTGGATGGAAACAGCATCACCTTCGCGTCTGCGTGCACTGCCCAGCCTGCACGGCCACTCACCTGCACTGACTGCCCAGCACCAAGGACCCCACAACCCCACTGCCAGCGCTCGGTGCGTCGCTGCCGGGGCTCGGAGCTCGCAGTGGCCGCCCGGCCCCGTACCTGAGACCCTGCCRTCCRCGCTGCCCRCCGTGCCCYGTACCTSAGACCCTGCCGTCCACGCTGCCCRCCGTGCCCYGTACCTGAGACCCTGCCGTCCACGCTGCCCGCCGTGCCCACCAGGTACTCCAGGGCACTCTGGCAGCACGCGGTCTGCCCAGCCCCGCTGCGCCCCAGGGGCACGATGGCCTGATCCTGCCGCTGCATCAGCAGGTTCCTGTAGGCTCTCTGTGCCACCGAGCAGATGTGCGGGGCCATGCTGTCCCGCTTCCCCTTGAATGCCTGCGGGCAGGGAGAGTGGGAGAGCACRTCCCAAAACAACCCTTAGAGGTTCTCTCCTTGTAGAGAAAATCCTGAAGACATGTCACACTCAGGGTTTCTCCCCAGGGTGCAGACCCCTCCTGAGATTCCCAGGGAAAGGGGGAATGCCGCCRAGCCTGGCCAGCCTAGCCCTGCTGCACCAGCACCAGAGAGAGGGTTGGGGACCRACCCAGGGAACCCGCAGCAGGACCTGCTCTGGCTTGCCCGTAGGCAAGAGCTCTGCCAAGCACCCCCCCAGGCACTGTGCCCCGGGCCCGTTCCCTCCCCAGTCCCAGCACCCCCGGACCACTCGGAGGTGCAGTCACAGCAACACAGTGAGTTTCTCCTGGAAAGCAGGAAAACTGTGCTGGAGCGGTGCCCAGCTGCGAGCATCCCTGGCCCCGACTATCCTCAGAACGTCCCCAGCCCCGAGCATCCCCCAGAGCATCCCCAGCCCTGAGCATCCCCGGTCCTCAGTGTCCTCAGGGCATCCCCGGCCCCTATCCTTCCTGGCTCTGAGCATCCCTGGTCCTGAGTGTCCTCAGGGCATCCCTGGCCCCTATCCTTCCCGGCCCTGAGCATCCCTGGTCCTCAGTGTCCTCAGGGCACCCCTGGCCCCTATCCTTCCCGGCCTGAGCATCCCTGGTCCTGAGTGTCCTCAGGGCACCCCCGGCCCCTATCCTTCCTGGCCCTGAGCATCCCTGGTCCTCAGTGTCCTCAGAGCATCCCCGGCCCCTATCCTTCCCGGCCCTGAGCATCCCTGGTCCTCAGTGTCCTCAGGGCATCCCCGGCCGCGCGCTGTGACAGTCCCACGGTGCCACCTGCCGGCACCGCAGCGCCCGGCGCCCTCCGCCACTGTCCCCACGGGGGTCGGTGACCACCTCCCACGGGAGATCCCGGCCGCCCCACGGTCCCCCCCCCGCCCTCACCTTCCCCGAGCTGGTGCTGGCAGCGAAGCTGGCCCCGATGGCCACCAGGCTGGGCCCGGCGTAGGTGTAGGGGAGCCGGGACTGGTAGCGCTGCCGCAGCGTGTTCATGGCGCTGCACGCGTTGAGGTTGACGAGCGYGGCCAGGTCCTCGGCGTAATCCAGGCTGGGGGGGTTGGTCTGCAGGAAGAGAGCCAGAGCCCCCCCTCGAGCTCTGCCGTCGTGGCACGGGCTGTGCCGGACCCCGCCGGCACCCCAGCACCCTCCAGCCCGGGACGATGGCCCAAGCGACGGGGCTGCCCCGGGGCTAATCCTGCCCGGGCACTGCCGTGCACCAGGCGCTGTGGGCAGGGCTCCCACCCCTGTGCCAGCCAAAACCGAGGAGGGGGCTCACCCGCTGCACGCTGTCCTCGTCCACCTCGGTGACACTGCCGTCCGCCTCCCGGCGCACCCTCACCCTCCCCGCCGGCAGCTCGGGGGTCCCCACGTCCGGCTTCAGCTGCGTGGCTGCAATCAGAGGAGGATGAGCCCCTCCTGCACGGCACGGCCAAGGCAGCTCGGGGCAGAGCTGGCTGCAGCGTGGGGAGCTGCCGAGGGGCCACCTCTGACCGCGGGCACAGCCRGGCACGATGCCGGAGCAGCACCCGGTGCCCACCCTGCTCCCGACCTACAGCCAAGCTGAAGACAGCTCCTATCTTTGGTGCTGGAAAGCAAGGGCAGARGAAGGGAAGTTACCGAGCACGAATCCATCCTGCTGGACGAGCCAGACCTYCTCTGCTTCGTACCAAACGTCCCTCGGAGCCTGCGGGGAGGAGAGAGGGGAATCGTGCAGGAACTGGTGGAAAATTAAGCTGGACAAACTGCCCTTGGCCCATGGACGGCAACACTTCCAGCCAGAACCCCTGCCCCTCCTCTGCCCTCCTGGCCGGCCCCGGGGGCACCTTCCCCCAGCTGAGCCCACGCGGACGGGAAGAGCTGCATGAAACCAGAAAATGGCGTCAGTGCCCCCAAGACACGGGGTAACAGCCCAGCAGGTCTGCGGACACGTTACCTGGTCCTTGTCCGTGCTCCCGCCTGTCTCCTCTTTGCTCTCTCCCGGTGCCTCCTCACCCTCTCCCGGCTCTTCCCTCACCTTCCCCAGCTCCTTTGCCACATCTTCTGACTTTTCTTGGATCCCTCCCGGCTCTCCCTGGGGCTCCTCTGACTTGTTTGTAGTTTTTCCAGGCTTTTTGATTTCCCTTGGCTCCTTCTTGCCACCTCCGACATCTTTCTTCATCTTCTCTGGCTCTTTCCTGGCCGGCCCCGGCTCCCTCTTGGCTGTCGCTTTGGCTGGGTGCTGCCCTTGGCTCGGGGGTGCCGCCTTCTCCTTCTTGGTGCTCTCGGGGCCCGTCCCCTTGGGCCCGTCCCCCTCCTTCACTGGGACTTTACTGCAGCACTGGGGGCCCTTGCTGGGTGCAGGGGCTGGAGCCGGGGGGCTGCCCCCCGGGTGGGGGTCCTTGGGGCTCTTCTCCAACCGCTCCGCTGCCTTGGGAGCCTCTGGGTGAGGGGTCTCCGCTGGTTTGGGGGCAGCCGCTGCCGGGCCGGGCGCAGGGGCCGGGGCTTTGCTGGGGATGGCCCCCGGCACAGCCCTCCTGGGTGGCAGCTCCTTGCGGGGGGGGGGCACGACCCCCTCGCCCCCCTGCCCCTCCGCGTGCAGCCCGTTCTGCAGCGGTGGCCCCTCGCCGGCCCCCTCTCCTCCGGCAGCTGGGGCGTCCCCGGCTCGGGCCTCGCCGTCCTCCCCCGCGGGCTGCCAAGCAAAGGAGAGGAGCCGGGTCCGACAGGGGCAGGGCGAAGGACCCCGGCCCCAGGAGCCGCAGCCCGCTGTGGGATGCCCCTGCAGAGCGCAGCCCAGCAGGACCCGCAGCTCCAGCCCTGACCCGCTGGCTGCGGGTGCCTGCCCGGACCGGGCTGCAAGGTTGCAGTCCTTTGCGGCATCTTTCTCCCACGCCTCCTCCTCCTCCTCCTCCTCCATCCCGCTTGGCCACATCCCATCCCTCCACCCGCCATGTCCTGGGTCACCGCTCGGTGCCGAGCCCTGGGACACCCCACGCACTCCCCTTCCTGCGCTGTGAGCTGAACCGGAGAGCCTCGTGCTCTGCTTAATTACTTGCCTTCCAATTAAGCAAGTCAGGAATAGCAAGTTGCATTAATGAAGTCTCCAGCATTAATCGCTCAAGGCTGGTGGCTGGCCGGGGCTGCAGCTTGCTGCAGCTGATAGCGTGCTGCAAGCCCGGGCCTYGCCGTCCAACCCAGCTCATGCAAAAAAACCAAAGCTCAGGCTCCCAAGGTGGGGGCTGGCAGCACCGCAGCAACCCCGGCTGCTGCCGTGGATGGGAACCGCTTTGGGCTGGGGACAGCCAGGGACCCCCAGCCAGCACCAAGGCAGGACGCCCCAGCGCTGCGTGGGGTTCACCACTGCTCACCTCCTCTTCCACGCTCGCCTTGGGTTTCTTCTTCAGTTTCGCCGCCTTGGCCTCCTTCTCGGTCTCCCGCACGAGCTGCTTGATGAACCCSCCGGGGATGACCGACAGGAGCAGGGGGGGGGCGGATGGGGGCGGCCCCCGGTCCTCGTCCCGTATCTGTTTGCAGGAGCAGAGGCTGGGTTATGGGACACGGTGTGGGGACAGGAGCCCCCAAAGCCAGCCCCACGGGCACGTTAGCAGCACGAGCGTGCACGAGCGATGGAGCCGAGCCCCAGGGCCCTGCTCTGCCGGCGGGGCCAGCCGCGGTTGCAGGCATCTTGCAGGTTGCCGGCGAGGCTGCGGGCTGCTCGCGAGCCCCAGGCTGGTTCGGGGATGCTGTGGCGAGCAGGAGGAGAAGCACCAAGAAGAAAAGCCCCACGGAGAAGCGCTGAGGTTTCCGCACACTGCCAAGGGCCAGGCGCCGTGGGGAGCCCACGTGCGCTGCCAGCTCTGCCCAGCGCCCAGCAGCTCCAGCACGGCCACAGGAGGAACCGTCCCGGCTGCAGCGAGTCAAGAAGCCGTTTCTGGCATCCCCGCGGCCACGTGCAGACTTGCTGCATGCCGGGCCCCAAGCTGAAACCCGGCCCCACGCCCGCACAGCAAAGGGCTTTCCCAGCTGTGCCACCGCGCAGCAGAGCCAGCACCGAGCCCTGCAGAGCCCCCCGAGTCTCGGCCCTGCAGGGAACCGCGTGCCCTGAACGGCGGCAAAATAGCTCAAACCACAACRTTCAGGCTGCAAAGGCGCCCGGAGCCGGCAGGGTTGGACACAGCAGGAGCGAGGTGTGCAGGGAGGTGAGGGGATGCCAAGCCCGGCRGCGTGCGGCAGGCTGGCTGCGGTGYGTCCCCCCGCCCGGCACTGAGCCCCCGGGCAGCCCGCGAGCATCCAGCCCCGAAACACCGCTGGTGCCACCCCRGACCGAGACTTTCCTTCTGCTCCCAGAGCGCGAGGCGCGAGGAGATGGCCATGCTGGCGGCGAGGCGGGACGGTGCTGTACGGAGAGCCGCGGGGCCGCGCCGGGCGCATGAGATGGAGAGAGAGGAGAGAGTTAGCCAGGGGCTTCTGCTGGCCCCGGGGCCGGCACCACCATGACCTTGCCGGGCATCGCCCCAGTCTGAGCTCGTGGCACCGGCTGGAGCACGGGAGCCCGGGCACGGAGGGGACGGGTCACTTGGCAGTGCTGGGGGGGCACGGCCATGAGCAGCCACCTCCAGCCCCYGGCACGGCACAGCCGAGGGGCCAGGAGGTGTGGGGAGGTGGTGGTACAGGGTGTCGGTGGCACTGGGGTGGGGCTGGGACCCCACCGCCCTGGGCTGGCGGCCACGGGAGCCCGCCCGTGCCCCATTTTGGGCTGACCCCGGCTTCACCTGTCGAGATCATTCATGCACCGAGCGGGTCGGGGCTCGTCCGGCCCTGCCGCTTGCGCCGGCAGCCACATCTCCTTGTACAGTAAAGGGCAGGAGCGCCGGGAGCGGTCAGGAGCCGGCTGAGGAATGTCACTTGCCTTCTCGGGCGGCAGCCCCAGGCGCCATGTGCCCTCGCTCCCCATCAGGGACCGGCACTGTCCCCACGCTGTCCCCCCAGGCAGGGCTCTGCGGCCGTGGGGGAGAGCCGGCCCCGAACGGCACAGCCAGAGCCCRGAGGGTGCCTGCGGCAGGCGACCCTGCTCCCACTAGCCGGAGCTGGATCCTCAGTCCTGCTCCGCACATGGGGAAACTGAGGCACGGAGGGGGACGTGCCTCGACCAAGCATTCAGCATGGCATGAACAAYGGCTGGGGACCACCATCAACTCCACTCCGGCTGCCCCCACCCGGGGAGCAGGATGCAGCCCCGTTTGGGACACAGCCACATCGGTCTGGTCCCCACACAGGAGCCAGCCGGGGACTCGCTCCTGCTGCCACCCCGGACCTGCTGCCATCTCGGTGGGTGCCCCATCGAGGGGTCCCCGGCCACCCTCCTGCACAGGGCAGGGAGCACCGTCCCRGTTCCTGTCCCCGCTCCCATCGCAGCCCTCCCGTGCACCTCTCCCCGGCACAGACGGGTGGCTGGAAGCCGCCCCCGAAGCTGGGGCTGCCGCTATCGCCATCCATTCCCACCTAAAAATAGCCCTCCCTGCCGAGGGGCCCACGGCCCGGCTRCCAGCACACCCAAAAAGCTCCGTTCAGACCCTGACCCTGACCCCCCGCCCCGAAAGCCCCCCTGGAGCGCACGTACCTGGGTGGGGGGTCTGCAGGCGCAGGGGGTTGACRGCCCACGCCGACACCGGGCTCTGCCGCCGGTGTGGGACCCCAGCGAGCCGGAGAGCGAAGGCGGCGTGCGGGCGAGCGGCGGCAGCGGGGCAGCGTGCGCCTCCCCCCGCCACCCCCCTGCCGCGGCGGCAGCTGAGGTGACACATGTCACTGCTAAAAATACCCGCGGCGGTGGCACCGGGGCCTCRGCTGGGGAGAGGCGATGGCACCGCATTCCCTGGGCGCTCTGCACCGCCCGGCACACGTGTGTCACCCGCGCCCTCCCCGGCACGCGTGTTCGTGCCCTCCTCGGTGCACGGCTGCACCCCACAGAATTGGGGGAGCTGCTGTGGGTTGACGTGAGCCARCCCAGGACATTCTGCTGCTGCAGAGGGGACCCCAGGCTGGACCCCGGGACTGTGGGTCAGAGCTCCAGCACGGGGCTCCCCGGAGCACCCCGGCTCCCCCCACCAGCTCCAGCCCTGAGATGGGGGGGGCCGAGCCGGGGAGGGACCTGAGAGCAGCGCTCAAAATAGCCTCCCGTCGTCGGTGGAAAGAAAAAGTCACCGCGGTGCCAACACCAACGTGGTCAGCAGCCCGGCCAGAGCAGGTGGGGAGGGAGCAGGCAGCCCTGCCTGCCCGGGGGGGGCCCTGCCTGCCCGGGGGGGCTCCTGGCATGGCCGTCCCCAGCCTCACCTCCCCACAGAGCTCTGCTGGGGACAAAGCACATGGAGGGGCCATGGGGTGATGGCATGGGGCAGAAGGTGACCCTCTGCGGACCGGCAGGACCTGCGTCCCACCCGCCCCAGCGCAGCCACCACCAGCATCCAACACCCAGCCAGGGGTGCAGGATGCGGGATCGGGCCAAGCCCAGCTGCAAAGGCAAAACCCACCCTCCGTCGTTCTGCATCCCCCCCGAAGAGGTCCACGGACATGCCCAGGGCATCAGCACCGACAGCYGGAAAAGCTCTGCGAGTAAGAAAGGAAAGGGGATTGTTAGTCTGTGGCTGCCCAGCACAAGACCGAGGGTTGCCCCACGCGTCTCACCAACACCGGTTAAAACACACCCCACCTCCAGCCGGGAACGGCCCGAGGACACGCGGTTTTGGCTGATCCTTCGYGTGGTCCCCGACGGTGCCGCAGCCTCGGGGGAGCCTGGCCGGGGCYCCCCTCGGCTCTGCGCATCGGGGTCCCTCCCACGCTTTCGGAGAGCCACCCTTCGTCACCCATACCACACCCGAGGGTCCCTGCCAGGGCCATTTTTTGTGCAGCTCCAGCACACCGGGCTGGGCATCACCCCCAGGGCCCCCCTCGCCGCGGCGGGCACCGTCCCACCCGCAGGACGCAGCCGGCGCGTCCCCCAGCAGCCACCCGTGGAAAAACCACGAACGAACAACGGCTTCTCCGGCGAGCAAAGGGACTTACCCCTGCAGAGAGCAGCGGGGGGCAGCGGGGGTGCGGGGGTGCGCCCAGCAGTGCCTGTCCCGGGGGACAGCCCGGCACAGCCTCGCGGGAAGGGGCAGGCGAGACCGAAAGAACCAGGCGGCAGCACACACGCAAAGGACGGTTTTTATTGGGGTTCTCGTCGTATGAGAGCAGTTGTACTGACCAACACACAGAAGCAGCTTAGCTGTGCCAAAATAATCCTTTAAAAAAATAACGGCGGAATTAATTAACTAAGTGTGGCACATCAGTCACAAATCGCCGAGGACTGTAAACTCTGAATAGTCTCTGTGAGAAGTACTACTGGAACGTGCAGCAGCATACACCGSCACGGGGCACACCCTCCTCTGCACAATAAATATGAAAAGAGCCAAGTACATAAAACAAAGAATGATTCTCATAGATACAATATCTAAAGTTATTTACAGATACTGGCTTTTCTTACCATTAAATTACACATGGAAAACAGGTTCTCTTTCAATATATTTCTTTAAATCACTAGTAGCTATTCATGTGAATCTGCTCCTTTTTTTTTTTTTTTTTTTTAAGGACCAAATGTAGTCACTGAAACAGTGCTCGTAAAAACGCCTCTCCTAGGATGCTCTCGCTTTATTCTGTTTTTCAGACTCATTTTTATTTGCCATCTCACCTGCTCTCTGATCTCTCCCTTTCCTTAAGGAAAAGATGCTGCTACAGCCGGGGAAGCCTCTTCCCAGCCCCACATCCAGGCAAGCCCGTAGCTACCCCTGGTCTGTCTCCTTTCCCAGTCCGGCAGTACAGCCAGTTACACAAACCCGGATAAATCCCGACCCTGGACGAACAACCAGCTTTCTGATCCTGTCCCCAGGTTTTCTAACAAATCCCTGCTTGGGCACGTGTCAGGTTTGCGGCACCGGGCTCGGCACTATCCCCATCACGGCACGTTCCCGGCGGGCGACGCCAAGAAGCAGCGGTTCCACCGGCACCGGCGCGGCTTCGCGCCCGCCGCTGGCCTCTCCCTCCCCCCGGGTGCTCTCGGGCAGAGCAGCTCAGCCCCACGGCTCACTCAACCGCAGAAAGAGAACACCGTCAGGCAGGCGTGAGAAGGGGGAAATGGAAAAGAAGGCAAGAACTACTAGGAGGGGAAAAGCAGCCACCCCCTCCCGCTCCGGGCAGCATCTCGGCAAGAAGAGGCGGCTTCAGCGGCAGGGCTGGCAAAAGCCACGTTTCCCCCTCCGGATGCCATTCGGTTAAGGCCTGAAGAGCACGTACTTCAAGCTCCACCACAGTGGAAATCAAAAGCACGTGCTTTAATACCTTGAGTACTCCTCAAACTGCAGAGGCCATGATTGCAACTGGAATTATTTTTAGCAAATGAGTTATCCGATGAATTTCCTGCTATTTCTGTACCTGGCTCGGGAAGGAGGTGCCTGGTTCGGTTACCTACAGATGTGCCCAGCAGCAGCAGCACTCCAGCAAACGCTTCGGGCAGGCAGAGCGAGCCGCCGGCGGCGGGCCCAGGCCGGGGCGGACGGCGGCACGGCCGAGCCCCGCTCCCCGCCGGGCCGAGCCCCGCTCCCTGCCGTCACTAGCGGCGAGGGGCTGGCTCGTGAGGCGGTTCCAGCTCGGGGAGCGCAGGGCCGCCTTCCGACACCCCCCGGGGGGACGGTCCCCGCCGGGGTCCCGGGGCTGCCCGCTCCCCGCCGGGGCTGCGGCTCTGCAGGACACCTCTCCTGTCCTCRTGGGCTCTAGCCTATTTTTCAGGACCAGGTAATCACCCCGAAACAGCAAAGATCATTTCCAGTACATAGATTTGTGCCACCACCGGTGCCAGCCAGCCTGCCCCTGCCCTAAGCCCGAGCCAGCCCGGCACCGGCAGCAGAGCCGCCCGCGCCAGCGCTCCAGCCTCGCCGGGCTCTCCCCTCCCCTCGCTCAGTGACCTTGGAATTAAAGAGCTTTGCAAATACCTGAGCTGATGTCTGAGCTTTTCCAAATATCAAGCCGATTCCTTGCCCCGGTTTAAGGTCATTAATTCTGGTTAGCCCAGCACAGACTCATGCGAACGAAAGCGCGCTCTCCGGAACGCTGAGGAATAAAGGGGAAGTTTAGAAATATCAAACCGATACTGCARGAGTTTTTCAGATGTTTCTGCATTCACGAGCCACTGCACCTTGAGACGGTCCTGACGGTGCCTGCAAGTCACTGTGCTCGTAACAGAATGGTAAGCTGGACAGACTGACATTTCGACTTTATTATGAAAAACAGAATAAAGCTGACTGATCCTGCTTGAAAGGAACTGCCATTTCTATACATATACGGAGCAGAAATTCTGTGGAATGTCAGAAGTTGGAGAAACATGTATTTAATAAATAATATAAAATGCTTTTTTGTTAAAATAGAATTCTTGGTTTTATACCTACATAGCATAGCAACCTTTACATAAACAAAATAAAGCTGAGTCTGTGATGATTAGTTTAACACAAAATAAAAATACAATTTAACAATAGTATTAAAACAGCCAATGTTCAATCCGCACAATATGTACACCATGGAATAGAAATCAACAGAAAACAAAAGTAGATTATCTTGAAATTCCTCAGWCATTTGGATATACATATGTTCTCTGTATATTTTAGATATTTTCCTTTTTTTTTTTTTTACAATATTAAAATTAATACTATGCTTTTTCAAAATACGCTTTTCAGATTTTTTAATTCGTAGAATTGACTCATTCCTTATATTAATCAACACAACTAGAATTATTTACTTTCTACTGTACACTTCAAAATAGTCCTTCCTCCATACATATTTAGAGTGTGAGCATTTCAGAGTTAAATTAACTGTATCATCGCCATCTGCTCTGTGGGGAACAGTGAAACCAGTGTGCGATTGCGAACGTCCSCAGTACGTAGATATGTACGTGACATTAAAGAAGAACCTAGTCCTAAAACTGAGCAGCTGCCAGGAGAAGAGCAACACACAGAGCTCCAGGTATTTCACTGTTCATGAGCTAATAATTTACTATCGTCGGAGACGGTAAACCCAGGAACCGTTAACGCGCCCGTCGTCACACGCATCGGGGGTTGATCCTGCTCGTGGCGGCGACGCTGCCGCTGACCTCAGCCGTGCAGAATCAACACCCCGAGCAGCTCTGCTGGACATCAACAGCATCCCCTCGTACRGGACCACAACTTGGATAAACAGGTTTGTTTTTAGCACCAAATACACGACGTTTCCTATTACCTATGCACTGGGCTGCAATTTGTATTAAAACCAAAACAAATCCGATGATCCTACTTCCTTCTCTCCCCCATCAACAGAAGTGGGAGAAGAAAAACTTCAGCTGCATTTCTAAAGGAGAGTTGTTGAAATTAAGGAAAATTCGAACRCGGCTAAGCTGAGGTATATCACCCTCACGCAGCGCTGTCCCTACCTGCCAGGTTTCCCATCGCACACCCAACTATTATTAGCATGCTCYGAGTCTTTGTTTTTGAAGCCTAACGGGGGGTAACATACCAGGAACGTCAACGCAAGTTGGATCAGCTCCAGCATTTACACCAGCGGGGCTTACCTCACAGCAGCGGTTTGAGAAGTAACCCATGAAACTGCAGCCATAGACGTCGCTGGACCAGTGACAAGACAAAGCTCAATCATAACTAATATGAAGAAGCTTTTATACTTAGTAAACTGGATAGCCTACTGTTAGATGAAGGACTTAAAAAAAATTAGTAAATGTTCCTTTAACAGTTTCATGAATTTGCAAAATAATTACCAAATAAATTTGAATACTAAAAATTGCCTAATTTGTACCTGCCATGATGGGACATCTCAGCTGACACGGTGTCCAGGGAACGCTTTACAGCACCGGCCGAGCTCGTGCCCAGCTCCAAACCGTTCCTCAGGCACACTCTGCTTGCCGCAGGAATAACTGGTGCTTTGCTTCTCCTGCACTTAACTCATAAAAGTCTGATTTTGGCAAGAATTTGCTGTATCCCTATCTTGAAACAAGACATTAATTTAGAGCAACTCCCACATATCAAAAATGCCACCCCACCTCAGAGCGGAGGGAAAGGGAAAGGAACAGCACACAGAACAGAGCTGCGCCTCTCCTGAAAGTCACCGTGCCCCCCCGAGCCCAGCTCCTGCAGAAACCGCGCATCTCTCCACAATCACGGCGCTCACGCACTTGCTTTCCAGGATCTAGTCTTACTGCATTTGTCAGCTTGTACATCAGAGACAAAGAATAATTAGAAAATAATCCCTGCAGCTCTGAAGGCATGTGGATGTGTCAGGGGAGCGTTTAACATGGCTCTGTCTGGCATGTAATTCTCTATTTTGAAACATAAGAAACAATCTCCGTACATGCTTCAATCTTCAGTACGGCTGATTGTTTYTTAAAGGACGTTCAGGTAATTTGTTTAAAAATCTGTGTTTAATCATTCACTCAGCTCTGTTGATGCCTGAAGCTCTAATTTCTTTTATCTTTACTTTGACCACAAAAGTAAAATCGTGGTCAAAGTGCGTAGAAGACAACACCGTGCCTTATGCTCTCTGCGTTCAACAAGATTTTCTACAGATACAGCTGAAGACCCTCATGTAAAATAACACCATCAAGAATCTTTGTCCAAGAAAAAACCTCRGAGAGTTTGGTACCTAAACCAGGAGTGATCAGTTCAGAGCAGCAGCTAGTATTTTGCTTTGAAGAGCGGAATTCCAGCTCTCCCTCCACACCAGAAGATCCAGTCCCTTCCACACAGAACTCCACTCGTTCCTGGGATCCCAACTTCCCCCACGCGGTCKGGAGTTTCTCACTGCGGTAATCTCTCCTTCCCTCCTAACAGCACAGTTGTATGTGAGTCACAAATACGAAGCTTTCATAAATTGTCAATAAATCAGCTGACTAAAGAAAAACAAATCTTTTACTGTTCTGCTCCCGTCCGACACTGGCGAGCGGTGCTGACCGACGGCACAGCTCAGCTGCCGTGTACCCGGACAAGGCAATAAGGACCACGCTAACGAGCACGTTCGAGGGCCATCCCAGCTCCCTCACGCTTCAAAACACGCATATTTCCGTAAGTCAATACATGGCCTTCCCTTCATATAAAAATCTATGGTTTTGAGGCACAATTTCCCAATTACAGAGCTGTCCCTCCCCTCCTCACAGACACCAGCGTCCGGAATCTATGGTATGCTGCATCAGAAACCGCAAAACTCTGCCAGCAAGGATTCAGCGTAAAAAAGCAACTGTGGAAAATAACTAAAAGAGAAGAATGGAACTGATAATGAACTAAGAAAGTACGAACAAGTTACATGAGAACTAAGAGCGGTTCTTATCACAATCTGAGGTTTTTTTCCAAATCAAGAAGAAAAACAAGAGCATTGCATGGTATTGTAGGGAAAGCTTAGCAACACCCAGTGCACAGTCAGCGCCAGTAAGATGAGACATCTTCTATTCCAAACCTCAGTAAATACCACAACTGCTCTTTACAGAGGATGCCGATGCTAAACATCACTTACCAGTAAGACTAACAGAGAAGCTGGTACTCTTTTTACAGAGCAATTAGAAAAATAAATGGGAAAAAATCATTAAAAGATATCACCTGACTCACACATGGTATCTTCCAAAACGCGTTTTTCCTTTTCTCCTGCACCAGCTGATAAGGCAGAGTTCGCACACGTGTGAAAGCTCATGCTATGCAGCGTTAAGCCACTCCCACTTCTAGAAGCAAATACATCCAATTTTATTACAAGTGTGTTCAGGAGAAGCAAATAATTTCAAAATAATTCTCCTATTTTTGCCAATTTGTACTTTTCTACAGGGAAACARCTCTAGAACTCCGTGGTTATCTGTCAGCAACACAAGCCAGACAAACCGTGCACACCGGGCGGACAGAGTAAGCTGTTGGTGTGACTTCGGTTCCCATCTACGGAGATGCAATTCCCATCGTCTTTAAGGACCATGAGAGTTGTACCACYGTAATTAGGCAGTAAATGTTCTCTAAGGTGTTCACTGAATCAGCAAAAAGCTTGAATTAAGCCCTGACCTCTCTCTTACAAAACATCACAACAACCAGGGAAAGGCTGACTTCACATGCTTAAAGTTGTCTAACAGTTAAGAGGTTACATCTTCACTTTAGCAARAGTTTCCACACGACACGACGGATGTCTCAAGTAGGATTAATACAAATCTGGCATTTGATCAGCTCGTTTTGTCAGTTCCATCCTCATTATTCTCAGACTGTTTTCAATGTGGACAGTTTGAACTCTCTAGAAAAGAAAATTGAAAATCCTTTCGCAAGGCGAGCCATGTGATGTGTGCACGGACCTCCTGAGCTGAGCTACAGTGAAAGTCTGGGATATCTACGCTATGAGAACACACTTGCTTAATGTTTTCGTGTACAACAGAGAAGGATCCACAAGTCCTGTAACTGCAGAGCGATCCAGAATACGTACCGAGGTACCCAGACACTTTAACCCAGTACATGCACTAGAATGCATTGGATTTGAATAATTTCTTTTTAATTTTTAAAAAGTGCAGTTGACCTGAAATGGAAAAGAACTGTCTTTATGTTCACTGTAAACTTGTCAAAAGGAATCCGCTCTTTAAAAACTGTGCTAAAATAGTCAATTTATACAACAGAGCACTAGATGAAGCTACCATAAATTCCTCTTCACCAATTATTACTCTATTGTGTCAGTTATAGTACTGCATATACGTAGAAGAAGCAGAACGGTGGTAGCTACTATTAGTGAGTACAACAAACTAAGTGAATAATTTGAGTTCAATGTTTCCATGAAGTAGCAATAACATTTAAACCACAGGACAGTTAGAATTCAGTACTTTGAAGTGCATAAGAGTCACACTGTTGATCATCAGCAGTATGGAGAAAGGTTATAATAAAGTCAGCAGTAATGGTTGGAAAAAACATGGCAACACGACAGATTAAAGGTTATCCAACACGGCAAGTCTGCAGCTCCTTCCACGGTTGAGGGGTTTGTCGGTATCGCACACACAAGCGTAATCCCAGCCAGCAGCAACCACTTCAGTCTCCAGGCTTGGTACGCACCCAACAAGGGTATTGCAGGGAAAACATCGTCTTCCTTCCATCAGTAGTTCCAGAGTAACGGACCACGTTTTAGACACCGCCAGGGTGCGGGAATGCGTGGGAGCAATATGCAGTCTCTACGCCTGGTAGTTTCCACCGCTGCTAGGAGCATGAATTCACTTGCCATTGTTCCAGTCTTCACAACCTCCAGAGACAGAGTTCTGACATTATCCCACGCTGTAAACATCGAATTCTTCCTCGTCTAAGCGCATCCCGCGCCGAGGGTTGCACAAAGTAATTCATAAGGATTCTGTGAAACTCAACATGTTCACGAAGTAGCTTTCCCTAAGTGAACTTTGTTCTCTGTTTCTCCTACAGACCATTGCTATTCCTGTGGCTGAGCGGTGGTTTTGAAAGCTCTACAACTGTGGAGCGAGATTTATTGAGAAACTTTGGCGCCCGACGCAGCAACCTCTGTGCCTCAGTAAAAGCTTCTGTCAGCTCTTTTTTCCACTGAACAAATTCTGGGTCACTCTGAAAGAGATACAGAAGTAGTTTGGCACTTCGTAGTAAACTGCCAATAGCATCTTCTCCCTTAGATAGCACTTTTAAGCAACTTATTTTAATTTTCCAAAGGCATGAGTAACTTTGGATATTGAAAACGTGCAGCCCTTTGCTTCTCCGTCACCCCGCCGAAGCCAGGCGAGGCAGCAGCAACCGCAGCCGGTGGAGATGTAACGAGGGCTTGTGTACTCCCTCCCTCGCAAACACATCAGCTACCACGAACTAACTGCGGTGAGACACGTGCCGACAAGGCCTTCGAGCCCACGTAGGCTGAGAGGTTTTGAAGTTTTTAGCTATTTATTAAACTGAACTCATTTTGGCCCAAATACCATTGAAATCCATGACAGAAACTGGCATAGCTGCAGCTTTCCTGCTTTCAAAATTCAAGTGTGATAAAAACTTCCCAGTTTTGCTTAGGTTCAGCTTTGCTTCGTAAAGTACACTTAGTTAATACATAACGGGAGGACTTGAAAAACTTTTCAATTGTTTTATCATATATAAAACAATCTGATTAACAGTTATTGAAAAATTAGCGTCTCACCTCACACTGTAGGACAAACTGTTTTCCTCCTTTAATTCTCAGTAAGATGCATTTCTTATCTTTAATTTGTGTTTCTTCAACAGATACTATCTGTTCCATTGTCAGCAGGTTTTGCTGTAGCATTTGCAAAAATAAAGCAGAGAGATGATTCGAAAAAACCTGTTGCCCAGCCCATCAAATAAAGCCACTATCTAATTTTTCTGGACTACCCACATAAATCAAGTTATGAACATCAACAGTCATTACACAAACATTTCTTGATTTCTGAAGACTGGGTCATGAACTAAAGATAGATTATAAAGGTAGGAGAGAGATTTAGCAAGGAGCTTGGTTGCTTCAACAGAGACAATGAAACATAAGCTAAGAAAGCCAGTAATGACAGCATGAAATAAGAATCTACAAATAGGTGTGTCTACAAACAAAATATTCATTGTTTTCCCACAAGAGAGTTGCACATAATTTTATATATTTTCCAAGTATTACTGCTGTTATAAAAGAAAGGCAATCTTACTACTTCAAAGAGCTGAAAGGCAATACTTAAGCACTATATACTTACAAAGAAGCAAACATACACAACAGTTTGCAGAAAAGCTCTCCCTATAGACTCTAAGAGAACAATGTTTTGAAATTCCAAAACCTTACTTAACTAAATATACAAATGATCTGCCTAGCACATGATCACAGCTGGACTAAACTAAAGTTACTATAGCATTTTCTTTGAAATAAAATGCTATAGCACTTATGACCTTACCAGTTTATGGTTTTTTGTATAAATAGTCCAGAGGTCCTAAATGAAAAACAACACCATGAACTACCAAATTCCTTTAAAAACATAACAAAACAAAGTAAACAGGTTTCTCAAGCCAACTTTATGCTTCCTCAGTGCAGTGTAGCTACCCATTAACTAATGCGATACTCAAGATAAGTTACACAAATCCACTGGTCATTTACTGGGACAAAACTCTACTTCCATGGGAGGTACGCCTGAGTATGAGTTCTCAGATTTCCCGCAACATCCACCGGCCCTTCATGCCCTTGGAAGCTGCTGCTCTCTRGAGTGACCTCACTTACCCGTGACTCTCCTTCTCCTCGCCATTCAAGTCGGTTTGGGAAGAGGTAAAAGTAACGACGCTGCCACTGAGTCAAGAAGGGGTTCCCCAATTTCAGCATGTATCCATGCATAATACAATCCTTCCCAAGTGCATAATCTATAACAAGAGGAAACATTAGTATGCAAAACAAGGTACTGCCTRAAAGCATTCTGCAAACGTGCTATGTTGAGAAAGGACACAGTCCTGGACACAACGTGACTCAACGCGCTCTCWCCAGGTTTGCAATAGTGCTTCTATGTGCACAGGCACACACAGAGCCAGTTCTGCCTTAACCACACGAGCTGATGCAGCTGCAGTGGAGTAACCAAGAATAGAATTTYGTATCTTATTAACTATTAAAATAATTGTATATTGCTACCCAAAGTTCAGAGTTTGTAATGCAACATCCTCGTGCAAACAAGTGAAGTTTACTGTAAAGGACCTCCTGTTTTCTTTCCCGGCTTCCTTGTCATGAAATCAAACCCCACATACTCTTTTCTGAGCATAYACCATAAACAAAAATGATGAAAGGTTGTACATGATAATCTTTAAAAGCGAGTACAAAAGATTTTCCAAAACATTATGTCATCATACAGCATTTCAAAACATTAAGAAACATGWTACTGACTAAATGAATTCCAACAATTACTGGTGAATGACAGTAATATGAGAGTCTGTTGTGTGGAACTTCAAACACATGAATTACTATCTAGCAGCAAAAGATGGAGAGAAGTGTATTTGACAGATTACCTTCCTCGTGGCCAAGCTGCTTATTTTTAGCCCTTTTTCTGGCCTCAATCTTATCTGTGTCTGCATTTACTGCATCATAAACGGTTTCTGCTACTTCTTGCTGCCAACGCTCCGATATTACCAGAGGGAAGTTCTTATACAATTCCTGGTCACTATCAAGCAACTTGCAAGAGAAAAACAACATAAAACCCCAACATTTTAATAACTTTTATATTCTTATCCCCAACAGTTAATAGTTACCCGCTAACAGTATTATTTTAAAAGATATACTGAACTCTAACCTTACCAGAATAAACGGGTGCAAACAAGAGAAAACACATATACTAATTTAAGCAAAGACATTCATTTATATACAGAGAACAGGCCACTTTTTCAAAACTTGGTTTGATAGCTCTAAAAGCCTTACTCTGCTGCATAATCAGCGTTAACAAAAYGTCTACTTGTGTTAAAAAACTTTCTCAGCACAAAAATTCCACGAATAAATGAAAAGATACCTTTTACACATCATCCATGCTTCCACAGCTTAATTTTACRTTCTTAATAATTAACCTTCAAAATTCAGCAGTGCATGCTGCAGACCTCAATTTTCCTGTTATATAGATTCTTTCCTCTCCTAACCCTTAACTACAGCACTTGAATTGAATTATACCGAAGGAAACTAAAATTACTGCATCTTCAGGGAGGAGTGTTTGTTGCTTGACACAGCCATATTCTGGGTTTAGCCACAAGGCACTTTGATGCAGTACAAAAAGCGATCAATGTTTTCCCTGTAACTTTATTAAAGGTTTTCATTTGGGGATGAGTTCAAACTCTCTACAGCCACTCCTCAGTTGCTTCAGTTTCTGTCCATCAGGAGAGAAAGTAGACTTTTCCTTCGGCGAGCAAGACAAAGAGGCATCCTCCTTTGCCACGTCCAGGMCGCAGAAGCCCGCCAGCGGGCCCGGGGACAGCGGGCAGGGCTGGCCCGGTGCCTGCCGCAGCGGTGCCGGGGGAAGGCAGAGCCCGGCCGAAGGGCAGGCACGCACACCGCGGCTCGCAGCGAACCCCGCCGCCGCTGCAGCACACAGCGGCTGCAGGAGCAGGACAGGAAAGCCTTGCTCAGTTCTCCTGCAGCCAGGCCAGGCTCCCCCAGAATTGATGTTCTCCTCCTTTTCAGAGGTCCACAGCCGTATCACAGCGGGAAAACACACACTGGCTCTGAAGCCAGAAGACATCTCTGCAATTCCGCGCAAGGGGCTTACGGGAACTCCTTATGGCATCCGAGTAAGAGGGGAAAGCCACGGGCATCCACTGTTGGCTTTCCAGTTTATAACCTCAAAGAATGCCTGTTCTTCTCGGTGTCACAGGGCACTCTGCAGTATAAATCTAACAGAGGAGASCAAGGCACTCAAAACTGGCGTCCTCACGGGCAGAGACGGCTCCTGACACCTTAGTGGAAGCTCCGACYGCAGCTGACTCACAGGCACGAATTATTCATTCCCTTCTAAAAGACTGTGACATCCCCGTGAAAGCGCAGAGCAAAGAAGCCGTACATGATATCCCTCACTGACTCATGACTAAGAATAAATTTACCTTATAGGTAGCCTGAACAAAGATCCCATGGAAGTGATCTGGCAATACAATTTACAGGCCTTGCTGAGAATATCCAATCCCCTCAATAAATAAAAACACCACCTGGTTTCTCCTTGCAAAATGTTCCTCCAAATTATGACGTTCCAGAACTGCAGGAAATTGGAATCCTGTTAGACTAACACTGATGCTGAAGATGTTCTTTATCCCAGAAAACTCCACGTCTTGGGTTCTCTGCATTTCTCTTTAAACACAAAATCTTTTCTGTGCCAACTTCTGTAATTACAGCAGGTGACACTGACAGACAAGTTCCTTTTTAGGCACAGTGAGTACTTAACATGTTTTTTTGCTTATAAAGTTTAGAGCAATTAGTTTCTCTCCTGACTCACTTCTGTAATAAGAAGAATAAAGTTTGATCTACTGAAGAAATGTATGATAAAAATAATGAACRGGACAGACCCAAGACGAGCACTGATTCACCTATGGTCTCAAAGTACCGGGGAGGCTTCAGAAGAGGGGATGAATACGCAGGGTACGTCACACCACCTCCATGCAAGTCAGAAATGGGCCAGCAGCTTTAACATCTCATTTCTTCCTTTACATTGTTTTCATTAGATTTTGGATAATATCAGAACTTGAAAGTTTCTTTTATCACTTTTTTAACTTATTGCTACCATTGCTTTTTTACTTAAGTTGCTACCATTAATATACAGTTTGTCATTTTGTAAGACTGTTCCAGTGCACTCTCTGAACGTGAGGTAATACTATTAAAATAAGGTTTAGTTCAATTCATCCAAGCTACCAGAAACAAATTACAATTTCTAAAACTACAAACCATTAAGTATTCTTGAAAATCTGAGGATTTCCCAACAGTTGTCTGACCATTTGAAATATTTGCTTTATCATATAAAACTTTTGATAGGAAGGTAGATTTCAGTCAATCTAAAAAATAAAACATAAGGACTTGTCAAGCAACAACAAACCAGCCAACCAACCCAAGCTACCTCTTTCATAACAGCATGGATTAAGTTTCCAAACTTGAACTTGCACATTCAGTAGCCCCTGAAGCAAAGGAATGGCATGTGCCCATGAGAAGTTAAGCCCAGCAGTCACAGTGCCGTTCTCTACCTATCATTTAAAGTTGTATACCTTAATGCCTTTWGTGTCCTCTTCATCAAATGACCCAATATCAAAAGCATCTGCTGCATTTACTTCTCCCCTGGGAGGAATCAACGGCGGAGGATACTAGAAATTAAAAGCAGCATAGTTAAAGACAAATTAATGGACATTATTTAAATCTATTCTGTAGATATATACGGCCATTTTATTTTTTGCACAAATCACACGTGACTGCGCAAAAGTACATCCCTTGAAATTAAACTTCAGTGCAAAGAAGTTCTCCACTCCCTTAATAAATGGTCCTCCAAAAATTTGGGGAAAAAACCCTACAGCTTACAGACAGCTAAGCAGAAGAAAGCATGCGGTCATTTAACCCTGAAAAAGTAATAATTCAGTACTATCGATCAGGAAGACTTGTAGTAATGAATATACAGCAGTTTTTATCAACAATCCTCCACGTATTTGTGCAAATGAGTACATGTGCTGGGGACTGGAACCTTGAAGTTTTCTGTCCATTACCTGTTTAGGCCTATTTTCTTTTTACTGCTTTACCAAGTAAGCTAAGGTTACTATCTTAATCCTTTACCTTTTGTAAATAGACTTGCTGCCAATCAATGCCTTTGAAGAAAGGATGTTCTTTTACTTCTTGTGCACTGCAAAATAAAAGTAACTGAAGTCAACAAAATGAAGGGGCTTTTCAAATGTATTTAAGAAATAGAAAACCTTCAAAGGTCATATTCCTATCACTTGAAAACATCGGTAAAATGCTTTTTTTCAAGGAAAAAAAAAAAAAAGTCTTCCTAAGTAAACAACGGAAGAGAAGACTTTCATGTGGAAACCCTGGAAATATGGAAATCTTGCTGTAGGTCTGGCAAGCACTCACTCTTGTTTTGCTATGGTATTCCATCATTTCAAACAACAAACAATACTCGTCTGTTGTCAGATCCCAGACACACCTTCTAAGTAACAAGCTTACTCCACTCCATGTGATATTATACATACTTTATGGCAAAATAAGCAACTCCTCTTGATAGGCCCAAGGCTGAAAARCAACCTCAGGTCATTATCACAGAGGTCTCCGTGATAAAAAACCCTCTGAATATCTCACTGGAATGAGAGCCAGCCCCAGTCTCAAGTGTGACTATCAATTAGCAGGTATCACACATTGCCAAGGGTTTCTCAACAGTTATTTATTCCTATCATGGTTTTCTCTCCTGGTCTCACACAAGGCACACACTGGCTTTTTAAATAGGTGATAACAAAACTTCAGTTAACAGCTATAGCAAGGTAAGCTTGGCAGGAGCAAGTAGTGTTTTGTAGTCAATGAACAAAAAAAAAAAAAAATGCTTTTTCTTAGAATCATGAAATGAAACACGTATATCTGGAAATAGAGGCAACCCAAAATGAAGCAAGTATTCACAGCTTCCTGTGCATGGTGGTTTGGGGGTTGGGTTTTCTTGTGTGTAATATGTTCATATTATTACAGCTACAATATAAGCAATAGATTATAGCTATCAATATGTCTGAGTCAAGTAATATGACTTCATGCCAAAACAGATCAGGCAAAACCATAAAACAACACAGGGATGGGAAGTACGAACACCACCCAACGTAAACATGACTGCAGAGAGCTCAGGGGAAGTCTTTAGTGACAGAAACAGTCCAAAAATTTGGCCAAACCAAAGCAAGCTGAAATGTAATTCCATGCAACAGCGCTTTTTAAAGTTCTCTTTCCAAAATTAAAATCATCACAACGGGAAGCAGATTTTCACTTGAAATTAATTCATTCATTTACAGAGAAGTGGAAATTTTTAAAGGCAGTGGTCCAAGGAGAAGACAACACCTACCTTCTTCCTTGGCATCCAAGTCTCTTGCTAACATCCCGTTGCAGGAGCCCTTCCAAAAGGGACTTCAGTTCGGGAGAAAATGAATCTGGTAGCTCCACATTCTATGAAAAAAAGAAATACAAAGAGAGACATTTAATTATAGAAGTAGTGTGATCTGCTTTCCCCACATAGGAGAGTAGCTTTTCTTTGATAGTGTTTGTAAACAACTCCTCCATGTGTAAATACAGCTTTCTCAGAAAGCAGGCTATATAGTTCCAGTTTTTAGAGGAAATGGGAGTTTACTAAACAAGAGGAATGTAACTGCGACTGTCACCAGGCTCCTTACCACGGTGAGCGTCATCCGGTCGATCTCATGCTTATCTTTGGTTTTGTGCTGTCTGAAAGGACTGTGACTGTAGAAATAAGAAAATGCACTAATAAATGTAAAGCCATAACATATCAGGTTATTTCAGCTGTGGCAACCCCAGGAAAGAGTGTAGCATCCTTTTAGTCCCATTCTTCCACCTCATCAATCCTGTCCTGCAGAACAATAAAACAAGTAGTAAAACATTTAGCATTTACAACAAAAAAATGAGACTTTACACACTAGCATACTGTGGCTACTACTACCTCAAAAATATCAATGTTTGATCTCTTACAACTTTGTTTTCTTTTCTTACTACAGAGAGCTGCACCACCTTGCAAGAAAGTTTATCCCTTCTGTTTTCAGTACAATTGCATGTGGTGGACATCAAAATCAAATTCAGAGAAAAGCAACCATTCCATTTCTTTGAAGACTTCACACAGACATCCCTGAGGATTATCAAACTCAGGGAAATYTGACCTAGTTACTCCATATAAAGGCATGCAGAGGGTTAGCTTATTCTTAAATGCACTGATCTGTCCTGTTTCAAAAGCCTTACCAACTACATCTATGTCTCCCAAAAACCAGAACAGTTTCATCTAACAAGAAAACCCTGCACAGCTATCACAACACAGATATTTAAAAACATTGATCTATATCCAGAAACTGAGTACGACCTACAGAACTTACCGCTCATCTATATGGGAAGAATGAAGCAAGATCTTAAAGTAAGTAGATGAAACGTAAGATAATCACAGATACCACAACATTAGCAACTGGGAAGGTATTTGATGATATCTGCTAAATCATCATCTTTATCCCTTTCCTGCTTTATAATTCTGTTTTGAGTTTGAATTTTTCCTTTTATCATAGAATCATAGAATGGTTTGAGTTGGAAGGGACCTTAAAGATCACCTAGTTCCAACCCCAAGCTATAGAAGACCTTAGCATATTACAGATTCACCGTGCAGTACTTAAACAACGGCATGAAAGAAAGCAGAAACATTTTAATGTGAGATTTTTTAGTTAGATTTAGGATATATTCCCTGTTTCTTAGTTTTCTTCAAAACCTTGAAGGAATGACATTTTTCAAAATTAAAATGTTAWTTAGTTATCAATACATTAATTAGCTATTATAAAGCATTTTGTCTTGCCACATGGCAGTGTGTACCAGCTTGTTTCAGCTGGGGACCTACTACTCAAGAGTTATTTCCCTTTTATCCTCAAAAACGTTTCTGGTGAATGGATCTGATGGACAGACCACGACTTCCATTTTTCTGTTTTTAAGCATGATAGGTAAGAAGCCAAGAGTAAATGGCTAACATACAGCCTCATACACTTTGACAATGAGGCTCCGAGTAGATCAGGGAAGCAAATGATTCACTGTGGACTTATGGGCAGATTTTATGCCAGACTAAATTTACTAAACACTAAGAAATGGCACCATGTGCCCAACCCTTGTTTTGGGATGTGAGTTGTTTAATTGGCTTCAGAACAGATGAGGAAGGATAGTTCACAATGAATAATGCTTTGGCTTCTGGCCGGCCACCGATACCACCCCGCGCATCTCTGTCAGGAAGAATCACAGCCCACAAAGACTGAGATCTCCCCGTGAGTTTCCGCGGTAAATGGGACCATTTGTCCTAGGTGCGAGTTCTTTCATCACACAACTTCAATCCTGTGAAGGAAGAACCACACCAGAGTCAGTCGGATGCCCTAATCCTCTGTGCCCAAGTGACTCAAAAGGAAAAGGTCTCAAAAGAAAAGACGAGGAGTCCACAGTGGTCCTGCGTGTGAAGGACGTTCTCCTCTCTCCTCCTGGCAAACCCAAACTGTTGTGTCTTTCCACCTACAGAATCCTCCAATGAGTGATTAGAGAGACAGAGTACTGCTCGCAGCTGTGTGATGCTGTCCATACTTAGAAGGACTTTTTTGTTTTACAATTTAAACACCATTTCTTTCTTTATCTGCACACTTACATTTAGTCTATTTTGTGAACAATTAATGTTAAATTGAGACAGCTCTATACTTCAGAAGTCACACGCTTACCTTCCTTTGTACAGTGTCTGGGATAGAGGTGAGCTTATAATTAATTACGTGTGAGGGCACAGGATGATCTAACTAATGAGCAATCTTTACAGAGAAGCACTCTGAAAAGCTTAAAAGATTTTTCCTGTTTTGCCATTAACACCGAGGATGCTATTTTCAACAAACACTTGCCAATCAATGCTTATTGACTGTTCAGATAAATCCCTTAGTCTTAAATTCTACATAGCCACGTAAGTTTCCTGAGAAGGTAATAGTTGACAACGTTGTGATTATCATAATCTTTTGTACACCAATATGGTTACAGGCCAGATCCAGCAAATGGAAGCATCCACACATTACAACTTACCCAAACACTACAGAAGAAAAGACTGAGTATCATGTAAAAAGGGAACAATGCAGCAAGGAGCTTCACTGTAACAGCAGGTCTTAAGCATAAAATGAAGTCCATAATTTAACAGGGCTGCTAGTGTATTTAAGCAATGAATAACGTTGTATCATTTAAAATACCAGCACTTGCCAAATGATGAGTAAACTGCCTATCAGTAGAAGTCAAAAGAGTGGATACAGCATCTGCCTTCCTCACTGCCCCACACCTGTACCTACTAAAGGAAGCAGGGCTTGKGTTTTGTTTGTTTTGGAAGCAAAAAAAGCCTGTTTTAGTCTCACGTGCAGACGTGGTCTAAGTTGCAGAGATGGCAGTAAGRTATCATTTTAGATAATATGTAATACGTTACACATTAGTATTTCAAGGGACAGACAAYGATGAGGCCCAGGCTGAAAAAAAAAGTCCAGGGGACATAAAACTTCACTCACCCTCTCAGAAGTTTGAAAAGCATGCAGCCTAAYGAGAACCAGTCTGCACTGCTATCGTATGCTGTTCCCTTCTGGAGCACCTCTGGAGCCATGTATCCGTGGGTACCTCTGAGAAGCAGAAAGGGACAAAATCTTGATTAGAACCAAAACTATCATTGTGGAAAAAAAATTTAAAAAAAAAATAAAATCAGTGTTTTCTCAATAAGATAGCCTAATTTAAAAATAAGTAATTTTAAACATGATTTTATTTTGCTTTTTCTTTGACCATACATACACACGCATGTTTTCTGTTTGTATATACGTACTGAGGAAATACCTTAAAACAAACAACAGAACAACAGTGATAAGGCAAACCAAAGCAGCTACAGCAAGATTTAGTGGAATCAGTACCGGGGTCAGTAAGTAGCCTCCTGTCTAGGAGCGGAACACAGAAGAGAGGTGGAAAAGCTGCAGACTCCGTCCACTGGGTTTACAGGGCAGAGACATCAGGACACAGCCAGGGCTCCCGACACTTCAGGCCAGATCGCCCCAGCCCTGGGCCCTGCGAGACTGAGACCTGCTCTCACCCCCCGCCCGAGACAGGGCGCGCAGAGCTGGCTTCTGCCCCCTCGACGTCTCCCACGTGCCTCCTTCCAGCTAACGCCTGTGTGCTCGACTTAACAACAGGACACCTCCTCCAGAAGCCATCGCTGGTCGCCACTAGGAAGCAGTCACCATGTACTAATGCTTATACCCTTGACGTAATTGGAACGTACGAACTTTTTCAAGAAGCTACTGAATTGCAAATTTTTTAAGATATGACAGGATGAAGCTTTCCTTTTTGCATAAATTCTGAGACTAAACCAGGGCGAATGAGGACCTAAGAATAAAACGTGCCAGATAAGATGTGGAATCCATGCACAACCCAAGAAATTCAGACCCCAAGTTATGACCTGATGCCAAGAGGCAGAAAGGAACACAATTTGCCTCCAGTTCTACAAAGATCCAGAAAGAGAAAGACACAATAAATCCTGTTTTTCAATCAGTTCTGGAATATTTAATTATCCATTTAGGACAATGAAAACAATCTGGTACTTTAACTCAGTCAGGTTCTTATCTTCTCTGAACAGTGAATCATCTCGAAATAATGTGTCATCTTCCAGCCATGCCTACACATCAGCTGCTACAACTGTGCAGGAAAACAGAAAGAGGAGACTGAAAAACCTTATTAGAGTATCCAGCTTAGCTGTGTTACAAAGCTAGCCCGTGCCACGCAAGTGTTATTTTTTTTTCCTTTAGGCAAAGTTAAATTATAAAGACACATAAAGGACTTATTTAGCAAAAATTAAATGTGCAGCAAATCGACCATACATAATACTTACACACTAGCATGTGGCTTTTTTTTGGAGAAATCACAGGCCAGCCCAAGGTCTGATATCCTCACATGCCCATGTTCATCCAACAAGATATTTGCAGGCTAGGAATGCATAGACACAGAAAGGTTACTGCTTGATATTTTTCAGTTGACAGAACTACAAATTCTCAGAACACAGTAACTCATTCTCAAACATCAACACTCTCTGGTAATGGGTAATTGCCTTTTTTTTTTTTTTTAACGTCAATATAATAGATGCTTTCTAGATAAAATCTACATTTCTAGATAAAATCTACATTCACTACCATCAACGCCAGAGGAGATTATGAAATACTGACAAGTAACGGAAAAGAAAAAACAGGCAAGGTTTGAAACTGAAAGCACATGAAAAAACAAATCCATTTGGGCCTCGAGTCCACATTGCTTTTGGTTCTTTCACAGAAGGGTCTGTGTGTGGCTCTTACATCCTTTACTTGCACTTTACACTCTGTGCTCTCTGTGCAGATTTTTTCCCCACTTTTGTTGTCACCTGGCTCACGGATACCTCTCTCGGAGCAGTCCTCAACTTCCCAATCCTCAGCGAAACACCCCCAAGCAACTCTCTTCCTATTAGTCTCCCATCACACACCCTCCTCTTTCAGGGCTCTCAGAAATATACTACACTCTCTAAATTAATTGCATCATTAAGATGGTGAGATGAATAAGACTGCATAGGATTTATTCTGACCCCAGGGAAGCATCTCCCAGGCCAGTTAAACTAGATAATAGCATAGATTATAACTATTTTGAAAATTTTTAGAAAAATCAGCCAAAGATAAACAAATAATCTGTCTCGTTCGCACGGAAAGGTTTCAGGTAAGATACTTCATTTAACTTATCAGTATCTCTGGGTTGTTCACCACCTGTGTGAATGCAGGCACTACATTAACCATTACCTTTAGGTCTCTGTATACAACAAAGCGATTGTGCATGTGTTCTAAACCCAGGATGATTTCAGTAGCATAAAACCTCATTTCTTTTTCAGAAAACACTCCATGCTGGGAGAGGTGGTAGTGCAAATCTCCTCCTAAAATTAGAAGAATTGAGATGCAATTAAAAGAACAGTAAAATCTTGCCTCACAGGCAGACAGCACGATGTAGGCGGGGAACAGCATAACATTCGTAGGTTCTTATAACCTGTGGAGCATACAGGAACCCAGACACAGACTCTGCAAGTACCCGTGGTGACAAAATACCTGAGAAAGTTAATAAATAAATTTGATCAATCTGAAACTCCATTTTAAGAATACATTTACTTCATATGCATTTGCATTCACTGACTAATCCAGCAACTGAGTCTTAACGCAAAGGATTTCCACAGCAAGTAAAATGCAATCACATACACAGGTTTCTGGGGAACTGAATAAACTAGCATATAGAACAGCCCAGGTGGGGAGGGACCTCGAAAGGTCATCTGGGCCAAAGCATTCTACTATTCATGCTGGGGATGTCTTCACGCTTTCCTAATCAAAGAACAGGCACAATACAATGTCACTCTGTGAGCTAATCCACACCATCAACGTATCAAGTTGTGGATATTCCTAGAAAACTGTTTCTGATCAAGCTACAGATTTAAAATAATCAACAAGTTACTTGAATTTGACCTACAGCTTAGATTTTAATGAGAATCTTCACTTGCAAAACACCAAAGCCAGTCTCTATTACTTACAGGAGATGAGCTCTAATTCTCAATTAAATTTCCAACTTTGCAACACGGTACGTGCAGATGTGCTCCAACATCTTTAGGTGCTTACCACAGGACCACAGCCAGAGTTCGCGTCTAAGTCCCACAAGTGCTGAGCATCCTSGGCAAATACGGGCACTGCAGTACCTTCTCTCTCTCAACTCTGCCAATTTCTCTCTCTGTGTGTTCTCCTAAGAGTTATCCTAAGGTATCACTTCTTTCCTCTGAGGCATGCTTCCCCCGTCTATTTTCTTTGCAGAGCTCTTTATAGTAGCCCTTTTATTTTTATTCTGAAAGCTGTGTCCCTGATCTCCTCATACATTTCTCCAAAAGACCATCATTTTCTTAAGCTTCCAGCCTCGTAGGCCCTTTGATTCTTTATTTAAATATGTTAATGTGATCAGGTATCAGAGATTCTTCAGTCTGTTCTATACATTCCCTGCTCTAGATCAATTTACCCCTCCTACTCGCAGGCCGATGCTTCACACCTCAGATGATTTTTCCCTCATTCTCCTGATGATCTCAGCAAGTCCTTCTGCCAATATTTCTGTAATATTATCATCACCTGCATGAGCCTTGCTTACCATTCATCAGGTCCAGAATGAAACAGAGTTTGTCAGGGGTGTGGAAGGCATAGGTCATACACACTATAAAAGGACAGTCCTAGAAGGAAAGGAGCAAAGAGTTCATCTTGGGCAATAAGCAAAGTACTAAGAGAAGCTAAAAAGACGTGATATTTTTCCTATTATATTTGCCAATATTCATAATAATTTTCTAAAGCAATTTGTGTACTAATCTACATACTCTGATGTTTCACTTACAGTTTAGAGATCTTAGATTTTGCTATCTCATTTCAATACAAAAATTAAAAAAGCTATGACAAGCCAAAGGCTTAAAAAATGCAGGTAGCATCACTATCTTCTAAAGACTTTCAACTACAGCATATTATAAAAATATTCACCTGAGTTTGCACTAGTCTTACAGCTCAGAAAAAAATAAAGCTGTTCCCACGAAGTGTAACGGATACACACTATCTCCCGCGATTGCATGGCGAATGTTCTGCCGCAGGAATGCCGACCGAGAACCTGAGTCACGTCACGTACAAAATCCCAAAGGGAAGAAAGCTTTATCCTCACCGATACGTTAAAGGCAGCTACGCTGGTAGCACCCTGYCCGCGCCGCTGAACTCCCCCTTCTGCCACCCCCCGCCACCCTCCAGCTCTCCGGCAGCGTTCGCCACAGACGATTAAAAGGAACAGAAATTCCCTGGGAAGGAAGTCACAACCCTACGTGTCTGCAATGCACGGGAAGCAAGGACAGCGAGGTCCAGGTTACGCGAACCCCAGGGGAGACGCAGGGTGGGTGCAGGCTTCCGAACGTCACCGCAGAGCAGCCACGCGCAGGGGCGGATTACATGGAGCGCGTTCCCCCTTCTCGCAGCGCTTTAACCTTAATTCACACAGGTGTTGCAGACAAGCAGCCATAAAAAAAAAATACAGCCGGAAAAACGCCTCTTTACKACAAATGATCTGTTCAGTGTGCTGGTACCTCCATAACGCACACGCATTGGAAGGCGCCATGGTGGAAAGTTGGCAGACCTTCCTCCCTTCGTTAGGCCTACACTGGATGTAAGCGGCTAATTAACAGGGGGTGGCCACTACCGTGCCGACCCCTTCTCCGAAGCCGTATGAAGCCGGGGCTGTTGGGTGACTCTGCGGGGAGGACTGAAGGAATGGCTGCGCTGCCGGCAAGGGCGGGCTGCACCGCAGCACGGCAGACGAAGGCCGACCCCAGGCGTGGAGGCTGACAGGAAGACGAGCCGGGACGAGCCGGGACGAGCCGGGACACCGCGCAGGAAGCACCGAACGTGACTCGGGCAATGGTGTTAATTATCGCGGTATTGATAGCGAAAGCTCTGGGAATCTCCGGCAGGAGCTCGCTTCCTTCCCGATTTAGAAGCAGCAAAACACGGCGGCCTCGGGCAGAGCGGGGGCCGCGGCGCGGGGGCCGCCTCGCCGGCCCTGCCCAGCAGGAGGGGGGGACGGTGGCACCGTCCTCACCGGCCCGGACAGTTCCAGTTGGTTCATCCTTCCACAAGGCAAAACCACGTTAAGGTTGAAATACAAAGCTTTAGATCCTCGACTGTGATCCCAAATGATTCCCACACCATGTGGACTGATCCTGCCGTCATGTTCAAACCGAACTGTATTTTACTGTTTACTGTGCAAATACTAATTCCAAATACACCTCTGCAGAACACAGGCAGGCGTTTGAAATACCCGGTAGAAACATGCATGAAAAATTGCTAAATGGTCCTAGAAATAAGGAGAATACAGGCAAGGCAGTATGGCATCTCACAAAAGATACTACCTCTCCTTATAAACTTTGTATTGCTCGTAACTGTGGACTATTGTAGTTACCACTTAACAGAACAAAAGCTTCAGTAGMATTATTAACTTAATTTTCCGAATCAAACGGATAATTCAGAAGCGTCCCCAAGCAGGCCTCCTAAAACCTGAGAGCGATCTAATTACCCAGAAGRATTTAGTGTTAGAATTTAAACACCATACATAGCAAAAATAAAAGGGTGTTTCTGTACCAGAACATAGTATGCCTATATTTTTATGGATCTCATTTTTCAAAAGAGAAGAAATCTGCAWGTGTAAATGTGATGCATAATTCATTTTTGTGTAAGCCTTCCTAATTTAATCACTACCCTCTCACTGTTTAACAGAGAGAAGAAATTGTAGTACYGAGATATTTTTCTGACACAAAAACCACTGCAAGAGTATTTTCCAGCATAAAAATAAAAAAAAAAACCCACAGGTATTTTTTAAAATGAAACATAAGGCAATAAATCAAATTTCCCAAGAGAGTAATACTTTGTTGCAGTCAMGCTTCTGCTCTGAAAAAAATAAGTGACAGTATGACAACAATGTGCGAATTAAGAATAGTTTGGAAACAGTTCCTTACAGCCAAACAATCCTGGATTAAGTCCAAAAAATTACAGAAGACAAATTTCTGGTAATAAATCATGTGGAAGGAAAAAAAATTAGAATAACTATAAAAAATTGTAGGAATGTAATATTTTAAAGACATCAGCACACTAACAATTGCTTCAGAAGGAAAACTTTGATGCTGACTCTTTCCTGTAACCCGAGCACCCGGATTTAGAGCATGACCATAGAAATGACAGCAAACAGGTGAAAACTGTGTTCATAGTGTAGAGCAGCTGTGTAGTATTCTTAACTAAAGAGTAGCTCTGTCCTGACAGGTCTCGCTCAGAAAGATGTGTAAGTCAATGYGTGAAACACCGAGCTATTATCTGCCATTCCCCAAAGATGTTCCTTCAAGTGACTATCGAGATTTGGGAATAGATTGCATTTTTTGAGCAAAATCAAGACTCCTACRAATCTTGGTGCACTTGACAACAAAGTACCTGTTCTTCTCAGAAAAAAAGATACGTGATTATTGATTTATTGATTGTTTTATTGTTCAGCCTGTCCACTTTTGCTGTACCTTGTATTTATCATCCCTTGAAAGAATCTTGAATACAGTCTTTAGTCAAATTATCTCAAAAAGAGCTGAATAAGACACCTTAACTGCCTAGTTTTTTCAGAACGAGAGAACTAGAAGAGACAGAGCGGAGCCACAGCCCTGCAAGGCCCCTGGTCTTGCAACAGACTGCCGGAATGACCGCCTCCCACCCGCGGGAAGAAGATTTATTAAATAACCCCTTCCTCCCACAAACAGCACCTTTTGGCTGATTGTTTTTATACAGTCCATCAGCAGCGAGGGTCTCGGTGATTTCAATGTTCCAGGTTTTGAATGTTAGGCAAATATTGGCCATTACAGAAAATAAATATTTTTTTTCTGTTAACAGAAAGTAAAATATTTTCCCTACTACGCTATCTTCTACGAATTTCAAAATGCACTTCCAGCCTCTAGACTGAACATCTCTATGGGAGAGGAAGACAGGGCCTGCATCTTGCAGAAGAGGAAACACAAACCTCAGCAACAGTTTGCCCATCTTACACCAACCGTCAGTGACAAAGCAAATACACCAACCGAGAACGAGTGACACAGAGCCCACGTTTTGTATTAGCAGTCCGATCCCAGCAGCTCCCTGTGCTCTGCAGAGGTGACCGTCGCACTGCTGAGCTCTGCTGATTCGAAATGTGACCGTGAAAAGCTACTTTCACAACGCGGCCACGATGTAATCAAATTTGGGAGCTCCCTATTCAAGAAGTAGTCGTGAATGCCAAAGTTTTAGGTGGATTAACAAAAATGATTACACAAACATATGTGTAATCTGCACAGCTGTTATGTATTCTGCAGAGACATCTGGATTCCCAGTAAAATGACTAATTGTACTGTGATGAACTTCCCAGTTCCATTTTATTCCGGGCAGCACACAAATCCTGTCATTGGGGAAGGCACGCGCCATTCAAACCTAACAGCTTATATTCAGGAATGAAATGAATTATCTTATTCTACCATTTTCAAACCTACTTAATTCTKCATATTCAAAACGCTCCAGTATCTCTTGCACCAGCAGGTGTATCCAACCTGAATGGGTAGCATTTTCTACAAAATCTCTCTTTTCAAACTCTCTTTCAAATTTCTGAGAATCTAAAGAAGTTACACTCTAATGAGCTGATAATCCTTAACAAAAAAACCCAAATGGTTTGTCTTGCTTTTCTGTTGCTAAATGACTAGCTATGCACTGTCATATAAGAAAACGAGCTCCACCATTAGCAGCCTTGTGAACAATTTTCCTTCTGAATCGCTAGACATGAAAATTCACATTCAGTACTGGAGCAACAGAATCACAAATTAAAGTTAATAGGACAATTATTACTAATTTGCCTAGATTTCTTGTCTAGTCTCCGCTACAGAACTTCACCCCGCTGGCTCTCAAGACTCCTGACACTTCTGAGCAAGCCACAACTTCTCTTTGGTGAAAACTGTTAACTTGATTAAAAAGTCTAACCGATAAATCCCAATTGTTAATTTCACAGATAAAAGAACAAACTACTTTCCAGTCCTTTGTCTATCTTTACGTTCAAGCCAAACGTGAATGCAATTCGGTGTTAAAGGAAGTGCACTGACTTTTGACTTCAGTGCATGCTTGCCCTCCTCCAGAGGAAGGCTGAGGCCGGGGAGGAGTTTCCAGTGAAAGGCACAAGAAGAAACACCTCGTCTGTCCTTCCGAGCTCCGCACTGTAAACGTTAAACCTTATGATAACACCTCGATGTGTTAGCTTCCCTAATTTCCAGTTCAGGATTTGTCTTACCAGGATATTTCTAAGAGCAGAGGAAAATGATCTGATGGATAGCAAGAAACGTTCAAAAGCTAACCTCCTAGGGCCAAACCTGCAATCAGCTTTCCCGTTCTGTCAGTCCGCACAAGAGAGCACCTCCCGTGCCTATCGTGAGGCTGAAAAGTACCAAGCCTTGTCTGCTTCACAATCTACTCCCTTGGCAATAAAAGGGCACTGCTTAGCAGTTATAGCTCTGTTTTTATATGTAAGCCCTGAAAAACACATCTCCATTATTTAAAGCCAAGTTTGCAGAAGACAAGGGCGGCCACAGCACGGGCAGTTCCGCAGCTGCGCCTACAAGCAATGCAGTGCAAAGCCCCGGACATTCTGCRGGCAGAGGACAGCCCCATCAGACCGATGGGTTCCCTGAACATCAGAAAACAGCAGGGATGCTGCGCRTGCGCTTAAAGGACAAAACGATGCTAAATGCATCACAAGTGAGATTTTTTTTTTTTTTTTAAAGAAATCAGTATTCACTAACCCACCTGGGCAATGCAGAACCAAACCCAAGATTTACCTAGTCTGTGCAAGACACAGATCTTGTCTCAGAGCACAGCACAGTATTTGCTCTCTGCCATCTTGCAAGCCAAAGCAGACATCCTCCTGCACTGCAGATATTATGCTATTTGCACACCTGTTGTACAAGCCTAGAACAAAATCACACGCAATTCCTCCTCATGCTTTAACTGGGCCGGGAAAAGGGGATGTGTTTACACTGAGCTGCAAACTGAATGTTTAATTCGTACATCACAATAGTCATGAGGAAAATTAACCTTTTTACCAGCATCACATGTAACCATGGTGACACGAGCTGATTTCAAGTTTTGTTTAACGAGGCCAGCGTACTCAGCAGGCTCTGGCACTTCAAAGCCTGCTCTGAAGCTGTCTGAGCGCAACACACTGCGGCCGCTGCCGAACTTCTGCAGGTAGCAAGACAAGGTCTGGTGAAACCAACACCAGCTGGTTGCTTTTTATGCACATTAGTGATGCTTCTAACTTTAAAGAGACTTGTATGCTAGATGGGCAGATTTACTTGGTACACCTTGATAGGACTCAGCTAAAATACATGAAAAACAAAATGGAAAAATTGGATAAGCTAATATCAGAGTCGCAGGAAAAGGAGGACAAACAGTTAACTGAAGCTTTTTTCTGAAATAGCATCTTATATTCTRCAAAAGTACTACGTAACTATAGCAGAAAAGGAAAATCTTTTACAAGACAGAATAATRTWTTKGAAAMKTTTCMAAWAYAAGTACTTGAAAAAGGAATATTTAAAAAATCAGAAGGGGGCGGGAGGAGAGAGGGAGAATTAATTACCTAAGAAATGGGAACTTCCTCAAGCCTCTTTAGCTGAGATGCTCATTTCTGTAAGCACCCAAACTGAAAACCAAGCTTGCTTTTCCATTCTTATTCCAGACACATTGCTAGAATCAGGGGGAAGGTTCCAGGGGGGTTTAACTTTTGCAAGTCACACAGCTGAACTGATGGAATATGTATTATATATAAAAGCTGTTACATTATATGCAAAAAAAAAAAAAGGATAACAAATCAATGATACTTACTCCTGTACTGACAAGAGACAGCATAATTCTTTCATTTAAGGCTAATGTTTCTCCTTGCTTCATCTTGATTCTCTTCTTATCTAAACATTTCATTGCATACCTGAAAATATTAACCGTTCAGAAAAAGCACCAGAAAAATTTTCCTCCTATACTCAGTATTATTCACTAGCAGTTATGCCATGCATATTTACAGTATCATGTAAGCAAGCTCTTTAAAGACTTAAACCTGGTACTAAAAACATTATTACATGACTAAACAAGAAAATCTCCAAAATCTCACAGAATTRAAGCATTTTCAACAGAAGCCGCCTAACAGAGAAATGTGCTTTAACAAATAATTCCGTGTCCAAACAACCACAGTGATATAGGAATTACATATCATGCATCCATTTTTCAATATCTACAAGCAAGGATTTGCAGTATGAATTAAATAACAGAGACCCTATTACAGTTCCATTTAATTCTAACAGTTTCAACTTTACCAGGAAAGTAATATCTTCAACACATGCTGAGGTTTTTTTTTTTTTTTTAAGTTCTCTTTCTACTCAAAGAAAGGTCAGATATAYACAAGAAAGCTTTTTTAATCTTCTACCGTCTGTATTACACAAATCAATAAAATTTTGCTCAAAAAAGAATGTTACCCTAACAACCATCAAACAAGAGGAGGAGATAATACAGTCTGTGGATATTTTTTCAAGACGTTAGGTGAGCCTACTATTAGAGAACAGCCGAGAAGGACACGTGTGTTCCTCCATACAAGACTTCTAGACGTGGGCAGCCATGGATTTTTAGGCCATTCGTTTTAAAATATGCTCAGGAAAACACCATGTTACAGCACTGCATCAATGCTAATCAACTGCCTACGCTGTGTCAGCTCTGTACAGAAACAGGGCCTCGTATCACCCTCGCTTTGCACTCCCTAAAAAAGCCACGTCATTCCTTGCCATGCATGTGTTGTSAGTGGGGGAAGAGCGAGTGTGAACGTACTGGAATTTTAAGTTTCCAAAACAAGGAATATATTCACAGCACGTGCTCTTGCYGAGAAGTCTGTAAACGATGACTATAAATAACATTTCACACGCTACCCTTTATTTATGCTTTGACATCACTGATCAAAGTGAATGACTGGGGCCGCTTAAGGCTGATGGAAATCAAGTATCTCATTCTTCTATCGAGTTACGTGCTCAGAAAGCCCTGCTCTCCCTCCCCCTTCGGACTGCTTTCTGCATTGTACTTCTGGCCCCTATTTAGATGTCCTTGAAGGAGGTGATGTGAMAGAAGCCTCAGGTGTATCTTTGTGGGTTAGTGAAACACCGATGGCATTTACCTTAGAGGGGTGGCTTCCCAAGCTCCTTGCAGGCAGTAAGTGCAGCAGAGGCAGCCATCTAGAGTGGACGGGATCTGGATTAGGGATGGGTAAACAGGTTTGGATTAAGAAAGAACTAAACCAAACCTCTACCCAGAAACTGAACCTAAGCTAAAGTTTTGCTTCAGATCTGAAAAAGGTTGGTTTTCCCACATTTCACTTCCCTTTACTCTATTTATATCTGATAAAAACTGTCCTTTGCGTCCCTTGCTAGTCCCAAGGTTTATCCACCTCCTGCCAGAGCGAACCTCAGACATGAAAATGACTGGGAATCTGAGAACTACCTCTTCAGGGCGGACACCTGCTTAGTGTGGCTCAAGCTAAATAAAATGTTTATTTTTGTACATGGACAAATTAATGAATTGTACATGGACAAAAAAAGTTCTAAAGCAAGAATAAAGACAGTATTGTTAGTAACAGTATTAATATAAACACTTGAGGTCACTGCAAAAATACTGAGCATGACAGCAACATTAAGATGTCTTCCACTTGTTAATAGCTCAAAAGTTTATTATTATCAAGGATGCCAAGCATACACAATTGCCAGTGAAGCCAGCTGAATCGCAGAGACTTGGCACTTCAAACATGCCATGCTTACTTAGAAGAGAAATGTGTAAGGATGGTCCCTGGACTACAACTGTTAGGAGAAAAGCAAGATGAAAGGGGGGTGGGGGCGGAGTGTAAATGAATAAATAAATAGATGGGTATCGAGAATATTTTTTTAAATCAATGCCCAGATGTTCMAAACAGGACATAATGGGACAATTATGCCTAGAGATTGAAATCTGTTGATTAGGAGAAGTGTGTGAATGGTAAGTCCAGAGAAAGAAAAAAACCACACAGGTTGATCTTGGGAGTTCCCACCATGAGCTCTGTTAAATAGAATTTCAGCTGAAACGATATTCCTCCAAACGTAAGCAAGCATCACTGCTTTCGCCAGCGAAACGTGCTGAAACGTATGCAGTTACACAAATCTGGAATACCATATTCGGAATCTGCCCAGGCACGACCCTACAGGTCGAGCACACCGAGGTCCTATTCCCGTGTCATCCTCCAGCCCTACGTCAGCACCAGCTGCGCGACGCCCTTCGCTGCGAGAAGGGCAACCTTCAGCGGACGAGAGGGAACACCTCGCACGACCACCACGGCTTCCACAGGAACATCGTTCTGCACTGTCAGGCTATGATCCAGGAAATCGTTTAAGCACATACTTAATTTTAAACACATGTGCAGTCTCCATTAATTTTGACAAGACCATTTAAATGAAGGATGTGCTTAAGAGCTCTGCTAGACTGCAGCCCCACTGCATGGCACGTAACAGGATCAAATATCAAACTAAGCTTAAAGATGATCCAGAAATCAGAACCTCTTGGGGTAAAATTTAATTACAAAGAACTGTGCAGTAATGCGACGCTGCTTTCCAGTGATTTTGTAAGAAATGACTGGAAGGATTTCCTTACTAGTTCAGAGTTTACAATTACCTCTAAAATAAAGTGTGTATATACTCACATTTTTCCAGTGTCTGCTTTTCTGCAACCATACACTTCACCAAATCCCCCTCTTCCTATTATTCTATGTACACTAAAATCATTCATGGTCAGCTGTAAGTGCAAAAAAAAAAACAAAACCAGACTTCATTTTTCAGTACTAAAAAACTTACTGCAAAAACATCTAAATAATCCATTAATGTGTTAAGATCCTTAACTACTGTAATTCATATCATATAGCACTTATTGTTTTGGAAAAGGAGCCCCTTATTGTTTATATTTCAACATACTTGCAAGCACTACAGCCCGAAGTACAAACAAGACGACTGAGACTGTTGTTGCCAAAGACTGACAGTCTCATTCACGATGCAGTCTGCAGAAGAGGAGGGCTATTTTTACAGACAAAGTTGYAGAAGAGCCGTGCAGAGGGACAAAAGCGGAGGCCGAGGTAAGGGGTGCTGGGGACAACGTCAGAACCGTAGTGGGAAAAAGGAGACAGACAGTGTCTGGGGCTGTTAAAGAGCAGCGATTCTGGCAGTTCGGTTTCTTTCGGCTATTATAAATATCAAAAAGCTATTAACTCGAGACAGGCAGAAGGGATGTCGAGAAAGGAATCGTTAGGACTGTACGTCTAAGAATAGAAGAGCAGATCAGTAACATTCAACCTACTCCTTAATAAGGCCTTTTCAGAAGCAGTATTCAAAACTGAACATTTTCTTTCCTGTATCTGCTTTTGACAAGGTAAATATACTTGGAAGTACTTACATGAATATTTAGTTCTACGTTYTTCCATTGACAAAACCTAGTAAACTTGTCACTGTAGAAACAAAAGTTTAAAAGTTGTCTGAGACTATTGTGTAAAGTATTATAGAACACATCAGGACTCTGATATTTAAAACAAAGTTTGCTCTAGGGYGTGTTGTGATATTTAGTAAATGATAGCCTTCCTCTCAAACAATTGTAATCTTACCCCCACCTAGAAAAACAATTACTAGGCAGYGCACACTTAATATTTTACATCCTTATCAGAGAAAGACATCAGATAACCTTATCCCTGTAATTGCAAGTGCCCAGTATGTCCTCACATCTCTCTCCCAGACAGTTTTTAATTTTTAAAAACAACTAAGTCTGGAAGTAACAAACATTTAAATTACATAAAGAGAAAGATAATTATAAGAAAACAGAGGCAGCTTGATTTATGTTAATGAACCTCCGTATACCCCAAGGAACATTTTAAACTCATTTTATCTTAAAACAGGAAAAACATCAGTAATACCACAAGCTGTTGMCAAAAGAAATAGTTTCTCAATTCTACATAAATAATTAAGTATTTATTTTCAGAGTAAGAAATAGTAGTTCTATGGAGGCATTTTTACAATTACTTCAGCCTGACTGCAGAATACCACCATAGCATTTTATACAGTATATTTGGCTGTCGTTGGGCGAAAGCCATACTTTACAGACCCTGCACGCAAGAGCACTTCCATTAAGGTTAAGAGGGCTGCTCAGCTGAACTAGGTCTGTGCCTTGTGCGCTTTACTAGACCTTTTCTGCTTAATTGCAGGGTGTCCAGACACAAACCAGAATGACTGGGTCTTTCAGTCACACGCAAGAGATGGTTACTCATGGGAACACCCCGCAAGAACRTCGCTCTGCATATTTAAACCTTTAAGATCAAACTGCAATCTATTATTACTGCTACACGGAGCAACAGAAAAATCTATCATCTATACGATTTTTTCATGCATACATCTTGACATTAATCACGATATACAACAAAGGGAGTCATTTGCAGAAGCTTGCTGATAATACACTATTAATTAGATGAAGTTTATCAAACATTTTTAGCCTTATTTTACAGCAATACTTAAGGGACCTGACTTCCTGCTACATCAGGTAGAAAGTCCGAATAATATGTCATGTTCATACCTTTCCATAAATTTTTGAAATATTTTTCCTCGRAGACTATCACAAATTTCTTCTATATATGGCTAAAAAGGGTTAAGAAACACAATTAGTATTTAAGCATACAATAAATTGATTATGCAATACTACCCGTTACATATAACTCACGTTGGCCCTATAGAACTACAGCATTTACTGTGTCTTCCTTGAAGGAGGCTCAATGAAGCATTTAAGCTTCATTTAGCTTCTGGAACCTGAGCAGGTGCCCTGAAGTCAAACATAAAATATTTTCATGATCTAGAAAACCTTAAATGTTTGCTTTGGGGGGGCTGTATGAAGCCTGTGTAAAGCACCTGTCTACGGACAAGAAGTTTGGCAAAACAATCACAGTACAGTTCTTTTTTCAAATATATTTAAATACAATAGATGGGTCACTCCTGTGGAGTGTGACTTCCCAGAGCTGCTGCCACGCTTCATCTTTTTGGTGCTTCTCTCCTCTCTGTCCTTACTAAGAAGCCAGCACCTTCAATTCACAAGTGACTTTTTCTAGAGAAATACTTTCTCTTGATGTGTGATGGCATGCAGCGATCTCAAATCCCAACCCAATTAGCGGTGAGATATAACCCAAGCAATGTAGTTATCAATTTGTCAGTTCACCTAATAGCAACATTAAAAACAGTTCACTGAGCAGTAAGAAAAATCAGGCAGAGGCAATCTTCACATTTTTGCGGTATATAAAAATACGTACGGTTTACATCAAAGACATTTATGCTTATAATCACTCCCATGATTGATGAGGTTCATTATGTGCAAAACCACACTGGTTTAATGCACCTAGCTATAAAAGTTAGCATAATTCTGAATTTCTTGTCTTGTATCAATGTGTATTAGAGCTATAACAATACAAGAAATATTTCACTTCTCATTTCTTTATTTTCTAAAGTAAATAAAACCATAAAAGAGGTACAGTTTCGCAAATGAGCCAGGATACCATTTATATTTATATTCAAATGGAGGATATGCAAATCCCGTCCTTTCTTTTAACAATTCAGAATTTTAGAAAGTTTAAAAAAAGCACCACAATTTGAATGGTGCAGAAGCTCCTCTTTAGAAAGGTAATTTTTGATTGGATTTTGTCTTGTGGAGAGACAGAAAAACATGTAAAATGGTACAAATGCTTAATTCCTCACCATCATCAACTAGGAATTAATATACCTTAAAATTAAAGAAAAAGGAAAAATGTTTTCAAAGATTTCACAATACTGAAACATTAAGGCAATTTCTCCACTATGCAATTTGGTTTATCCTGGCAGGATGTGTATCTTCCTATGTAGAGTGATTTACTCTAAATCATTTAATGGCTTAAAATTACATAAATTTAAAAACTATTCTGTTCATATACCAAGGTATAGTTTGCTTTCATAAATGTGCTTAAAAATATTTTAGATAATAATAGTAATTTGTAATTTTTATTTGACTTAGAAAAGCATTCTAATGTCACTATTACAGCGAAGAATATTTACCAGTACCATTTTATTCTGTCTCCTTAAATAATACGTACAAAGTCACTTACTGTCAAATAAGTGAAGAAAACTTGAGCATTCAGACTGTCTTAACCTCACCTGAAAAAGGCTGGCTGGCACTTGTTTCTTGGCTAAATGTGTTTGTACATGATCTACAGCTTGTTTTGAGAAAGGCTTTTGAAAAAGAAAAAGAAAGATTTCAAACAGTTGGAAATGTAAGAAGTTTCATTTAAGGTCTACAGCACTGTTGCTCTTGAACCATATAAAAAATACACATACTTCAGAACGAAGGCAATACAGCTTCTCCAAGTATATTATTGTGAAACACACGGAATGATACAGTAAAACAATTATTCTAAGGCGGGAAGGCAGGAGAGGGGAAGATGCGGAGGAGAAGGGTGAAGATAAAGGGCTGGATGGTGCCCCTTTGACACATTCCTGAAAACCCCACACACAGGGACAGCTCCAGATACAGCCCTTGACATGGACTTTTTACCACTACAGAGCCAATAACGCATGCTTAACAAAAAATTGCTTAAACCCTTCATCCAAAGAACCATACCAGCAGGGTAAAACACGCYGCAAATTTTTCTTTAAAATAAGAGCAAATGAAACTGTTAAAATAYAGATCAACGGGCCAAAACTTCCGCTGGAGGAAACGTGTGTTTGCACTGACTTTAACAAAGCTGCATCTGGCACAACACAGCCCCATGCCTCTAACTTACCATACTGCAGCTAAAAAGTGTAGTGTCTCTAGTATGAAAGACTGCTTTACGACCAAACAAATAACAATAATTAAAAAAAAAAATCTTTGTGTGATCAGTTTTAGACAAAATCTCAAACTTTGAGCTTTCAGAGATACCAAAGTTCAACATCCAAACTCTCCCGCAGAGCCCCTGGCAGCTCACATTTCTTTGAGTTTTTGGGGGCAGGGTTGTTGCTGGGTTGGAGGGGGCTGGTTAATGTATGTATATGTGTGCATGTATACATACACATAAACTGCACTCATCATATTTTAAAATGGAGATTTAAAGAAACGTAAAACAGATAAATCTCCAAATATCTCCTTCGCGTGCCACCAAGTTTAATAAAAATTGGCACACGCCACCAATCTTTACACCTCATTACCTAAAAAAAAAAAAAAAAGCAGCATGCTGAATTCAGCCAAACCCAGTCCCACGGACTTGAATCGGAAATCCACAGCGCTACAGGTATGTGTAGTAACAATTCCTTCAGCAATAGTCTTAATTGTTCTCTGAATGAAACAGCAGTTATTTTGAATTATCACTGCTGTTAAGCTACTCAAGTAAGGCAAAGAGCAGTGTGAAATCTGGATGATACACACATGTGAACAGGACAGGAGCTCCTTCATTATGTACATGTCATAAATCTGCCGGCTTCGGGTCAGACGCTCATCCTCAGAATCCAGTTTCTCGTATTCTTTTATCTGCAATGCAAGAGAGAAGGATCCATTAGATGAGCACATTTCCAATGATTTTTCACTCATTTGGTAAAAACAAGACTTTGGCTGAAGTTTTATTTTACTTTATTATTTTCTTCATTAAGACTTGAAGAAAAACCACCTGCAATTTCATAGTTACAGTTGACCTTAGATTTCCCTCCCATCTTAGAATTTTTATGCAAGGAAACCGATTTGCTTAAAATTGCTACAAAGCTTTGTTTTCCAAAATTGGAAAAGGAGTGAGCTGAAGCAGCGTGTTTTCCATCTACCATTTGCCAGAGCACGGAACTGTGCAGGGGAAGTCAGAAGCTAACGGCGGGAGAGGACGATGTACTCAAATTTGGGAGCTCCCTATTCAAGAAGTAGTTGCGAATGCGCAAGGAGAGCGAGACGAGCAAACATGCACAGCCAGGTTTCGGAAGGTTTTCTCCCCCCTGCTCAGCTCACGGATGGAGAGCGCTGACCTCGCTCCTCTAACACTCAAAAGCGTTGACTCCTTTCTCCGATTATTTCACACGATGCTCTGGGCTATCCACAGCACACCAAAACGTGCCCTCTCCCAAGCTCCCGGGGCTAGCAGAAGAGTAGTTGTATTTACACAGGCAGCACAACCATCGCCCAGTGACAGCCCCCGCGCATCCTGCCCGAGGGCGATTGCCGCACCCTAAGTCCAGGGGTCCGAGAACGAATATAAAGTACGTTGCAAAAAGTTCACGTAGTTCAGCTACAGGTTGAATTTGAATCCTAAAGGTGGCTAAAAAGACAGTTTCACAGGATGCATCCAGTTTCTTCAGGTGTGATATAGGAGGTCAGCGTGTTCCAGGTGAAGCAACAGCAATTCCATATGGTTAATTTACAGAACAAAACCAGAAAATCACTTCCAGAAGAAAAACTTCACCAAGTCCAAGGGTCCTTTAGCGCGTATTTAGGGAAACAGTTCTTCCAGGACTAACAGAATGTAAAAAACATACAAGATCTCCAGGGAAAAGCCTTAGCTCTGACTTGCYGGACCTCCCCAGCATCAGCCTGTGAGGTCCCAGGGTCCACAGGGACATTGGTGCTCTGGATCCCTACACCGACTCAAGAAAACCGAAGCAGAGTAAGACCCAGCTGGATTTCATTCCGTGCCTGTTAGAGAAGGAACAGGCCGTACCAGAGCCGTCTGTASTTCCAGCCTACAGAATAAACCCCGCCCAAGTGATGCACCGGAGCATCTCCTTCTGGGGCAGGGAGATCACTCCGGCTGGACCCCCAGGGACAAACAGCACGGCTCCGCTGCCCCTGCCAGCCACGAGGGCTAATGGAAAGCACACTGTGGAGGACTTTTAAAAGTAAAGATTTTAACAACATGCGTTTTGCCTCTATTTCATGATACAATATTTTTTTTTAATTCATTCAGAGGCTGCTCCTTTTACAGGATGAGCTGTACTTGACAGCTCTTGAACATGTCTTCACGTGACAAACCCAGACCAATCTACCTTTGAAGGTGGAACACCGTAATTAAACTCGGTATTTTTCTAGCTGTAGTCCTCTTGTTTGCTGACTATGATAAGGCAACAGTTCCACCATGATTTGCCATCTGTGACTACTTCCCCCTTGGTACCAATCTATAATTAAAACGATTCAAAACATCTTTGCCAAAGAAACATTTTTTAATTAATGCAATGCCGCAAAATAATTAGAAGTACAGAAAGCCTGGTCCATATCATATTGTCTTACTTGCATGCAACCTCCTGCCCTTCAGTGTTTTATTTTTTTAAACCTAACTCTGCACCCAAAGCAGAGGGGTCTCTTGCAACAGCCCCCACAGCCACGCTGGCACCAGGTCCCTGTCTCTCCCACCTGCCCTCACAGTGGTGCTTTTAACCAAAGTGCCTTTGGTTTGTAAAGGTTTGAAGAAAACAACAGCAGGTGACAAAAGTCCCCCCCCGACGATACATCCCCGGGGAGCCCAGCCCGCTGCCCCCCACCCGGAGAACGCCCGCCGGGACACGCTGCCCGACAACGCTCATCACACAGGTGATGCGATGAGACAGCCCTACTGTGATCACATTAACACGCACGCCTGACCTACTCACAAGCTAATTTTACATGTTTATTAAATAGAACATTACTGTACCTTGCCAAARAACGACAGCGAGCTAGGAGTGCCACCATTTATAAACGTAACCTCTCTCTGCCAGCAGCAGCTTCCCCAGTACCGCTCCCGACCCAGAGATAACGGACCGTGGCATCATGTACTGCAATGCTTCCCTGGCAAACTTCAGCTCTCCTCAAGAAAAGTGTCTGACAAAGTATCTTTTCAAAAATTGAAATCAGAATGCATTAGTTTTCAAGCACCTAGAAGTTCCTTTTTTTTTTTCTTTTTTTTTGAAACCGATCTGGATGAATCACTCATCTAGTTAAATGCTTGATCGTGACTTAAGCTGCAGAAATTTGAAATCCCTGGAGTACGGAGCCTTTCTACATCAAGCGATTTTTAATGTAGCAATGTACTTAAATTATTCTACATAAATGCAGTAAGTAAACCAAATATATAAAAAAAAGAAAAGCTTCTGAATCCGGTATGTCACAGAAGAAAATGCAATGAACCTCTCTTTAAATATCTTTAATGGGATTTTTCGAAAAGTACATGACAAAGCATTTAAATTCTTTTTAGGCAACACTTTGCTAATAACCTAAAAATACAATTTCAAATTGTTTCAGAGATAAAGAGGCAGCTAAAAATATCTTGCTAAACAATCTGCTACAACATGCCTTTTTGATTACTTATGACAGTGATCTCTTCAGTATATAAAAAGATGAAAACGATAGAAAGAGATTCTTCTTTATTGACAGCGAGTATCTAATTTGAGTGGGGRAACTGTATATTGCTAAGGATTTATCTCCAAACTGATAACCAGCTTAGCCTATTTTGTGCTCTTAGCCCACTAGCAAGAAAAATTTTAAATCATCAGCTTAAGAGTAATCCAGACAGAAGGTTACCTCAGGCAGCATTTCTAATTAACACGGAGCAATACAGGCTGCCTTTTAAAAGCACGTGTGCGTGTTTTAACTGAAACCAGCACCTATGACAGGATTAACTACGGTTTTATATTTAGAGTGTCACAAGCGTACCAAGGAACGAGTGGAGCCGTGAGACTCCCCGCGTTTCCCGAGCGGCCCTCGCAGAAGYGCCGGCGGAGCCTTCCAGCAGAGGAGGGCTGCGGAAGGACACGGCGCGCCCCGTCCCCGCGCTGCCGAACACCCACCCTGGACGCGTGCCTGCCTTGGGCACCATGCCTGTTGGTTCCTTCACCGACTATCTCATGACAACGGAGTACAACTGGCCTTATCGATCTACCGGCGCCTCTCGTTTCGCTCTCCGGAGGATCCCCTCACCCGCCTGCAGCGTTTGACAGGGCTTTTCTGCAACCCTGCCACAGTGACTCCCACGAAATCTCAGGAGCTAGCACCAGCCTCAGCTGCCCTTACGTCCCTCCCGCAATGCCACGGACAGCTGTACCCTGTCGCCTCTTCTACAGGTAAAAGCACGTTAGAGAAAGGCATGAAGCATTCCAGAGTGCGATGCAAACWCCGGGAACTTCAGTTCCACCTCCTTTTCCACAAGCCCAGCAGCGCTCCAGATCAGCTACAGGCAACGGGGCATCGCTCTGCCCGGGTGGGTGCCACAGGGCAGGAGGTGCCTGGGACCGAAGGCGCCGAGTTTGGGCACCTCGCTGAGGCACGGAGGGCACGGGGAAGGCTTCGGGGAGGGAGGCGAGGGACGCGGAGGACCCGACACGCCGATTCCTCCGGCGATGACGCGGAGCCGAGCCAGAAGCTGGCTGTGGTGCCCGCAGCACCCGCTGCCAGCCCWGCCGGGGACAAACAAGCAAACTGCACCGCGGAACCACGCTCCGTTTTCTGCTTTTGCTCTTCGGGACAGCGTAAGATAAATTTGCTTATTTTAGGCTTTCTGCCTTTCAGGAAAATCTTCGCTACGTGCAACAGATATGAATCCATGTCCCATGTCAGCTATAGTAACAAAAAGCACTGGTTTTGCTTTCAGGTCTTTTTGAAAGAAGGAATCCRTTGTTGTAATTCCACTGACAGCTGGCAAATGTTACTTAAACTTCACCTCTGGTTTGTGGCAGAACTAAGACTTACCATCACCTTCACAAGTGAAGATCAAAAGCTTATCCCACTTCTCAAGAACATACCTGGCTTAACCTAAGGTATCAGAGATATTTAACAAGTAGAGACTGAGATGAACCTAATTTCAACTCATTTCTTAAGAATATTTGAAGTGAACCACAGTCAAAGAGCATACCTGATGATAAACATCAATAAACCTAAAGATACTTTAATCTCTATTAGTATTCTTCCCCTTTCCATCATTCTCTCAGTATTTTCCAAGTTACCTTTTGACATATTGATGTGGTGAATGAATGTTTGGTTAAGTGGCTGCTCTCTTCTTCCACTGTTTTGTTTTCAACATATTATGCCTTAAAATGAAACATACTTAACTCTTGAAGGACAAAAACTGTAACAGTAGCTTTTAAAAGGCTTTGTTAGCTTATGTTTAATAAAAACACAGTTTTAGTATTTGCAAACAAAGGCACTGTTAGAAGTGAGCTAAGTAGATTTTTCCTGCAAATACTCCATTTTCTAAATCTTAAGTATTTGCCCAGTAAGATGGCAAAAAAAAATCATCTACGCTACTCTCATAACACACACTGTACGAGTACCATACCAAATTACCAACTTGATTGAATAGTTACACTGCTATTTTTAAAAGTCTCTTGAACATGTTTAAAATGATAGTTTTGTCCCTCTGAGATGCAATCGTTACCATATAAAATATTGTCTCTTACGAATCGACCACCCCACCACGACGTTGAAATGAGTGTGAACAACGTGCCCCTCGCACCCCCCTCCTTCCCTCTCGGCATCCCCTGCCCCAGGACGGGAGGGACAGCCTTCCTCAGCCGCACGCCCCCGAACTCCGCCAACGGCCGCTTACCTCCTCATAAAACTTCAGTTGCGGGACAGCTTCATCAATCTCATTCATGCAATAGTCTTTAAAAAGCAAAAATCCTGGAAAGAAAAAAGTGGGGGGAAAAAGTTTCAGAAAAAAATGTGATAACTTGTAAAAAGGGATACAAGAACACGCGGGTAACACCACGGATTGTATACACCTGTGTAAGTATCCCGAACTGATGATCAAGCGGCTCTACAGCATTCTGAACAGAAAAGGATCATAAACCTCACTCACCTCCCATAGGTGTATTAAGCATATTCCAGTTTCTACCCGCTGAGAATTTTATGAGATGTTTACGTAATGCACCGAAATATCCCATTCCTCTTCACGGATCAGATTTTGTTTCTTTTTTCAGAGTAAAAACTAGATACTATTCACCTGTTTTGGTCTTTTGAAATAGATTTACCTACTTTTTACTGATAAAAAGCAACCTCTTCTGCATTCCAATTTTAGAATTACTGGTTAATGTTACCTCTAATAGGTTTTATAGCACAATAAGTTACATCAGGATCTTTATAGTTCCTTTGCAAGTAATTTAAAGCATGACCGCTGCAGCCTGCTGATGAGTACTTTCCATTATAAGCTTTTTAACGCACCGCTACACGCTTCACCTCATGAAGACCCGTCTTTACATTCACCTGAGCTGGTACCTGCTACCCTTTTACTTTACCTGGGTACCTGTTGCCACCGCTAATTGCCTGGGTTATCTGCAAGCCCCTYAGAGCTGTAAACCAACGAGCTTTCAGTTCACTGCAGCAGGCAATACCTTTCCTTACTYAGAATTACTGCGTACTTACTGAAAKCATGCCCAACTTYTGGAGGTAAGACAAACCAAACTAAAATAGCAACGCCAGCAAGAGAAGGCAGAGCAGCGAACTCGAGGGCTGGCGCTGGCTGGGAACCGCTCCATCCCGCTCCCCTGCTCTCCCAACCGGGCAGCACATCAAGATATAAAACACCCCTTTTCTACTTAAAAAAAAAAAATAATATATATATATACACACACACACACACGAGACCTTTTTTTCTTTTTAATTAAAATGTARCTGTAATTTGAACTTACAGCAAAATTATATTACCAAAAGAAGCAGCACATCAGCGTATGCTCAACTAAGAAATAATACAACCACCTAAGACATCGCATGTTTTCCAGAGTATGCTATCTTTAAAAAAATGCAAAACCTACTTCATGTGCTACATAGCAATTTCATTGTAGAGCGTACAGGAGAGCATTTAACTGTCAGTTATGAACATCATGTCCTTTCAACTCACTATCATCTAATTTTATCAAAGACCTAAATAAGAAAAGAAACCACCACCTACTCYGAAGCAAAACCATTAGTCTCCGTGGACAAAGCAACGCTAATCAGGCAAACAAAAGCTTTAGTTTATGTATAATGAAAACATTTATCAGCTTCTTGGTAGCCCCTCTAGCTATATCTGGATCCCAAGTTAAATCTCCTACTGGAAGAGCTTGTTTTCCTAGGGTCCCCTGGATTTATTTGGTCACAATCAGAATACCAGAAAAGGGATTATGACCAGACAACTCCTATACTTCGCTTGACTCAATTAGCTGATGAGGATGATATTTCGAAGATTATACAAACTGGGTTTTGTTCTCTAAATAAGGACAGAAATCTAATTAAGAGATTCTCTTATGAGATTCTCCAAACTTTCTAATTATTCTCAACAAAAAGAATAATTCTTGAAATATTTTATAAACAAATGTCCTTTTCTGAAAACAAACAAACGAACCCACCCACCCCAAGTTTTCTACTCCTTAAAAGCAATTTGCAATTAGAGTGCTTGTTTCCTTTCTCTTTTTTTTTTTTTTTTTTTTTTCCCCCCCCAGGGCTCATCTTAGTTCCTCTTTTACTGGAAATACTCTTAATTGGTTGTCTTCCCTCACGGCAGAGGGGAGCGGAGAGAAGCACCGGACAGCCCCAGCAGTCCCCACGCCTGACGCGGAGGACGGGGTCCCCAGCCCGGCACCCAAGAGCCACCCACGGAGCGGGGTGACCCTGCCACCGCGGGGACACGAGTGCTCTCCCCGGGCGAGCCCCGAACCGTCCCCCCACTGCCACAGCCACGCGCCGCCACCCACCCCCGGGGACGGGCAACCTCCTCCGGGGGGGGACACCCCCGCCTGCGCCCGCCCGCGCGGGAAACGCGGCACGGGGCCGGTTTCGAGCGCAAAACCTGCCGCTTACGGAACGGAACCCAACTCGTCATTTCACGCACGGTCGGAAGAGCGGCGGCGCCGAGCAAAGGAATGCTGAATTGACTGAACTTTTACTTGGACAATGAACCAAAGAAGATTACGGCCATGTAATTAAGAGACTAAAGAGTGGCACAAACAGCARTGAATGCAGTGAAAGAAAAATCCCTGGCGTGGTCCCAGCTACTGGCTGTTTACCAAAAAAACCCACAAACAAAAAAAAAACAAACCACAAAGACAACTGTGGGAGGAGTGTGAAAATATACCAACACAAATTTTCAACAATGCCATGCCAAACATTTTAGCCCTGTTTAATATTTTCCAAACTTTTTAATTTAATTATCGCAGAGAAAGAAAAGGCTCGCAAGACCAGAGAACAAGGAACAATAGCAGGCTTATGCTGCCTGCGTTCTACAGCCCGCTTCTCACCAAGTCTCTTTTTTGAACTGCATTGCTATGCAAAAAACTAGAGACATCCAAAMCAAGAAGTTAGAAACTTTTACAGGTGATTAATATAGTCATAGTAAGTTATAGGCATATGAATCAATACTGAGAAAATGCTGTTAGTCAGGTTCCAGTGAAGATGAGCAGAATCATGACAGCRGCATTTTAAAGTGTCCGATAAAAAAAAACAAATTATTAAAAAATACTGCAGTAAAATCTAGCACGAAACATCTCCACGAAATCACCAACCTTGTAATTATTCGCTAGCAGGGCACCCAAGACATCCGCAAGCCCTTTGCAGACAAAACCGTACGGTGGCTCTTCCAGCTCCGCAGCACCCCGAAGAGCAGCAGGGCGGTGGGGAGCGGAGGGTGGGAGCCGGGGCGGCCCCGCGGGTGGGCACCCTGCACGGGGGTGGTCCCGCTCCGGGGCACAGACACGTCTGTTACAGCAGGAGGTCACACGGAAACTCTCCCGTAGCCAGAAAAATGGTCAAGATCTTTTTTTTACTGTAATTTTTACAAGTTGCAGGAGGGGAAAAAAAAAACCACTTGAAAAGGTCAGTAGCATCCAAGAAGTATATTATTCTAACATTTGGGGAGTGTTTAATACATAAATGAGAGCATCAGCTTTCAACTACTCACCATTGCCTTTCAGAAAAAAAAAACCATTCCCTGTTAAGAAATGCTGTTTGATACCAGTTAAGTTGAAATAAAAATAGGTATTTCAAGTTTCCTTTGAAGAACCTATGGACTGGGACCATTTACGTACTATAGTAAGATATACTGTATACATACATGCAGCTTATATAGTCATCAAAAAACCAGGATTTCACACGGACCAACCTCCCCTGACAGAAGGGTTCCCAGTATTATTTTTCAAGCGATAGGCTCTAACCAAACCGTACGAAGGCTCATGCACCATGAGCTTTCCAAGCAACAGTTTCGAAAGCCGGACACAYGCACTGCTCTGCAAGTAAGCACCAGGCTATTTCATCCCCCGAGTTCTCYGTGTGACTGTTAGTACAGAGCCATACCTTACAGCTGGAACCTCTGTATTTTGAATACCTCCAAGAATACCTTTCTAACGACCACGTGACGGTGCCCGCACCGGTCACCGCAATACCGCCTGGTGGCTTCAGCACTGGAAAAATACTCCAGAACTGCAGGCGGACAGCCAGCTGCAGGACTCCTTACCGCTGCTGCGCTGGCAACGGACACAGCAACTGCTGGTCCCGCGCAGCCCCCTCCGGCCAAGGGGTCCGGGTGCCGCGCAGCCCCCTCCGGCGCTGGGGAAACGAACCTCCTCCCGACGGCRATATTTCACATGCGATATTGGCGACAACCGGATTCTTTCAGAGTTTAAGTATATCCTAATGCTTGGCTTGCGTTAGGCAACCCTGAGTGCTGCTCTTAAAATTATTAGCAGCACTGGCATCAGAGAAAATTTGTGGGTGTCCAGCACAACCTTTTTTCTTCAGCAGATGTATATGGGGAAGGATAAGCTGAGTGACGGAGTTCTTTTTAATTAACTAAAATAAAAATAATTAAAATAAATTTAATTAATTGGGATTGATGCGATTTTTTTTGACTTGCCTCATGAAAACAGGGGTGAAAGGTGTCAGCTCAGGCACTTTCTCTGTCAAAACGACAGTAATGTCAGACAGCAAAATGCAGGCAGCAAAACGCATCCCTCCTCGCCCTGCCTGGACGGAGAGCTGCTCTTCTGCACAGGTTCGGTGTTGGCTGGCCGAAGAGCAGCTGCATCCCGCGGCTGGAGGAGGCGAATCGGTGCCAGGAAGATGGGAGGTCTGCAGGAAAACTTTATTTCCAGGAATTATTGATCAGAGGCTGATGCTTAAGGACAAGGAATGAAGAAGGATCTGGGGACTGTAAGAGACTCTTGCGGAGCCTGGAGGACAGAGATGTTAAGGAAAAATCTTTGGGGAAGCCAGGAAACAAAAACAGATTGCAAAGCGATGAGAGCGGTTTTTAGTGACTTGTAGTTACTTCACTAAAGATTTACAACGGAGCAAAACGGGATCAGAATCTCCACTACCCAGTGGAGASTATTGCTTGAAAGGATCTAAAACTCCTAAGTCTTAAGAAAAATTCAAAAGATTTTGTGGGTAAATTCTTCATTTAAGAAGTCCTGTTCCCTGATTTTTATCTTTTTTCGAATGATTGGCCTTAAACCATTAGCTYTTTTACAGCACAAATGCAAATGCAAACATACTTCTCCTCTCTCGTCTTGCGTTTTCAGCTTGTCTGACCGTGCAATCCACGTTCCCAGGTATCAGCACACTTGAARTCTTTCCACTGTCCTGAATTCAAACAAATCCAATTAGATCTGAATGTTCTCCATACTGGAAGCGTTTGTTTCAACCTYCCGTTGTATCAGTGGATTCTGCACTGCCACTGCAGCATAAAGGAAATCTCTTCTTTTACTGACGTTCTTAGATTGAGTGAAAAATTATTAGCCAGAAACCATAGCTCTCACATAATGCAAAACTAACTGACAGACGCAGCACTGAATAAGTGACAGTAGTTTTAAGAAGTTCAAGGAGAACTGACGAAAAGCACAATAAGCACCGTTAACTACACACAGAAAAATAAGACCAAGAACAGAAAGCAGGAATTAAAAAAATGATAGCGTTAAGTAACAGATAAAAGGAACCAGCAATTATTTATGAAATAAAGATGCTGACAGCTTTTGCTTTAAAGATTTCTTCTTCTATACTATAAAATTTCTGCAACAACCAGATCACTAGCTGTTAAGGGGGAAAAAAAAATTTTTTAAAAGCTTTTTCTGGTAACACCAAAGTGATGGATGGTATCAGTAATACATACATGCGAGTGCGAGACAGCACCTAGCTCCAACCCTCTTCTTTCCTAGTCTCTGGACAATAATTTTYTCCCATTATCTTTTTATGGACAATCCTGTACAGCTAAGTTTGCCCAAAGCCATTCATCGCACTAACTCCAATTACCAAGACAAAAYGTCTGTCAAGGAGGGATAAAGAAGGCCCTTGAGGTTTGCACCTCGGTCTTAACTGGACCAGGTAGGGATGGGGCGATGCGGGGAGCAGCCGCGCACCAGGACTCGGGCGAGAACGCCTGCACCCGCTCGAGTCATCGGGCMGCTCCCAGAGCTCGTCCCCAACCGGACAAGGTCCGATTCACAACCTCGAAGGGGACAAGGTGAGGGAATTAAGTTAACCCATCTCTTTTTAAGAACAACATACTTTTTACTTCTGTATTTATTTCAMATTACGATTTTCTAACACGATTTCAGAAATTTTGCATGAAATCCTGACTCTTAAGTCAATGGGAACCCCCCACCCCACCCCTGAATTAATACRTCTGCCTTTTGTTCCCCGAATTCAGCACTTCTTCGGGCCAGGCTTGGGCAGAGGACAGAAATGCAGCTGCTGGCCAGCCTACGCACTTCTGCCAAACCTGGCCTGGCCACTGACACCACGTTTACAAGCTGATTATGGGCTATATTATTTTACTACCCCAAAGCAAGCCTTCTGCACCACTTCTCACTTCCACAGAAGGCTTCCATGCCATCCACACCACCTTTTTMCCAGCATAATGGCCCATGAGCCCGCAGCTCTTCCCAGGCCATCCCGGGCCTGCCCGTTTACCCATTTAACACACTCCATCTACTTCAGTCTCCTCTACGAAATTTTGAATTCACACCTCTGCAGCTGCCCCGGTTTGATGCAAGCCCAGCGCTTCYCAGCAGCCACCCTCGGCTCTGCAGTGAGACCGATGCCGAAGCCTCCCCAAAACGGCCTCCCAGCACCGGGCTGCACAACGCTGTCGAGACCAACAGCACCGGGCGCTGCTTTGCCAAGACCCAGCGTATTTAAAAGCCACCTGTTTGTTAGCAGTGTCTTCTTTTTTTTTAAAAAAGAAATAAAATCTGCAATGTAGAACCCTTCTTTTGCAGTTTTAATAAAGAAATGCTGGCCTTTCCGCTCGCATGGATTAAAGCTGCCTTCTCATTTTAGTCACTTGTATATTYTCCTGCCCTGCTACTAGCGTTATGGAAGCAGGATGCATGGCCCCACCGGCGGGCTCGGCCGGCGTCGRGCCGCAGCCAGCCAGGACGGCTCTGCCAGCGCCCGGCGAGGGGACGGCAGCCGGAGCCACGCCGCCAGCCGGGCAGCGCCGGCCGCCCCCTCCTCCTGCCGTCTAAAGGTCACCTCTGCAGCCGTAACGCCGTATCTTGATCTTCACCAGAATGTCAATTAACTGAGAGCACGGAATAATTAAAAAAAAAAAAAATTAATGAGGAGCTCCATAATAAAACAAACCTTGGAGAAAACTACTTATCTAATTCTAACTGGAATTTTATTAGTATCTGATTCAAATACCCTTTTAACAGGAGTAAATAAAAATCTTATTAAAACAAACAGAAGTGACTAGGTAAGACAGCAGAGCTAAAAATAGACACATTTAGCCCTCATATAAGTATTCACAATGTCACTGATTGAAAGGAAGCTGCATCTATTTACAGCAGACCTGAATGTGGTCCAAAATGCTGATGTAGGCTCTTTCTAGTAGGCAAAATAGCAAATTAGAAAACAAAAATATCAAGCTGYTTCCAAATCCTAACTAAACGTGCTGTGTATAAATACGGAATAATGACAAACAAATAAGTAGCGACATCTGCACCAGAATCAGTGCAGGCTTGTTCCCGTCGCCTGCGGCCAACGGCTCCGACTCCCGGGCAGAAAAAGCGCCAGCGCCGCAAGCTTCCCCGTACCGAGCCGCTCGGGGACGCGCCGGTGCTCTGCAAACCCTGCAGCACAGGGGTTTTTCCTCATTTAGGGCACTTCAAGGTCTCTGCCCTAAGTCCCCCCAAGACCTCTCCTGATCTTTCTTATTTGGCCGAATCCCGACAACAGCATGAGGAAGTCAGAGGAGCGTAACCAGAGGGACTCCYGCGCGCGGCGTTACCGCAGACGCCTCGTCCCCAGAAAAGCCTCTTGCGCTGAACTGCCAAGGAAACTGCAGGACGGCATGCACTAACAGCAAAACGCCACTAACACCCCRTAGTGAAATTATTGTATGCTTATGCTTAAACCCCGTTTGTGGTTTTTTTAGCCGTCTGAAATGGCCTCACCTGGAGGCCAGGGTTTGCTGCCCCCAGCGAAACGGTGCAGATCTGCCGTGCGACACCCCGCGCGCTCCTCCAGCGCCTCTGTAGCCTCTGCACAACGGGGAGCCGGGACCACAAACAGAGGATCACGCGTGGCTTTTCTGCCGGAAAATCACCATTCCTCCCAATGTGCCGTCTCATGGTTTACCCCATTTTACTTTATTTGYCTCAAGCAATGTAACGAGTCCACCATCGGTAGCAATAACACGTCTGGGTCTTAGACACAAAAAGTTAGGGGTAGAGGTCTATTATTAAACCGTATAAAAATTGCAATTCAAACCAGCCTGCAGTTGTTATAGAATATCCAGTCAAGTTCAAAATCTTGTTCTGTATGGTATACGCACTCMGTTGCCATAGCACAGGATAATTAAGACCACCTAAAAGCTCCAGAACTGAGAGAACCACCRATTTCCTTGTTCAGGAACAAAGAGACTTGCTACTACCAGGGAAAACTCATCTGTGTAGGAATCACAGCTTTGGCTAGGTACAAAGCCACAAAAATTCTCGCAGCCCAGAAGGCACCACAGACTTCACTACTTTTCTTTCCAATTACGAGCTATTTGTCCTTAATCTATTTTTCCTAATAGAGCCTAATGTACATTCACTTTTCATTAAAAATAATACATCATAATAAATTAAAACATATCTTTGTGCATAAAAAGCAGGGTAAAAGAACAAATTATATTTTACAAGACAGGACTTGCATACAATGGTGAGGAGTGCAGAACAATTTCCCTAGAACAGAATCAAACTGAGCTCAAATTACTCTGTGAGTTGCCAGGTAGCTTGTTTAATGACGTCTATAAATCATTATATGAAAATAAACTTTGGCTAAAAGGTTTCAAGTGTCTTCAAAGAAAATCCTTATTTCCAGGCATATTTTCCAATAGCTTTTCACCCAGTGAAATCGCTAACGCCTGTTAAAACTTGGTCAGCCGCCTTCCCAAATGCTAGAGCTGTGCCTTAAACCCTGCGTGGGAGCAGCAGTGGGAGCAGAAGAGCCCTACTGCTCCTCCAGCACAGGCATTTCGGACACGACGGAGGAGCATTCCCGGATTTGGCATCAAACCTCAATACAAGCTTATAAGGGTAGAGGATCTTAAGCAGCTAATATTGTGACTTACTGAGTGCATTCAATTGCTACTCTGCTTCAAGCCCAGAAGAGCAGYTGGGAGCAAAATACTCGAGGTGGGTTCCAGGGTCTGCATTTCAAAGGGGAAGGCACACGGTGAAGAGCCTTCCACGTCCTCTGACAGCAGCCAGGAGTTCAGCCCTTTCAAAGGGGAGGACCAGCAGCTGTCAAGATGTCAAGTGGAGGCACACCAATTCAAACGATAAAAGGATTTCTAAGGAAAAGAAGAATGTGCTCTATTTTTAACAGGCAGATGTAAATCATTAAAAAAATGTGATGTCTGTGCTTCACCCACCGCAATTGCCACTGCGTCTTTGCCTCAAAAAAAACCYGCCACGTATCATCTTAAAACGCCCATGAAATGTACCTCTGAATACTGTACGTGCAATAAATCATTTTTTAAAACCATGAAAAGAAAAGAAGGGGAAAACTTATATCCGAACCACATTTGGTACGTATCTTTCATACTCTAGTCTCCCTTAAYGTGCAGAATTCCAGTCGACTAAAGGAGATCCATACATACATTGAAAGTGGAGTATCAAAGGCATTCAACATATCAAAGGTGAAGGAAAGAAAAGGGTTGTACATAAGAAGAAGTATCTCTAAAAGACCGAGGACTAATATCACTAAACAAAGATATGTAAAAGTATTCTAATTTTTAAAAGGACAACAAAATACAAAATTGAAGCGTTTCATTTCAATGTATCAGTTATTGCAAAGAATGTGATTAAATTCCTTCACTAAAGCTCACCAAGAAATACATAGCACTTGAGGTTTTGTTCCTTTTTTAACTTGTAAATAGAAGAAACTCCCACAGCTTTTACAAGTGGTATTAGCAGCTACTAGCAAGCTATTAGCAAGCTAACAAGTATTAGCAGCTTAAAAACRTCATGATGGTTGCTTGTTATTTGTCCTATCAGWTCTTTCCCCATGTCACAAGAATATTCAGGACGTGACAGTTGTTATTTTCTTGATCAGCATTTTTCCATTATACAACTTTTTAAAATTACTTACATAATGCAAGCCAATATCCCTTTATTTTTGAAAAGCACACTATTTCTTTTGCCATGCTCTAAGCTATGAAGCGTTCACTGTTATGAATTACCTAACACAAAGTACACTGGGAGGTGTATTCCTACTTCTTAGAAAGGGCCTAGATCTCTGTGTGTTTCTTCTTGGGGGTGAGAGGGGTGATAGGATCCTTTAATAAAGACATGGAATAATTTCACAACAGAAGGGTATTCTCAAGTTTCTGATGCCAATATTCACCTTAGCAAGTACTGTTCAGTATCTTAACCACTGTAAAGAATCAAACTGCTCAGCAATAGCATCTAGGAAGACTGTTGTACTGTGGTTAAAATCAAAACACAAAACCAGTAGTATTCAGCTAGTAAATACATACAGCACTTAGGTAAAGATGAGCAAAACCACTAAAACAACAGCGACAGAGCACAGATGATTCTCCTACATGAATTTTAAAGCCTTCCTCTGGTTAAATCTGTGCACTCTTAAGAGAGAAGAAAGCTGCTGAGAGCTGGAGGTTCAGAAACAGATGGTTCTACTCTTCTTCAGACTCTTTCCCCTTGTAATCAGAGAAATTATTCACAGAATTATCTAGAAACATTAAGAAACCKTTTTGCGTATTTCTGAACAAACCTACCCAACCACCACCGACATGCACACATTTGAGAGCAGAATGTTATAGAGGCACCGGCTGGACATAACGCTGGCAGTGGAAAGAGGCCAGGGAAGAGAGAAGCAACTACCCTATAAGGTTACTGCTCTGTTCCCCTACGGAGCTCGACGATTCGGAGGTCTGACAGTATACATTACTCACCTCCTGACAGTGCCCCAAGCGACGCTCTGCAGCAAGAACCGTGCAAATCTGGACCAATTCCCCGGGGGGTTTGCAAGTTGTATTATGCATCATTCTTTTACAGGACAGATACTGGTATAGAACAATAAAAGCATTTGAAAGGCTTACAGTAAATATCCATGTCTGTTCCCTGCTCTACAAATGCATTCATGGGATAATTGATAGCCAGAGCTCTCCAGCTTCTCTGCTCTGCGACTTTCTAACTGCTCTGTCTCTTAAAAGCATTGCTGAAAGTTAGAAGACTTAACAGCTTCCGTAATTTAGATTTTACTTACTCTTCTCCTGGTTTCTGGGCTTTTCTCCTGTTACTAAYGAGTTATCCCACTGAGATGAATGAGTAGGACTGGCAGGACCAGAGAATCTGCTTTATTATTAGTACAGAGCTATGCAGGTAAATGTCATTAAAGTTGTTACTATGCCACGTTACAGACATGGAAAACTAGTATTTACCTATTTCACAGTGGTGTTCAGACTGTGGTCCACGAATTGTTTCAAGACACATTGATAAAAACTCCATGGAGTGTAACTGTTTCGGATCGACTGAGAAATTGCTGGGGGCGAGGAGGAGGAGATCAAGACCGTACACCACCACTGTTTATACGCAAGTATAAACCTCAGAAATGGGCTAAGAAAGTCCAAGTGAGTACAAGCAGAAAACACCATCTTTGGTATGGAAGTCACCTTGCACTGTATTAAGGATGGGTTTATCACATTTTAGCTCAAAGCTTTCCAAACTGGTCTTGGCAAGCCCTCCGTGGCAGGGGGCAGAAGTTCAAAACTTCCAGTCTGCCTGGAATTCCTGATAATCCAAAAACTGTATAATTATACTGCTCTGCTGCAATAAAGACTATTTTCCCCCGTGACTTAAATCTTCCAAGAACTATACTGTATATAAATGCTAATATACATCAGCATGTGTACATTATCCACGATGTGAAGTTCCAGATGATAGGATATATATTTTTCCTATTTTAAAGCTCAGACTTAATCTGCAAGTCCACTGGGAAATMACACAACTGAGTATCTTCAACCCCCTCAACAAAGGCAGGCATGGGAGCACATCAGGCTGCATCCCAACAAAGAGATGCTCAATTATTTATGATCAGAAGAAAAACCAAAATGAATACATGCATTTTTTATAGTGACTTTGGATACTATTTGTCCCTCACACATAAGACAGACACCTCCTTAAAACTGCCTGCAGGTAAAACGCACATAAAATCTACAGCAGGAAGCTTCGTCAACAGCCCTCTAAATGAGCTTCAATGTAATTCATGCAAGTATCACGTTTATTTTACCACAGAATAGAAGTATGTTGAAAGAAATGCAGCTTCCAGTAACATTTAAATTATGACATAAAAACTAGATCTTAAACCTAACACTAATTCGGTGAAAAAAAATTGCATACAGCAAAACAGACCGAGTTTTATAAGGCGACTCTGAGCGCGTATTTTCTCTCTTTCACAGTCCACACCCCAGTTTGATACAAGTGGAAAACTGCTGTAAGGGAACAGCTCCACTGTGAAATGTCTTACATTAATAGTTTCTGTTTCGGTTTACAATCACACAGTTTCCGACATCTACTTGTGGTTTGGCTTTTGTGTTGTTTTTAACTGATCATAGAACTGTGCAAGGAAAGCATGGGTTCAACAGATTCATAAAGGCCCCCTGCAGACTATCCACAATCCAMGTCTTAGTCTAAACTTGAATTGAAAATAAGAAGTAAGACGAGAAAGAAGATCAAGTCTTCAAGCAGTATTTTAAATATAATTTYTTGTTCGTATAGTTACTTCCTAATTTTGATGGTGTCTACTTCTGTATGGTGGCCRTCCTCCCCCGGTCAGAAAAGGAACCCCAGAATAAAACCACTAGAACAAACAACCTGCCTTCTTGCTCTTGCAGAAAACCCGCCAAGCAAGTAACTATTTTCCCTGTTATACGGTTGCACATTATTTAACATCAATATACCAGAACAGAGTAAAATCATTGCAGTGCTACAAGTCTCATGAACACCGTTTAAGAAAGAAGCCCAAGGCTGTGACACTTCCAATCATTCAAGTCCTAGATCAGTAGCTGACGTATGCCCCTAGGTGACTTTGGCTCTAAAAATACGCTGTTTTTAAAGACGTGTTAGCACAGGTTTTTGTGCAGCCCCTCCTGCTCGCCGCCGCCCTCCCCGGGAAGGACGGAGGGCCTCGATCCAGCGCGGCGGGGACCCCCAGCCCCCCAGCACGGCGAGCCGGCCCGCGGGCGGAGGAAACCCCCCTCGCACGTTCCCCCCGACGGCGCAGGCAAGCGTGCGGCTTCAGAGGCATCACCAGCGGCTAGAAACGACTAGAAGCAAGATCTACTAATAATTTTGCCACCCCCTGCTCATTTAATAGCCAAAAACTCAGGTGCTTTTCTTTACTCCCAACCAAGTTTTATTGCTTTCATTGTTATTTCCTCAGAGGACTATTTAATTAGTTCAGAATGCCAACGGCACATAGATCTTATGCTTAAATTAAACAATAGCTTAAATAATGCTCTAGGGAGGTACTTTTACCAGCCTGTTATTTTTAGGCATCTCGGGGAGCGCAGCACGCTGTGCTACCACACTGGCAACAGAAAGAGGAAGAGCAAGAATGTTTTTCTCAACAGATTTTAACTCAAGATCCATCTAATGATWAGCATCAAAATTCTGAAATAATGAAATACGATGGGCCCATAACTAGAGAAACAAGCAACAGAAAGCATGATTCATTGCCCTAAAAAAAAAMMCAAACACCTCTTTAGCTGTTCTCACCCTAGTTTGTTGTTTGGKTTTTTTTAACRGAAAGTTGCCACTGACAAAGCTGGAGGAAAGAGCAGCCAGAACGGTCGTGAGCGCGTTTCCCTCGAACTGCAAAGGGCAGGCAGAAAAGTCCCTCCCCACAGTTGTAGGTTTTCTGTGCAGAAGGAGCTACAAAATAGATCAAACGCTCATCTGCTCTGGAAACTCAGCTAAAAAGCAACCAGAATATACACTAGCTATACTTAGCTGTAGCAGTATAAAGGGAGCAGATAAGATGCGAGAGARCCCCTCATAAGACATGCGTGTGTAGGAAGCAGCACTGATACAGATGGCAAAATGCTCACCCTGGCTGGGAAGACCTCCAGCTTGGAGCCTGCTGATTATAGAGGAGATAAAAGACAGTTAAATGAATCACCCAAGAAAGATCATTCCTCACTATACAAAAGTGGATGGTAAATAGGAAAAAAAACACGTTTGTAACTTGTTACATCAACTACAAGTTTTTTTAATTGGTTCTTTTTACAAGGGTTATATTTCAAGAAAATAAAACAGAAATTAGATCCACCTTCAGGGGAAAAGAAATGCAAGTTACTTACTAGGCAAGGTGAAAAGCTTACATTGCAGTGTGACCAGCTGCTGAAAACAGCTAAAATATGTTCYGTTCTCATCTTTCCCCAAGACCCAAACCCAACGGCTCTGTGTAACAGATGAGAAACTGAGAAGGGTGTAGGCCAACTGCCACGTCCCACCAGCTTCCAAGCAGTCACCAGAGAACCCAAGGTTGAACCTAAGCCAGGACCTGAAGCTGTAGGATGCTTTACCGTCACACCCCAGAATTTCCAAGCCGACTTTATTCACTGCCTACCAGGTAGGTGCAATTTGTCAGAAAGTCCAGCGTCAGACATAAGTGTCACTGATCTATAACTGGCAACAAGTCTGCTCCAAAGCATTTAACTTTAATAACCACGATAATCCTGTTCTAAAGTAATATTATGACCTAATTCACCCCCTTTGGCACTTGGCAGTTAACACGTGCTGCAGCAGACCCCGATCCGCCCAGCAGCTACGCACACGACAGCTCACACCAAAACTGCCCTCTGAAAGCGGCGTTTTCACAAGCGTGCCCACCCCGCAGCGCAAGGAGCACGAGAAGAACGCCACGTGCAATTCTAACGCAGCCCTGAAGCAGAGTGGATTCCGCATGTAAATTATAGATATTGGCATACCAGAAAACGTCTCTTTTTCTAAAGCAAACACGTAATCTGGTGTTGTAGCAAACAGGATGTGGTAAAAAGAAAACTAGCTAAAGGTGGTTATGCACTCCGCTYCGAGACATGCTGTACTTCCCCATGAAGCTTCTGCTGTGGAGGAAGCAGCTTCTGCGGGAACAGCCGGCTGCTGGGCTATTAAGCGCTGCCAGAGCGTTTTTCTGGGTGGCTCTATTATCTTCATGTCCTCTGACTCATTAGGCAATTCTTAGAGAGTTCAAGATCGCTCTGGAGCATCACTCCTGCAAACAGTCGTGCCACCTTCAAGAGATGAGAGCAACCTATTTGCCTTCATGAAGAAAAAGATGTAAATAGAGGACAGACACTTGTTTATGCAAACGTTATGAAGTGTCCAGGCCATTTTCATCCCCAGAARGGCAGCTGCCACACTGCACGCTGATGGAGTTTCCCGCTCTTATTTGGATCCTAAAGGGCAGAGCAAAGGTGTTGGCTTCCAAACCCAAGCCGCCCTTGTGATTCCCTGCAGTTGCACACCTGGGGGAGGTGGCGGGGCAGGGATTTGGGCCAATCTTTTACAGTGGGACCTGGAAAGCACTGATCYCAAAAGGATTTAAGGGTTCATTAAGGATAAACACCTGCAGCTGATAAGACCAGCACCATAATTAGACACACACGTATGAAAACATCCAACAGGAACGAAGACTCCATATAGGACATCAGAAGGACTTGTATCAGACAACTGATCACAGCCCTGGCTTTTAGATTTGAAAGRAGGATACTGAAAAACAGGAAAAACAATGACCTGGAGTTGTAAGAAAGAATTGTGGTCTGGAAAAAAAAAAAAGCTTAACAGTCCTCATCTACATCACTTGCCAAAGGAAAAAATAAGTAACTTGATGAAATTTTATAATTAGTATATAGGGAGAAAGCGCTGTATACTAGACGGCTCTTTAACTGMGAAAATACAGGCATAGGAAGAGCCAGCAGCAAGGGGATGAACCAGCAGAATTACAGCTCACGATCAGAGACTCGTTTGACTCGGGTTGATTCAGACTCCCCCGAGACGGAGCTGCCTCCCGCGGGGCGTCCACCCCAGAACTGCACACACAGGTCCAGCCTCAGCTGCGGTCTCCACATCCCCGCCGTACAAAGAGATAACAACAAGAGTAAAAAGGCGATTAGACTTTTAATTACCTCRCCATATTTATTTTCACAGCCTTTTGCATAATGCTTGCCTAAAATTGAAGGTACTTTACCACAAGCAATTATGCTAATGTCTGGAAACAGAACCAATTTAATGGCAAAGAACAAGCTAGAAAACACAATAAAATTTAAATGAACAACCACAGTAAGGAAATACAATATTTTGCAGTGCAATGCAAAGTCTTCTGTTAAAAACAGTCATGTTTATCTTTAATCTTTTTTTTCTTCYATTCTAAATCCTTCTTCAGAAGAAACCAGCTTCAGAAGTAACCGAAGCTCCAGCAAAGCGGTCACAGAAGACCTCCTCATTTCCAGGTAACAGAGGGCAAGTACTGCTATGACTGTACCAAGAGGAGAGGAGGAAAAAACCTCTCTGCACATCTGTGAACTATGCACCTCAAGATCTGGGGGAGAAACTAATACGTTAATGAAACTCCAGGCTCTAAAATTCCAGGTTTAATGGCTACCAACATGGGGAAAAAAGAAAGATAAAATCCTTCCAAGGTTACAGCTACCTATCTATAATTGCTATAACTTACCAAAATATTCTTCACTGTTCTTTGAAACCCACTATTAATGAAAAGTATTCAATTACATAAATAGAAACATCCATTACATATAAGCTGTTCTGTTTGACTACTTTTTTTTTTAAAGGAGGGGGGAAAAAAGAAAAAAGGAAGACTTCTTCATTTCACTGCCACCAAACAGAATCAAAGAGTTAAAGTCAGCTTGTGTTTGGTTGCTTAAAATTTCACTTATTTTGCAATTGCCACGCTATAGCAAAACATTAATGATTCAGCACAGACATCTAAACTGAAGCACACACTGAGAGATGTCAGCACAAGCAAACGAGATATCTGTGCATTTACAGCGTAAAATTTTTGGCCAGAATAAAAAGTCATGGTTTTTATGCACAAAGATACAGACCACACTTCAGTTACTGCAATACAATGGAAAGCTCCATGAGACTTCTATGAACACATACTTTAGACTGACGTTTCCACAACCCTCTTTGTATGAAGCTATGAAACCGATTAATGACAATCAGTGGTACAAGAATACTATTTATCATCATCTGGCAATACTTAAAACTCTGACTCCAGAATATTCTCATACCTACTGAGCTGCACATTTCCAGGCGACCAGGAAGGCTGGACATTTCTGCTCCAGCCAGGAAGGAGACCAGCTAAAGCTGAACCAGCCCAAAGATAGCCCCATTGCACCACCTTCCCTGGGAAACAAGGTGCAGCGGCACTTCGCTCTCGGGCACTTTCTTCCACTCTTAATTACAGTCTCAGTGTATTTTAGACAGAAACAGATCCGTTGAGAGTCTTCCCAGCCCGTTTTATGGTTYTGTCCCCGTTTTGCAAGACAAGAGCAGTTGTACCTTCCTAGCAGACAAATGYCAACCCACTCCTCGAATCTACTCGACAAAGATTTCACAAGCCTCTCATGAAATCCATTCCCCTACTTCACTACCCATCCTACTACTAAAATGGTTTTATCCATATCCAGTTTTTKTTTTTTTTTAATTCACATGTTAAGCCTCTAGAAAACTGACTAACCTCATCATTTCTGCAACAACTTTTCTGGTTTTGAAGATTGTTCAACCTCACTTCTCTCTTTCATAGTCTAACGCCCTATTTCAATACTTCCTTGTAGGTCATATTTAGCAGACTRCTAACTAAGGTCTGCTCATTCCCAGTGCTCTTTCCTGGGCTCTTTCCAGCAGGTCCATGTATATTTTGTAGTCCAGTGCCAGGATGGACACAATATTCTGCCMAAAGAGGATTACTTCACATGCCTCACTGGCTACAATCCTGATTTTATATTTAGTCGTATGATCTAGCTGAGACAATACAACCTGCGGCTCACTATAACAGCCAAGTCAATTAAATATGTCTACCTGATCAGTGGTTCTCCACCCTGTATTTGTGTAATTACAGCACGSGTGCAGAGGACACCGCTTGTTTTGACTGAGAAGCATTGCATTTTTTCCCCTCCTCTAGTTTATGAAGATCTTTTGTAATTCTGTTCTCATCCTCGGTGTGGTTACAGTCTTTGTCAGCATGCAAGCAGAATACGGAGGTTCTTCATCCCAGYATTCACACTGTTAACTAAAATGCTGCATAGTAACTGATCTCTGACGCTCTTGTGCAAACTCCCTGGATACATCCTTCCACGTTCACACTGATAGCTGTTCCTCAAGTCAATTTTCCCAACAGTTTCACCCCCTGCACACAGCAGTTTCACCCAGGCCACATCTCCCTGTGTTGCTAGCAAGAACGTGGCCAGACAGTCAAGACTGTATGGTATCTTTTCTACTACTGCTCCCTTTATCAACAAGGCTTATTACCCCTGCAGAGAACAAAAAAAAGTTTAACTGATGTGACACATTATAATGTTGACAAGCCCATACCAAGTAATATCATTTTCTCCTCGATGTTTCCAAATAATTTAATTGTTTTTCCAGTAGTTTTCCAGAGCATGAAGTTAAGTTGACAGATTGCCTTGCTTCATCTCCTTCCCTTTCACAACATTTCATTTTAWTGAAGACCTTTGTTTTACTAGGTCCTGTCCACATTCCAGTTCTTCAGACCATCTACAACACTGACTTTTCAGCAGTCATTACAGAGAAGTGGCAGGCAAGCCAATCTTAAAAATGTTTCAATAAAATGTTACTCATGCAAATATGACTTACCAATTTTCTGATGAAAGATCTTGTCAAAGGTTAATTCACCCCTTTCCTCAAGGTATTTCTGCATAACACTGCGGATGCTGAAAGAAAAAAAGAAGAAAAGAAAAAAGGAGTTACTTGAAACTGCTTCTTTTAAACCAGACCTTTAACATACRTTGGATGAAAGGATCACTAAAATGAAACATCAATGTAAAAGACTCATGCAGAATGAGATACCACTGCCCACCTACTGCACCAACTCCCAGCACGACAGGCAGCCTGCTGCTCTACCTAAAGACCACGAGAGTTCATGGGACTACAGCCRCGAACGTCAACTGGCCTGCAGTCAAGTCACAAACACAGAGAGACTGTTGAGTTCACAGAATTCAGCGTTGAGAATTATTTTATGAAAATTCAATCTTCACCTATGAATACCTTTCCAGACATCACCGTACTAGCCTGAAATTAGACTTGCAGTCTCAATACCGTCATTTTTTAAGGGCGCTTTTTTAAAGGTTCTTAGAGTTTGAGGTACACAAGAAATATCACTTTTCCCCACTGTAAACATGAATACTAAYCAGTGTAGAATATTAGTAATATTAGCACTTATTCAGTGTAGAAGAGAGAGAACTTTTATACTTCAAGCTTACCATATGAATGACCTACGCCACACAGAGTGATGTTGCTTTAAGAATCTATACTTATCTAATAAGGTTTGAAAATGCCGCAACTGAGCAGAAATTGGAAAAAAAAAAAAAAAAAAGCCATCGGTGATTGCACATAGTTCCCTTCACTGTATGCCACTACGGAAGCAAGAGCACAACAGTTTAAAGGAGGGCTCCCAGGCTTTCCCTGCGTTTGCCCAGCRGGGTTTTTATCCCAGTTAGGTATCTGGGATTGAATGGAAGGGTAGTACGGGGCTGCCACTGGGAGCTGGAGCACCAAACGCTGGGTGTTTTCCCTCAAACCCAGGGAAACGGGGCTGCGGCAGAAGCGCAGGGGCAGTACCAGGTGGAGCCCTGGGCTGGCCTGGCCGTGGGGTCACAGCACTTCCCAGGGGACATTCTGGTCATCGCTTCGTTTCTTCGTTCTTGCATCAGGTTTTAGCTTCCACCATGTAAAATAAACGTACAAGTCAGTCAAAGCTACATCAGGCTGTTAACACTGCAGCTGCCATGTATCATTTMGAAAATGAGCCAACACGAGCTCCATTAGGCCCCTAGCTTGGCTGCAGTGCACTTAACATCTACTTTGCCTAATTTACAATGTCACAATCACTCATTTAAACCACATTAACAAAGATTTCCTTTATTTATCAAGTAACCTCAATATTCGTTTTAATATAATGCCTATAAAAATTTCATACGGGCAACAATACGAGTACATAAATTTTAAAATCAATGTAGCCCATCAGTGCTGCACCTTGGTAGAACAACTACATTGTCATAATACTAAGTCAAAATTTCACCAGACTTCTTCTGTTTCCAATTTTAAAATCGGTATTTTCATATGTACTATTTATTTTTATAAAAATAACCACAAATACCCTGTACAAAGTACTCATGCCCTAAACAAGATTGTTAAATATCACTCACGCTTCTGCAGAAGTAAGACTGAGCACCTAATCCTTGTAAAACGCAGACCCTGAACTACTTCRTGTCAGGAAAAAACTGAAAAACCTACTTCTGAAATGCAGCAGAACAGGCCAGTTCTCATGGACAAATTTTAACATTTTCTGGAAAGGAAAAACTAGATTTCTGTGGTTATTTCTCACCCATTTTTTCTCTAAAGCCTCTTCATTCTGGGTCCTGCAGGCACAGAGCTCACGGCGAGCAGCAGAGCCCTGCCCCAAAGGCTGCAGAGCTCACAGCATCCTGCGAAGAGCTGAGACCGTCCCTCCCACGCGAGGACCCATCACCAGAGCTCCTGAAAAACCTCACAAATTTTAACAAACATCTCTCCCGTCGTCTCTGAGGGAGGAAAGTATGTGCACTCCTCCTCAAACGAGGACCTGAGGCGTGAAGCCTGAATGACTTGACCAGAAAAAAGTCTATAAAAAGCCAACAAATCTACTCAAAGGCCCTAAATCCCAATCTAGCAAATTATTCTATTAATAGTTTTTATGTGTATCTCAAAGCCCCACACGGAACACAGATCTATGAACACTGTGATCCAAAGCGAGAACTCTGGAGGCTAACCACCACATCAAGTTAAACAAGAATCGGGAGGGCTAAACGTTGTTAATCAGGTTTGAGACTATAAATTATTCAGTGACGAACTTGCTAGACTTTTTATTTGTTCATTAAAAACTAGGTCTACTCTCTGTGTATTTTTACAACCTGAAGGAAATACTGATTTCAAATGAAGAGGAAGCACTAAATGGAGATCACGTTCTGTACTCGGGAAAASCACGGTAGTAAAATAAAATTTATCATATAATTGACAGAATTGAAAAGTTTGGCCGCCTGTTCTACGGGTAGATTTTAAAAAATATACGTCCCAGCTCAACACGTTTAAAACGGTGACCGTAAAACTTAATTCCTCCCTTAAACCCGTAAAATGTGAGCGCATCGATGGCAAAATACCCGCAGCCGTACTGAGAGCGTGCGCGGGCAGCGAGCGCCGTGCAGCCTCCCCCAGGCTGGCAGGGCCGGGGGGGACCTTCACCCCAGGAAGGTTTAGGAGAGCCCTGCAGCTCTGCCCGCCCCGGGCTCCTTCCCGCTGCAGCCCTCCTCTCCCAGCCGTACCCCCCTCGTCTCCCCGCGCTTACAGGAGCCCCGCTTACAAATGAACGCGGTGGGCATCACCCAGGACCACGAGCTCCCCGCTCCTCTGCCTCCTGGTCGAGCCGAGCCCATCGGCGCTGCCCATCACAGCGCCTGCGCCCCGAGCACCCTTCGGCAACGTCCCGTTCCCACTGACCGCTAGACCATTAGTAACATAATAAGCCTTTTTAATAATAATGACATCAAGAAAGCTTTCCTCTGCTCTAACCAGCGCACTGCAAGAAATTACATAAACATCTCTTAGCCTAGACAATGGGAGAAGATAATGAAAAATTTAACKTGTGACTGAAGTGTCCAGGAAAACACACCGATTGTGTAACGAACAAATCTCTCCAACGCTTCCCCTCCTCTCCCTTGACATCTAGTACTTCTGGTCTGATGGATAACACGGCAAAGGAACAAAACGTTTTTGTAGCTACAGAATCTGAACAAATCTGTAAAATGATCACAGGCTACTGAAGTCCACACTGCATTCCAGCTTCTAAACAACAGACTTTCACCCCTTCAAAATCATTTCTCCTTATCCATACGAATAAATAGGAATAAATTACACAGAGTGGATTATAACTACCCAGAATAATCACCTTCTAATTCTCACAGGCAAGTTAAAGGTGAAAATCCTACTGAGTTCAAGAGAAACTAAGCAGAATCCATATATCCTTCCGAAGGATGGAAAATTTTAAAATGGAGCCTAGCACATTCCGCAAACAGGAAGGAAGGTTCCCTCTCTGCCTCTGTATGTTGAATCATCAGTTGCCCTACACGTAAACAATCTGGGATTAAAAGCTGCATTTCACAGAAAAGTAGCCACTTCTGAAAAGCTTTCCATATCCAAATACGCTTTCAGCGCAAACAATGCACTAATGCGAGAAGTGGACTTTTTGCATAAGTTCATCTCAGTTCACAGCATGATCTACCTTAACAGCAACACTCAAAATAAGCAGAAACAAAAGCTGGCTAAAAATGAAATTCAAGGAGACTTCAGAAACAAAAGCATATCCCACTGTAATGCAGCAAAGCCTTTTGTCCATATATTTTTTATTTCAGAGAGGAAGAAAATAGCAAACAACAAAAATTTCAGAAACGCTCAGTTTGCTGTCCACATACCACAAGTCAACTGAAATAACAGGACAAGTATATTTAGGGGAAATCAAAGTCAGGCTTAAAATCTTGTGAGAAATGCAACTTGGACTCTGGACACCTCTTTGCCGGTTTAACCGGGACCGAATTTAAGCGGGTACCCGGGAGCACGGTGCAGCCCTTTGCCCCGTGACCAGGCAGGCAAGGGACCTGCACCCCCGGGCCAGCGCGCAGCAGCACCCGCGCCGAGGTCCGCCAGAGAGAGCTAACGTAGCACTGAGACAGGAAAGAAGTTCTGGGAGAGGGTTGWTTTTTTTAATCACAAATAAAACGAGCATCTCGATCCCTGGCAATGCAAACAGTTCCCACGTAGCCCCTGACACTGATGCYGAGGGGTGTGGGCAGCAGGGTGCTGCAGCGTGGATGCGGGTGCTCAGCGGGCTCATCTCCCGCAGCCCCCCAAGAGCAGCTGCCCCTAAAGAAAGGGCTGAACAAAAACACCAGGCTTGCGAAGCAGCCCAGAGCACGCTGCCTGCCCAGAAGCAGGCAGAAAGATGACTACCTGCATCCTCATCAAACTATAAACTTGGTGAACAGCACAGGTCACTCCAACCTGGTCAGCTCCTCCACCTCCCCAGAAAAGGGGCTTATTACAAGCGTGAGCTGAAGAGTCTGTTAAAAGGAGCTTTAAGCTGCATCTTGAAGCTCTAGTTACCATAGCCAGCATCCTGGTCTTTCAGACCTGATCAAAGAAATCCACTGAAAAGCAACCTTAAAGGTTAAAATACATTCTGTAATTAAAAAGCTCTCACTGTCCACGAGCACGCAGGGTGGCATGCAGTCTGACAGGACAAGACAACAGTCGCAGCGCCGAGGTCGGTACAGGCGGGAAATGCCTACTTGACAGCACATCTTCTGAAAAACTAAGAAGAAAACACACGATGTTCTTTTTAACACAGAAAAGGATGTGTACAGCAAAAGCACCACTCATCCGCAATCCTCCCAGAAGCAGCAAACCAGGAGGTCACCCCAGAGCCAGGATCTGTCCTTGGCTGCAGCCACACGCCAGYGCCGACGGTAGGACTCACCCCTGCTGTTCCCCCCCCCCCCAATAACAGACCAGTGGTATTCTGTGACTCCGACTATAAGCATGCCTATCAGAAGAAATTAAACTTYCGCTGGGTGTACGACTGTACCTGCAGCTGCACAGCCCGCAGGATGCCCACGGGGCCCGAGGAACGCTCCCTCCGGCAGCCCAAGGCAGCACAGGCAGCCAGGAGCACGACCGCAAGGGGTGCGGGCGTATGCAGAAACCAGACGTTACGGAGGAGAGGAAAATAAACTGTATTCATTTTGACATTTCCTAAAAGTTCTGCTATTAATTTCAAAGATGCATGGATTTTGTCCCCGTAGGTTTGCTATACTAAATTATGCAGGAGTTCTTCTGAAAGCATCTCGCACCTAGAAAATGGAAAGGGTAAAGAAAGATGCGATGGTATGTGTACATACTCTTACTATTGGAACTAGATCAAGAAGCTACTTACTATTGGCCTTCTTACTACTGTATCTTAAAGGAGCTTTTAATTATTTATCATAAAAGCACATTATTTTTTCTTACAAATCAATAAGAGTTCAGATTTGTGGGATATTATCTACTGTACAGATGCACACACGCACACCACAGCTTGAAAAAAAAATGTTTGGCCTTATTGCAAGCATGAAAGAATCATACCTACATTAAGAATGCGCAGTTACACTCACTAATATATTCACCTGTAAGCTGAAAAAGAAAAAGGAGAACAGAAAAACAAGACAAGAATGAAACAGCAGCTTTACAGAGACTGGCCTGAGAAGAGCAGAGTTCTGTATTTAACTCTACCAACATTTCCTGTATCATCTTGGGCAAGTCATAAACTTTACCCACCTCAGATCCCCAGTCTGTAAAATAAAGCTGTATTTCTTTTTTCCCTCCTCTTCGTCGTCAGGGCAGGTATCATCCTTCCGCCATGTGTGTATTCTGTACCCAGCACACTAAGCTCCTGATGGTTCCTGGCGTGTCCAAAAACTACTCAAATGCTAATAACTATTTCAAGAAAATGCTAGATATTCAGCAACCAAATTACCACTGCCTTTGACTGCCAACCTTTTGCACTGCGAGCATCCCATTTCCACACTGGACAGCCACCTTCCATTTATTGTCTGCTTTCTCCTCTTCCTTCTTGTTATCACTCCCTCTTTCCCTTTTTCAATCTCTCTCTCTCATCCTGTTCTCACCTTGCTTTCCGCACCGTATTTATCACGTCCCCTCATCCCATCCAGCCTTCATCTCTACTTGCTTCTTTGCCATCTCGTTCTGCACAAAGGYACCAGCCCGCAGACGCAGGGAAGTCTCACAAAGCCCACAAAGACCTGAGCTTGCCTGCAGTCAGAAAATAACTAAGCCTGCTTAGACCCAATTTCAAATGAAAAGAAAATCTGAAAGTCTGAAGTATAATACTGCCAATGCGTCATTAGTAATACAGTTTCTCCTTAAAAGTATTTGTACTGAGGTTTTGCAGAGTAGGAAAGAAAACAAGTCACATAACAGAAGACAATAGGGAGGAGGAAAGAAACATCTCACCATAAAGAGTAAATCTGTGTAACTGATTACTAATGATGTTATCATTTTCTTGTAATATGTTCGTCACTGGCATGAAGGACCTCTCCAAATGAACAGAAAACTCCCCTTGAATGAGTCTGTAAACTGGAATGAGTCACTGGATCACAGCCCCCCGGTCAGCTTAATGCTCCAATTTGGGGGTGAAAGCGAAGGGCAGACACTTGATGCAACCAGTAAAAAAGAACTAGCTTCCCTCCTACATAAGAGGTAAAAAATAGTGAACATATCACAAACGTTCAATCCATTTCATTTTGCTTCCTCTCAGACTTGCACCCAGTTCAAAGTTCAGCAGAAGTTAATACTTCTCCAAATTATTTTGTTCTCAGATGCTGTAAAAGGTATTTTACACATTGCAACTTTTGTTCGAGCAATTAATGAGGCAAAGTAAATTCATAGCATATAAAGCCAGAAAGGACCACTAGACCATATAATCTGATATATTTATCTATTACTTGTAAAATTCTGTATTTTAAGAGGAAACAAATCATTGGAAGACTGTGAAAAAAAAATTTTGGACAATGAAATAACGTGGAAAAAAATATGTTCCTTTTATTCTTTTACTTTTGAGCACCCTATACTATTACTAGAATACCCCGACAGCAATGCAACATCCAATTGACTTCATTATTTAATAGAGAAATAAAAGTGATCATTGGTGCTACATTATCTAGTCCATATGCTCATTCTACTCCTCGTCTCATCAGCTGACAAATAAAGCAGCAACGAGTGAAACCAGTTTCACTCCTCCCCCTAAACACAGCCCATCCCCATGGGTGCCCACGCAGCCCCAGCCGGGCGCGCACCCCTACACGCAGCAACGGCGCCCGCGGAACAAACCCCAGTTATTCTGGCACGGGGTGTCTCACAGGGCAAGAACAGGGCTCTGCCATTTTCCATCCCAAGTTCACCCATTTCTACCSCGTTTTCTGCCTTTGCGCACCCTCTGAAGTTTATGCTAAGCCTGCTGCCAAGTCATTTCACTGCAGTGAACTAATGCTCTTATAATTGTCAAGGATGATTAATMGCATATTCCACCCAAGAATCTGTTTGCAATGGAAGGGATTAAAGCTCAGCAACAACCCCCCTCTGGTGCGTGCATCTCATCCAGGAGACGAAGCAGCTTCACTTATGCAAATTATATTAATGGCGAAAGTTTACAACAAGGGAGCCAAAACCAATAGCTATGTAGCTACGATTTCAAAATACGCACTATCCTCATGTTCTTTGAGGATCATTTGCATTATCATTGCTGAAATCTGAAACTAATATAAAAGCTTCTAAGTACATGAATTTTTCAGGAATAATTACACTGAACTGTAATGTCAAGGACTTGCCCTTCCACCAGAACGCTGCTACTGAGAAATTACAATAGAAGTCGGAGCAAAATCACATCTCCTCRCTCCTACTGCAATTAAGTAATCCATCAATCATAATTTTTTTTTAAACAAATACAAAATTACTGAAGACCTGCCAATTTTTTTTAATCTTTCCCTATCTATAAAATGTTTATAACTTTCTTTAGAAGTAGCGTGCAAGTATAAACATCAACTGAGCTACCAAGAACCACAGCCAACGTTAACTGAAACGCATTACATTGGCCTGTGATTTATTTATTCATTTATAGCCTCAGGATGCGATTTTACAGAGACTTAGATGTTTATTTGCACTATCCAAATCCATCGTAAAGTTGCTAAAATTGGACCAAAGATCCTGCCCCAACGGCCTTTGAACTGAAAGTACGACAGGGTCAACAAGTACAATTCAAAGCAATGGCAGAATGGCACGCAGCCACTACAGCCAAAACTTTTTTTTTTTTCCCTCTTTATAAAAGTGCATTTAAAAGGTTTAGCAATGCAAGATTGATCAAAAGTGAAAACTTAAGAAATATTTGGCCTAAGAATCAGATCTTGCAGAACTCTTTTAAMCAACAAGTTAAAACTACAGAAATGTTCCAGTATTTTTCTCTTCCCTAGAGGAAACAATCCCCTTTGAAGAGGCAAGCATCCCTCCAGAGCCTTGCATCCCAAACACCGCAGCAGCGATTCTCCTAAAGCAAAACAAAAAAAGAAGTGTAAAATTGTCTTCACTGATGTTTTGCTTCTCGTTGTGCATTTTAACCCGGCAGCTATTTTAAGGTCCCAGAAATAAGGGAGATGTGAGCAAAGTAACCATAATCATTGGAACAATTTGGAAAGAAGATTGGGAAAATCTGGGGTAACAAAAACAAACAAACAAACAAAGTCAGAGGAGTGATGCACAGAGACACAGAATCACKTAAATGTGAAGATGAACAGAACGCGATGGGGAACACACGGGGAAGCCAGGCCGGAGACTTAAGAAAAACAGCAAATGATGAGCAGGCTCAGAAAGGAAAGTCACTCAGAGGCAYGACCTCGGCTATCCCTGGAACCCACCCAGGGCTGGGAACCAAAGCCAGGACAGCCAAAACGCTGAAGGGCGGCCAGCAAACCGCAGCCRCCCGAACCAAACTCCTTCGGAGCGGGTCTGGTCACGGCACGGCCAGGCTTGCCGCACCAGACACTTCAGGCCTCCAGTAAAACGCCTACCCACCTTTTGTCTTCTTTTCATTTAAAGTTCAGCTTAACCGAGACTTGTATTTCACAGAGCTCGCTTTCCCTCCTGAAATTAAGACAGAAACGTAATAAACAGGATAGCAGCCAAGGAGCATCCACAGAGCTGTCACGTGGAGGCTCAGTCCCTTGRGAGAGGGGTGTCCTCCTCCGAGGCTTGAAGCACTGCGTGTTCTATTGGGTTCCCCAGTGCTTTTCAATTTTCTGGGAGGATGCAGAAGCTACTGGGAGCTCTTTTCTCATCTGCACCTTAAGCAGAGGTAGCAACTCCTCATGGGCGAGGAGCACCCATCCATTCCCAGCTCCACACGGAGCTCCCACAACGCGCATCCCTGCGGAATCCCCCAAGGCTGCGGCGAAGCGCGGAGAGGTCAGAATGCAGCTGGTGCTTGTCTGGTGGGGTGTATCGCAAACACGCTGCATCAGCTGGACTGGATGTCTCCTGGCGTCTAATGAAGGCTTTGATTTGCACAGCTCTACCAGATCCTGAGAAATCTGCCTTTTCCCCAGTTCCTTTCTCAATAGGACATGACACATGCTGACAGGACAAATTCCTGGCACACTGGAAGGGAGACTGGGGGGTTGTCATATGGAAGCGGTTTCTCCTAACACTCTCAGAAATTTTTATTTATTTATKCAAGGCATATTTACATAGGTGTTTATTCTGTATTGGAATGATTTTCTTGGAGAAACTAGTAAGCATGGGGTGAAGCTCTTGATGTGGAAAACAGCTGTATTTTCTAAAGCTAGGAACTGCTGCTTTTACATCAATTTAGTTCAATTAAATTATGTGRTTCGGTTTATGCACCTGCACCTGACAGCTCCTGATAAGCTTTTTTCTAATTTTATTAATTACCAAAAAAAAAAACGCTATTATTGATAAGAAGATTAAACCAGGCCGTTCCACATGGTTTCACCAGAACAGAAACCAGGAGCTGCATACGTACATTTTCCTGATGTGACAATTCCAGCGTTTTGCTGTAAACACTTCACATGGGAAGGCTCAGGCACTGAAAAGCCGTCATACCTATACAGAAGGAGTAATAGCCAGAAGGCTTATTAATTTTACCGRAAAGACAAATCTGCCCGTACCCATCTCCCAGCAGAAGGGCAAGCGTGCTCCGTGCTGCAGCGCAGCGGAACCCTCTGCAGTCGATGCCCCCGGCCCTGGCCGCGGCTCCAGGTCCCAGCAGCAGCCCCCGCAGCCCCTCCGCACCAGCTCCCAGGGCACCCCACGGATGCATTACGCCTATCCTGCAACACCACATTACGGAAGCTTTCCCCAGAAACATCCCTGGAAACATCCCTCTGGTTTTAGTAACAGAAGTCTGCACACTGATCTCTTCCCAGATCACCCTCATTTACCTTTTTTCTTAATTAAGGTAATAACACCCAAGGGAAGGTCTACGTTTCAAAACATAAGCTTCAGCCTTAGAGCATCCCCGCTGGAGAACTAATTGGAACACCTCTCTYAGGGCCAGATCTCTTCCCTGTGCCCAGAGACGCTCCCAGTAACGCACGCTCGGGAGCTGGGACAGCCCAGGGCCTCCACTGCTTACCTGAAGCCCGGAAAATCTAACCTCAGCCCCTGCCTCGGCCAAACGTCCTACGTGTGAACAAAGGTACATCGTTTATTTTCTAACTGGCTTAGCGGTACAATACAGGTAACAACGGTGCCCTTCTTCCAGACTCTCACTTCTTGTCTAAGAAAGCTGCAAGAGCTTTGCGACAGGACCGTTGTCTGCTCGTGCTCTTCTGCATAGGCCTGTCTTTTATTAAGGTATCAGACACTGCAGTTACAACAAACAGCGACCTGAACACCCAGCTGGTGCGGAGAGCAGCATCGCAGCAAGCAGGAGCCCTCCTGTACAGGCTCCTACACCGGCACACCAACCCCTAAAGCATGCATTTTTCCTGAGAAAGTACTGCAGTACAAAGTTAACCTGAGATAAAAAGCGAGTACACTTTGTTAGCAGCCCTAGCTTTCCGTATGTATACTAAACTATTTTGAGAAAGCCATCTTYTACTACTTTACAACCACACACTTCTGACAGCAAAGTTAGGAGGCTGAATTTCTGAACAAAATYTAACTGCTCTGTCATCCATACTCACCCTGAGCAGGACTAAACTATTCCACAGTAAAACCACAAATGTTCAGTCTTCCTTGTAATGCTAGTTCAGAAAAAAAACAAGTTTTTTCCCCCCTCCTCAGACAGTTACCATATGAATATTCAAGCATGCCTTTTCACCCAAGCAACGTAAGATGTAAGATAAGCTTCAGTCTACATACGTCATTATTCCTGAACATGTAAACTAACCTTTGAAACATATACATTACTATGAATTGCACTGAACTAAACAAACAATGGCTTTCTTGACCACAATTGTCAATAATGATTTTATACTTTAAGTAAGGAACTAAAAAAACAGCGGGATAGTCTAGGACGCACCCAAGCGCCGTGTGCCCGCGCTGCTCTCTGGACACCCCCCTGCGCAGCACGACCCCCCGGGGGGCCGGGGGACGCTCAAGCGCCTCCAAAGCWCTCTCACAGGTATTTTTAGCACTTGAAAAATGGGCAGGTGCTCTGCTGTCTCACTGAAATGCGGAGGCATTCGCCACCTCAGCAGTATTAGCTGCACCTACCAGACGGCCATGCTTTCGGAAGCGCAGTGACACGGAACGCATCCGTTCAAGTAGTTTACTGTCCGCTTCGAGAAAGTGCCCCGTGAACTATGAGATGCTCCGTTTAACGGGGACACTCTGACCTTCACAAGTACAAATCCACACTGCTCGCCTCTGACACACACCTACTTCAGGTTCACCTCCAGCACTTATCCCAGTTCTCAGAATAACTCGCCTGGCGTACACCGCATACTCAACCATCTTCAGCTCTCACCAAGATTTATTTCCTTTACTCTTCGCTTAAATGTTCTACTCAGTAGAACATTTAAGTGCAGTATAGTATAGCTGCAAAATAATAGATAAGTTTATAAAACCATTTCATTTAGAATCCTTTTTCCTTCTATAGTTTCACAAATTGCATGTCAATGAAATCATTCTGAACAGTTTGAGTGTCCAGCATGCTGGTTTTAATTTCTCACCTCAAATTTTTCAATTTTTAGTAAGTACTGGAAACAGTATAAAAATACCAAGAAACAATCTTGCTTGACACTAAAAAAAAACTGTAAATGTCAAACAAAAACCTAAACTGTTTTGAAATTTTAGACAGCCAAGCTTAAGAAGTTCTACTACAATAATTTACAGTCATTGCTACAAGCAGATGGAACAAGCTTCAGTAAAGCACCATCGCCTTACAGAGCTAAAGTTACCGTGACACAAATTCACCTAAATTAACCATTAGATCCTTAATCCTCCATATCATCCCCTGTTTAATTTTGCATTCATTGGCACCATTTCTGTGCAAACCCCAGTAAACGCATAAGCCTTTGAAAAATCTGGGCCTCCTTTTTTCTCAAAACAGTACTTTTGAAGGTTTCTACCATTTGCATTCAGATAGCGAGGAAGAAGCATAATATAACAGAAGGCTTCCTGCAGCCACTCCGTTCTCTGAACAAACCGCGTACGAAGTAGGGGTATTTTGGTATTAACATCGCTGACGAGCCGCTGTTAGACCCTGCTGCGCTGTGCCACGGACCAACACCACCAAAAGGCGTCCCAGGTCCCACGCTTGCCGTCGGAGACAAATGCAAATGGATGGAGGCCGGCAGGCGGGCAGGAAACACCATCAGTAAACATGACAAACCCCGCACCAACACAGCGAGCGCGGGCACATTAATCACAGTCAAACYTCATAAGCTTCGTAACAAAAGAGTGTTTTAATGAGGGATTCAGGGGAGGAGTTTTGGAGACCTGATGGCAACAAACAGCACGGAGCAAAGCAGGCAGGGCCTCTCGRCTCACGCGGGGGAACGACGGGAGCTGGCAGCACCAGCCAGCTGCGGGAGTTTTCAATACCGTGACATCGAGCAAGAGATGCTCAGTGAGTTACGTGCTACCTGCAGAAGCCCAAAACTGGACGRGATGCTTGAAGCAAGAGACAAAAAAGCACCCAGAAAGATGCAAAGGGATGACACGAGCGTAATAGCAACAAATACGAAAATTACACGAACGATTGTCTGGAAAATTTTCTTAGAGACAGCACTCTAAATGAATAAGCACAACAAKAAGGCGTTAAACAAAGCCAGAGAAAATACTGTCAAAGTAACCAAGACTGACAGCAGAGAGACAGCAGAGTTTTAGCCTGTAACTTAGAGAYGTTACAGAAGTTTCAAGAGGCACACGAACACACTGAAGGACACACCAAAGGAACAACTGAAATTCAGAGAAAGAGTATAGTAATGCCAAGAGAACAAAACTGAAAAAGCAGAAGCAATACAGGATAGAGCAATAATGCTTAACTCCTAGCAGGAGGTGTCGCTTGGGTTTTGCCAATATTCAGCACCGTCATAGGAAGAAAGCAAATCACAAATAGCTCAGGATGGAACTGGAAAAGAAAAAGCAACCTCCGCGCATCCAGTGAACCTCAACTGGAGTTTTAAACAAGTTAGTCTGAATACTAGGTGAGACAGCAAAGAGCTCATCACRGACCAAACTGTCCCGGCGAGAAGCAGCTGCGGTACCAGTGCGTTAGTCTTCATCTCCAGGGGTAAAGTGAAGATGGGATGATAACTCAGGAAAAACATCGTGTYAAAAGTCTGATTTTCAAGAAATAAGTGACTGCAACATGCCTTTTCTCCCCCCAGAGGGGTAGGATTCAGAGCAATGTAGGAGACCAAAGAAAAAGGCTGGGAGAAAAATAAGAATTACCTTGAAAGGGAGGTAATTACTGCAATAAGCAGGTTAGGAAAGGAAAGATGAGATGAGAAACGTCTACAACTGCAGCAAGAGAAGCAGGAGAGAAGCCTGGGCAGACGYGTGCTATGTTTTGTTACCATGCCCTTGGTATTTGTACACCAAAAGTACCCTAAGCTTACGTGATGTTTACAGTAAGGAAGCTTTAATGTTAACTTTCCCGGCGAGGACRGCCGCAGCCAGCGTGAGGACAGCAGTGCTGTATGCAAGCCCTCTGCAAGCCCTGCGCGCTCTTTGCTTCCAGGTACCTGATTCCCTGGACTATTTTTCTCAACTTCACATTATGCAAATCCTTTACTCAGAACAAGCTGCTGGGAAATAAAAAGAGGCRTTACATAGTGTTCTTCCACTCCCTTTGACCAGAACAAGGGAAATCTAAGATTTACATGGAAAAGGAAAAAACTTCAGACATCTGCTGAACAGCCTAAAAAATTAAGAGCGCAGTTAATTTACTCCTTTCCCCTCAAAATATTTGATGGTAATTCTGTACAAAAAGATCAAGGTTTCATATTTGCTCATATTTCAATATGTATGTCTTCTTTTCCATTTTAGGTCCTATTTCTGCAGGTCACTCTGCCTTTGACAGCCCTTCAGTCCACCCATGCGAATCCACTCGCAAAACAGGCTTTTAAGGAACAACGTGAAACTAAAAGATATCGCAGCTTTCCCAGTTCTTGGCAAGGCTCTGAGGCACGAAAGGAGGAAACACAGAAGGGAAGGAAAAGCAGATGACAGAGGAGGGAAAAAGGGTTGTTTTGTTTTGGTGTTTTAAAAAAAACAAAGCCACACTAAGCCTCTTCCTTAGGCACTCTTGCCTCATTAGCATTTTCTGTCCTCTTCCTTCCCAAACCGTGATATTTAACGATTTCGGTACAAAAAGAGTCTGAGGATGCATCATGTAAACTCAGCAATAATCAGCCCCAYGGCCAATAAACTCTTCACCCTCATAGTTTATTTGCTGCTAAGCCTTGGCCTGCAGCCTTGGAATTTATCCTGCCTGCACTACAGCTATTTCCTTGTAAACAGGAAGCCCCCTCAAATTTGCATTACAGTAAACTCGGTTACTTCATTTAGTGTCAGTCTTATCTCGGAAAGATAAAACGGTGCTGACAGGTGTACCAGGCTCCAGCAAAGAGAGAAACTGTAATAAGGGGGCAAAACCTTTGTAATATTTCTTGGGGAGATACCGTCAGCAGCACAGGATGCCGTCACTGGGCAGCGGTTGCCCGCCGGAGATAAACCGACACCAAACGCATTCCTGCGAGAAGAGCACTGCAGTAAGGCCGAGACATTTATTTTCAAGCGTGGATGTGATATTCCAGTGACCTTCCTGCTATCTGTCCCAGTGACAGCCAGGAGCCGAACACGACGACGGTTGCTCATAGTCCAGCCTTACAAAGCTGTGCTCACGCTCCTCCGAGGAGCTGCGCTCACACACACACACACACAGAGAAATAAAATAAAATTATTTGGAAAAATTGCTTGATTTCAAACTCACGTAAGAGAGGACTTTGCGTGTTGCATCTTTTCTACTGTTACTATATCAACCTGCATTTAACCAGCTGATTTATATAATTTTAAATGAATCACTTTGCCAGTGATACAGAATATTTCAGTATACCCAGTACACCACGTCTGTTTTAACGAGAGGGATCAAAAAAACCCAACCAGAAACCAGCATGAAGACATCTGACACCAGAGTAACGGTCACAATTTCCTACAGTATGAGGAAATCCCTGGTTTCAGTTAGAAGCTGAGAAGTTCAGTCATTTCAAGCAATCTAGAGCCGTTTGTGGTCCCAGGCTTAGGTAAGTCTCTGTTCTCATTTGGGTCCACGCTTCCTCTCATTCATCTGCTGTCTTACACGTCCCCCGACCCACGGCACCGCTTACAGCTGCAAACCTCTCCCTCGCTTAAGGCCTCTCACCTTCTTCAGAGCATGACAGTCCAGGGGGGATGGCAAACAATCTTTTTCCTTTAATATTTCATGTAATCTGCAAACAGGTTCTTCCACATGCAGCTGTAGGACCGAGGCATTTCAGCCACCTAACCCTTCACCTTTCCTCCTACTCTGCAAAACTTCCTCTTGCCTGGCTGCCGTTTCCCACCCTGCGGAGCCGAACGCGGGTGAACCATCTCTCCGAGCTCAGTCAAACTACCAAACATCGACAAAATGCAAATCCTGGAGAAGGAGAGCAGCACACCGCAGGTTCCTCAGGCCTCGTGCTGTGCTACGAGGCTTGCGCCGCACTTTGCACAAGGGGATGTCGGTCCAGGCAGCGGCTTTCGAGCCTCCCCGCAAGCACCAGCGGTGCCGATATTTCTCAAGGCGTTGGAAGGACCCCTCCCCTCAGCACCCCCACCTTCCACCTCCCCGGAGGGGTCGTGTCCCTCTTGCAAACAGGGAGCACCACTGCACATCGCTGACACTAAGGACAGCAACAGCCATAACCAAAGCACTGATAAATGTAAAGCCACCAGCACTCCCAGTAAAGCACACTGTAGCTCAGGTTAACAGTGTAGGCTGGATTTTATGGATACTGGTTTTATAAGCATTTACACATACCAGGAGAAAAACAGRCACCTTCGTCTGTCCAGCAAGCCATCCTCAACCGGACCTTAAAAACGACTGCCAAACTTCTTTATCTGAGGTCTCCCTGCATCTGCAAGGGGATTAACGCAGGTTGGGCACCCCCGTGCCCCCCACCTGCCCCTGCYCTGCAGCCTCACTGTGCTGCCCAGAATTCAAGCATAAAGGCAGATGAACGAGTGAACAAGTGAGAAGAGGGATTCAGTGATCTCTCGTTAACGGCAGACAGCTAGGCTAGGCCACCAGCAGGCTTGGAAACTGCCTATACATTTTGCAGTAAATTTTGGTTTMGATCTTTTCTGTCGCAATATTTTGTTTGCTGGGTAAATCTTCGCTTTAAATATATATACACAGAACCATGAAAGAGATGGAAAGCTTACTTCYAATTTCAGCAATAAATAAGCAAGCGATGCTCAGGTGATTTTATAACGCATGCATAACCAGGGACTGTCGTTCACAAGAAAAGCTGTTTTTACCATCAAACCCCAAGAAAACGACCTCGGCTACGCCAAGGCACCCGTCCGCTCACCCGGTGAGACCYGTGGAAGCCCACAGCGACGGAGCCGGCCGCGAGACCACGACCTGCACTAGTTCATTGCTGTACACCACCTCTGCTCCGTGAGCTGCCTGCTAAGAGAAAACCTCTCTCCCCAGTCTGTCCTCCCTCCCCGCATCTCCCTGCTCTGTTGTCAAACCTCATGAAGCATCACCAAAAAAAAAACAGCTCTGCAGAATAAAACAGTGAGAATGATTCAGTTTGGTTTTACCATTTTATTTAGCTCACCACTTAAAGAATTTCTCACCCACTGGATGAAGCACCAAGTTTAGGACGAAATAAACACCCGAACCGCTGGGTTTTTTGGKTTTTTTTCCCCCGGGGAGAAGCGGGCTTCTCCGCACCTTTACCCACCGAGAAACGCCTGCAGAAGTTGTTCGGCATAAACGCATCCAACCCGACCCCGCTACTCGCTCCGGCCGCAACCCCCGGGGGCTGCGCCGCCAGCCCGCGCCGACCCGCCCGCACCGCCGGAGGCCGCGRGGTGCCCGGGCACGGCGGGAGGGCCGGCGGCCGCCAGACCGTTATGTTCAGCACCGCGGTGAGGGGGGCAGGGAGCGCGAAGGCCGCCGGGCAGCGGCCGGGGCCGGGCAGGGGTTCCCGGGCCGGGCCGGGGCGGGCGGTACCTGGGCTCGGGCAGGGTGATCTTCTTGCTGGCCCTGGCCGCCGGGGTGCTCTTGCTCTTCTCCATCGCCATCAGGTAGCTGACATCGGCCAGCACCGCCTCCAGGTCCGCCATGTTCCCGCTCCCGCCGCCGGGCTGCAGATGGAGGCTCCGCCGGGGGCAGCCGCCCCCGAGGCGGGGGGTTGGCGGCGGGCGG
>JASVER010000161.1:1393261-1413664 GCA_030449065.1 Oceanodroma leucorhoa
GCCCGGCCCCGAGGGGCTCCCGCGTCCCGCGGGCTGGCCGCATCGCCCCCCGTGCAGGTGGGGGCGGGGGGGCGGCGGGAGCCCGCCGACCCCGGGAAGCAGGGAGGCCGGGGCCGGCTCCCGCCGCTGCTGGCGGGGCAGGGGAGGCAGAGGGCAAAGCCCCCGACACTACGAGTTTATATCTCTTCAGCAACCGAGCGGGCAAGCGGAGGGTCCTCGGTGCTTATTGATCGCAGCTGTGGGTTGGGGGATGCGGGTGSTCCCCGGGACGCCCAGCAAGGGGAACGCCAAAGCCAAAGCCGGCCTGGCACAGCTCGCACCCGCTGAGCCGAGGAGCGCGATGGCCTGCCTGCTCATGAGCCTCGGCGCCGAGTCGGCCGCGTATCTTTAAAATTAATTTCCTCATGGTTTATTGAAACGTGATGTGCATAAGAAAAACTGGATACAAATAAATGCATCTGTATGAAACCCCATTACTGCTYGTTGAAACTCTTTTGCTGGCAAGTAACGGTGCGAAGCCAGGCTGCGCGCTGAAACCAAAGGGCTAGCTGTGCCGGAATGCCGTCTGGGTGCTCCCACGCGTCCTCGGGCACTGAGGGGCTCCGAGCAGAGCTCCTCGCTTGTATTCCGGGTTATAAATGTAGTAGTAGCTCTACTGCAGCCAAGCAGATATGCAGATTTCAACTTCTTCCTTTTCTGAATTTCGTCAAATATGTCATAAATAATTGGCTCAATGAAAGGCTAAGTCAATGACAAGTCTGAAGTTTAAAACTCAGCTTGTTTTGAGCTCTTTTCAAGTGCCGCCACTCCTCCTTCCTACATCTTTGTGAAAGTTAATGATCTGATTAAAGCTAGGTAGAGCATACAGCTGGGAGGATTTCACCGTGCGGCTCATTATGAACCGTCTGAGAACCCGCTTTTTGTTGAAAATGTTAATTTAAACCAMCACTTTTCACCGGAACAGATCCGCTGGGGAAGGTTTCTCCTCCGCYGGTGAAGCTCCTGATCGCCACAGAGCAGTGCCGAGGCTCGGGGTGGTCAAGCGAGAGGTGGGAGGGAGCAGAGGAGGACCTGGGGCAGGTCCCTCGGGGAAGCTCAGTGTAAAGTTTCCCACCAGCCCTGTTTAAAGTTTTCACTGAGGCGAGCTACGAGGTGGACAGGGGTATTTTTATTTTCGTAACTCCGCCGGGCTGGCGGCGGGCGCTGGGTCTGGCTTGTGGGCCGTGCCCTGGGTCCCGTCACTCCTCGGGCTCATCCAGACCCGGGTCTCCCGCCCCAAAGCTCATTTCAGTGCCCCTGCATGGGCTCTCCTTTTGCGGGGGTCGTGATGGGACGGACATTACACCCGGGCACGGTGATTTCGGGGGCTTTCCGTGGTACCTCTCCCCCAGCCTGGCAGAGCGTTCTTGCTCAATCCTCCGCACGGGAGGGGGCCCGTTGCTGTCTGTGGAGCCGTCCAGGCACATACAGCTGTGCACCCTCATCAACACTTGCAGAATTACTGTCTAATTAGTTGTAAATACGTAAGTATACACGACGCCCTGCGCGCTAATCTACCGACTAAGGCAAAAACCATGGTCTGCGCCTCATCTGTGGAAACATTTCAGGGTTTTAAAATGTTTGAGTTTTGATGAGAAAGGCTGACATTGTCTAATGACGAGTCCAAAACTGTTTGGCTCCGCTGTTACAAGGAATATTCTAATGTGTTTAACCGGGAGTAAACATTTGTTACCCTTAGCACGTCCTTAGCCTGGTTACGTGAGCGGACACGTGCATTTTGCCGGCTCTTCCAAGGGGATGGCTAAGTTGCAGCTCCTGCAGCCCCTCTGTCCCTCGCCGCTCACAGGTATTTCCGTGGAGAGAACGGGGGTTTGTTCCCTGGACCGTGGACGTGCAGAAGAAGCCGCAGCACTGCAGGGCGGTTGTCAGCGCTGACCTGGTAGTGTTGGTAAACACCACCATGGCCATGCACCCACACTGCGGGGAGGAGGAAGCAAACAAAGCCATCGCTGCCCGCCTAGCACTGCCTCAACGAAGAAGGCCCTTTTGCTTTCTAAAAGATTTAAATGACTTTACAGTGATGATGATTGCAATAATGGCCACAAAAATGCCACTTAGGCTTCATAATGCTCTCTTTTTTATTCCTGTGCCACCACTTATTCCTGTTTTCCGCCATTATTATCTGGATGTTATTGTAATGCACACTTCAAAGGCATTATTGGTGACAATTTCTAGGCAGTCATGTTTGGTGATGGCTAATACAGAAACCCAGTTAAGAAACTTGTTCTCTTCTGTTTGCTTTTGTGTTTCCATTTGGTGCTAGCTGGCGTGGCAGCAGAAGCTGGAACCGAAACAGTGGTGGGTTATAATAAAAGGTGTTCTCTTCACCATTTATTTAAAAGGTGTATTTGCAATGCAGTCAGAGGTGGTGGCCTGACCCCGCCGCCACCCTGGGCACTGCCCGGGGATGCGGGCAGGCTGCTGGCCAGCAGAGCTCAAGCTTCCCTCCTCACACCCAGCTGGAGCTGCTGCACCAGCCTGGGGCGGGGGGGGCTGTTTAGTAATGGTTACCTCTCGCAGCATGTAAAACTCACGGGTTTTGCAGTTTTGTATTCAGAAGTTTTGAAGGTCACTTGGATGGGTGGGTTTTTAATTGCGGAGTGGAAGCAAACCTGATTTTTTCCCTGAAGCTGAAGCGAGCAGCACAGGCAGTGCTGGCATCCCTTGCAGGGAAGTTCAATTCCCCAAGTGCAAGTCTGCAGCTTTTCTTAGCACTTGTTTGTATCCCAGGTTTAGTGTTTGTCTGTATTGTACCTGGGGTTTGCTTTTTCGGTGAGTGTTGCTTTATGCATTGTGTATTGGTGTCAGTGTTTGTATGTAGTATTTGTGTGTGTTTATAAACAGCGCTCTGTGCCTGCGAGTGTATTCCCCGAGGTAAAGGAAACCCTGAATTAATCGATGCCAGGGTTAGCAGAGGTCAGAATATGATACACTCCCGCACGCTCTGAGTGCATTTAAGTATCTCCTGACATTTCTGCGAATGCYGACTGATACTGTTCAATCAATTTAAACGTGTCTCGAGGCCTGTCTGGGCTTGAGCGCAGGGTTTTGCGTGCATCCATTGCAGAGCCAAGAAACCCTGCCTCCTCTCTGGTGTTCCTTCCTTCCAAGGAGTGAGTTTCTCCTACCATCTGTATAAGATTTAAATGTTTAATTTTGCACTGCTGTGCCTCACAGGATGACAGATGATATTACAGGGAGTAACGAGTCTCAAGTAGATTTATTAGCGAGCCCTATACTAACACCATCCCACCAAGACAATGGTGCAAAACGGCACACCAGGACGGAGGCACATTCGTCCTGCTGCCCTCAAACCTGTGGCAAATCTGATAATAAATAAGATCTTTGCTGCTATGCATGGTTAATGCTAACAATATACCTCTTGAGGGGAATGTTCACATAGAAGATTATAAAATACTATTTTTTAAGTATTTCTAATATGTTACCAGAAATGCACATAGTTTGAGATGAAGAGCATTAAGCAGTGTTTAGCTCAGTTCCCTCCATGGGATGCTGCTGTCTACAGAGAGAGCAAGCCAACGGCCAGAAACCCGCTGCGTTCCTTGCTCCTCCTCAGCAGCGCTGGTAGAGGATAATACATTTATTGGTGATGGATCCCGATGGGATCTGATTCTCCGTGGCTTGTTTGTGTAATAGCCGAGCGGGGAGGTTACGTTTTGCTGCTTCCTCTACTCCTGGCAGTATTATCTGGGGTGCGACCGCGTGCTCGGCTGAAAGGGAGAGGGCAGAAATCCCTTCCCCACTGCCTCCGCCAAGCTCCGCTCTCCAAAGGGTTTTAAATCAGCTTCTGACCGCAGGGTTACCTGGAGGTAAAGCACAGGAGCAGCAGCTCCTGCTTAATGAGGTTGTGTGAGGCTTCATTAGTACGCAACGGTAAAGCGCCCGGAGGACAGTGAGACATAAATAAATGCAAACTATTCTTAGTAAAAATTAGGCACTGTAAGCCCTCCTCAGTCTGCTGCATTTTCCCGATCTTGCCCTCCAGCAGGGACAAGAGGGTGCAGAGAGTCACGGCTCCGCGCGCGGGACGCGGCGCAGAGGGACGTTGTTAGCCCCGCGTCCCAAGGAAACAGCCTCACGCTGTCCCTTTTCCCCGTCGGGCTTCTCCGACTTGCRGGGGCCCGGGGTGGCGTTGGCCCCCTGCCCCCCGCGCGGAGCGGAGCCGGGGGGGGGGGGGCGCATCCAGGCCCAGCATTCCCCTGCAGCATCCCCACCCAGGCTGAAGTCGCGTACCCTCTCCTTAAAGCTATGCTAATAAGCAGTGAGAGGCAATATGGAAAACAAATAGAGTAATTAATGGCCATTTCTGCTGCTGCCTTTATTCACTGACAATTCCAGAAGGAGCAATTTTACAGAAGACAGCCTCTGCCTTTGCAGTGCCGTTGCGTTAGGCACCCTGAACCTCAGGAGGGGAATGAGCGCTGCRGCTCTGGCCTCCTGGAGAAACGCGATGGCCTCTCTGCATCTCCACACATCCCTCCAGCCTTCTCCTGAATACTCTTCACGAAGGGACTTCAACCACTTCTGATAGGTAAAGCACTCAAGGTAGTTTATCCTCATCACGTTCCTTTTTGTAACTAGCTGACGTGATGATGAGGCTAAGTTTTAATTAGGAAACGGTAATTAAATTATCAAAAATATTATTCACCACCAAGCATTTGTACTTGAATAGTCTGACTAGTAATAGTAACGTCCTCTGGGGATAGAGATAAGACCAGAGTTGAAAGCCATGCAATGTCTTAAGTCTTGCGTGAGAAAACGCAGGCACGAGAGGTAAGGGTCCTTCAGTTTGCAATTGCATCGCACCATTTCTCTCACCGCTATCATAAAAATATTTTTCAGACATTTTCCTCTCCACTTTTTCTCAAACTGACATGCCACGTACAAATCTCCTGTTTGCTGTCTCTCTCCTTCCCCAGCCCGTGCCTTGCCGGTTCCTTACCCGAGGCTGCTATTTTCTCGATGGCTGCGCGAGAGCCGGGCAGATGTGCCCCAGGTGTGCTCATGGASTCTCCTGTGATTTTTTAAACTTCAAAATGGTCCCACCGGGGCCATTTAGAAGASTCTCACAGCCTGGCGCGGGGGCAGCAGGTCGAGGAGGCTGCGCTGAGGACGGCAGGAAATCTCGTCCTCTCCGCTCAGTGCAGCGGCAGCGCCTGGACTCCTGCCTTGGCTTAATACTCCAGGAGGAAATATGTGTTCCTCTGCAATTGACTGGAATGATTTTAGCAGTATTTTTTATCAAAATAAATTGTAAAGAAATAGCGAATCTAATTCAGATGATGGCAACATCAGAACGCATTCTTCTGGCCCCTCGCTAATTCGATTGCCRGCCACACAGGACGTTCTCCAGTACAGATCTTCTCATAAAAACTGGGGCCCRAATCCTGGGCAGATGTTGATTTGTGTGGCTACATTGGCTTTGGTGGGCCAATACTGGTGGCACCCCAGGCACCTCACCGGACCTCCTGCCGCTGGACTTTAACTGGGCTCACTCCCCAAAGGCGAAGAGCACCCTGGTCCAGGAGCTGATGGCTTACGATGGATTTACTGTGGGCCTGATCCAACTCATCTCGACATCGTTGGGAGCCTCCAGCCTGACATCCGTGGGCTTGCCAAACAGCCCGTGTGTTCCACGAGCAACGCGGGGACCCATCCTGCCCAAGCTCCAGCCCACGGGGCTTTCGCTTCTTGCAGGTGGCTTCTGTGCGTCACTGGACTGGAAATACAAACACGTCACGTTTGCCCAAATTATGAAGTGAGGCTGCAGGAAGAAAAGAACATCTTCTGAAACTGTCTTGCCCGTCTCTGCTGCTGCCAAGCAGAGCGTGCACCCCTCCGAGCGTGCAGCACTGCACGTATCCTGCTGGGTGTTCGGCAGCGCCCTTGCTCCAGGGCACAGCTGGACACCAGTGACAACCTCTCTGAGCTGTTGTTCTGCCCATTCAGTGGGGAATTAAAAGAAGCCAGAAAGGATCTGCTGCAAATTCCTTTTTTTCTCCCCAAAAGAATCGTCCGTGTACATCAGCACTAGTTCTAGTAATAATCCTCTTCCGTAACAGGCTAACAGCTACTAATGTCGTGTACTGTCCGTGCTGCAAGACAATATTCTATTCTACATCTGTCATAACTGGGGATCCTGGCTTTTGAACCGGAATAGGACAACTCTGTGAAATGCTACAGTTAGATCCTGCTGGCGTRCAACCCACCACAAGTGGGTTCTCCTAGTAGGGCTTTTGTAGCACGTTTGTGTTCTGTATTCCCAGCCTGCGCAGTCTCAGTGAGCTGGTCCCTTTAGCCATCGGCCGGGCTGACGCTTTGGCAGTATCRCTCTCTTTAATAGCCATTAATGGTCATTAATAGCAATAGTAAACATCTATTTTGTGACTGAGTCCAAATGCCCCGCTGCRGACGAGCTGCTGCACTGGTGGTTTATGTACCAGGACGTGTCACAAGCTGGGGAGGCTCGTCATGTACCTGGAGCCCTACAACGCTTTTAACATAATACAGACTTCAGGCAAAGTTGTAAAACAACCCGAACCCGAGAGGCATCCCAGTCGGTTGCACCCTGTCTCCAGTCTCTCCCAGTTTGATAGAAGGCAGCTGAGATCCTGCCTGCTCTTCGCATGAGCTACCAGGAGCTGGAAGCCTCTGAGGAGCACCTTTCCTGTTGGTTTGGGGATTGCTGTCCAAAGGAAGAATTTTCCTTCGGGGGTTACTCACAGAAACGGTGTTTTCRGGTCTACTCATACAGGTCACACTTCTCTTGGGATTATTGCACCTTGAGCCCTTCGTCTGGACCAGGCAATCAGACCAAATCCCTGAAACGCTACAGCTCTGTCTGAGAAACGGGGCTTCGGTTCCCTGCCCRCCTTGGTTCGGCTCCTCCGCCCCAACTCCGACCCGGAGCTGGGGGGCGATTTCCCACCGCTCCCACGGGTATCTCCATTCCCGAGCAATGAAATCAGCCCTTCCTCTGCCCARCAAACAACGGGGACCGGCTCCAACAAGACACCAAGAAAAGCCAAACCAGCAGGCACACCTGAGCTACTGACATGGCACCGATCCCTCCTGGAGCRGGGGTGTGGATAACTTCAACACATTTTGGTTTTGTCCTCCAGCTGAATGGGAAAAACCCAGCCTAAGGGATGGGAAAGCCAGCTCTCGCTCACCTCCAAAGGCGCAGGGCGCTCTGCTTTCCCCAGGGTGCGATGCTGGTGGTGAGGYGGGTTGGCAAAAACCTGGCGTGGAAAGGGTGTGCTATGATCGGGGCCGAGGACCCGAGGGGTTCCCAGGGACYGGTGGCCCGACCGAAACTGCAGCGCTCCCTGTGCTGGATTCTCCGCGGCAGGAGATCACGCTTGKTTTTGCTTGTATTGAGAACCAGAAGTCACTTGAGTGGCTTCCCAGCAGAGGGTCCAAATCCAAGCCTTATGGGCTGAGCCAAATCATTTACTGGGGAAAACAATTATTAAAGACAATTTATTTATTTACTTTATAACTGAGTTGCAAATGGAGAGTTAGCAGGGGCATTTGTGTGCCGACAGAGACCCTCACCTGAGGCCACCCACAGAGGTCAAATGTAAAAACGACCTTAGCACCTGAACGACCACTGCTAGCTCCACAGGCRTGGCAAAAAAATAAAGCTTTTAAACCCAAGTGCCAGACAAGCTCTCCCTCCCAGCTGTGACATGCAGCCACTGCTGTGCAAAGCCACCGGTCCCTTCCCGCGGGCTGTATTTTGGCTGCCCCTGCAGCCCGATGCTCTCGCACTGCTGCCGGCGCTGGCTGTGACCTCTTTGCAGTAGGGGACGTTACTAAACGCGCGGGAACGTTACTAAAACTGAGCATGGTGGTGAAACAGCTTGCTTTCCCACCRTGCACACACCTTAAAAAAAGAAGCATAGCTCTGACCTGGCCAGCGCAAGCGTAAAAAGCGCAGGAGCGGCATCCCCCGTGCAGAGCAGCCGCTGGACAAGCCGGGGCTGCAGAGCCGGCATCGCCGCCCCAAAACCAGCCCAGCCCGGGGCAACCAGCCGAGGCCCAGGAAGGACACAGGAGCACCCGCTGTTACTGCTGCCGGAGAAAGGCTGAGCCGGGGATCTCGACTAATCCCCCGCCCTGATTCTGCTCCTAAAGCAGCATCACCTGGTGCCAGTGGCACCCACCCTGCCTTCCTCTGCAAGGGGGGCTGCCCTGCATGAATTGCTGCGGGGCAGGAGKGGACCGAGGAGAAGTTCGAGCCATTTTTACACCTAAATCTCCCCCCTTGATTCTCCTTACAGCTCGATCACAATGTGGACATAGCATCTCGCTCAGACCTTGCTGGGGAGGCTCGTTGCAGCCCTGTCCCTGGGGTTAGAGGTGCCTGATGAGAGCCAGGAGAGGAGGGGCAGTGACCCCCAGAGACCCCCAAACTTGGGTTTGCAGAGGACTCCCTGGGCTCCTCCACTCGTGCCGTCCTTTGCCCAGCTCAGAACTGACCCGTCTTCAAGAACTCCCTGATTTAAAAACAGCAGCGAATGTTGTTACAGTTTAAAGCAAATAAACCCAATGAGGACTGTAACAGCAAATGTCTTAAAGCCCTAAAAAGAGTCCCCCTTCAGCACTATACGGGAGAGCTAATATCAGCTGGCATTAAAGAAGCATTTTCCCCGTACAAACTGATTAGACAAACAGATGTCAAGAGGGAACCATTGAGCATTCACTGCTCCACAGTCTGGCTTGAATGTAACTTGATAAAGGGGAAAAAAAAAAATCAATAATTGACTAATTTAGCTAGAAATTTTGAGGGCTAGAAGGAGAAAAACCGACAACTGTGCAGATATTGAAATGGCAGAAGTTAATTCAGATTCTGTCACAACATCTTATGGAAGGTAAATCATGCAGAGCTGAAAATAAAAGCCCTCATCTCCGGGGTGGTTTTGCTGCCTGTTGCAGGAGTATATCAGAAGGACACAATTAACTCTGGCAGGCAGTGGGAGGGCACGGGGCTCGCTCCGGACGGCGGCAGCCCCGGAGCGGTGCCGAATGCAGCAGGCGCGGTGGGAGCAGGCTGGCAGCCGGAGGGTGCGGGGCTCCAGCGCCGCTTCGCTGAAATTCCCCCAGCGTGCCAGCGAGGCTGCCTGTGACGAGCCAGCCAAGCCAGGCTGCTAGAAAACCTTCAAAATATGCTCCTTGGAAACAATTCTAGTTATGTAGGAAATGCTTTCTAGTTATTTCTCTTCCCTGGCTTTTCGTACTCAAAGTCTATTTGCACACAAATCGGCATTTGCTGCCCTGGTTGATCATTCACCCGAATCCAATATTACACCTCTGGTCTCCCAGCTGGCCCTCGGCGCCCGATGYCACGGCAGACGACGGCAGCGTCAGCTGGAAGGTGCGCGGTGGCAGAAGCCCAAGTGGCGGTTCCCCACGGCMGAGCCGGCCCCGAGCCGGCGCATCCCCCGGTGCTGGGCCAGAAGCTCCGCGGCACCGAGAGCCGGGCGTCAGCGTCTCGCCCAGGACCGGGGCACGGAGCTCCGGTGCCAGCACACGTGGCTCCAGCAGCGTGGCAGCCGGGATGTCCCTTTCCCTCCAGCCTGGGGGCTCAGCTGCTGCCCTCGCTGCTCGTCCCCGACGCCTGGCTGGGGGCTGGCGGGGGGGGGGATGCCTTCTGCCTGCAGCACCCGCACGGGGCCCGCAGATGGAGAGGTGCGGAAGGAGGCTCATCGCCGTCAGCTGCAGCTGGAGGAGGCAAGACACTGGGGAAAGGCAGGCTGCCCCAGCCTCCTGCTCCTCCCTGCCGCTGGCCTTTCCTCCTACCTGGACGTTGTGTTTCAAACCGACACGGGAAAAGTCCTCCCTCCGAGCCTGCTGAGGAAACCAGAGGGGAAATCACGCCGTTCTGCCTGAGCCAGCCACATGCTGTTAATTTTTCTACTTGGCTGCATCGCGCTCTATTTCAGCGAGAGAAAACAACTCTCTCTGCAAAACAAAACCAACCTGGTGCTTTCTGTGTCCCGTGACAGCACAGCGGTGCCGTGGGCTGCTCCTCCGCCCTGGCCGCCCTGCTCCAGGGCACCCCAGGTGCCGCGGGTCGAGCCCTCGCGCAGGCAAACCCCACCAGAAACGTGGGGTGAAGTGGCAGGAACGCACTGCCAGCTTGGGAACAAAATGCCATGGAGTTTGTTTGTACTTCTATCACATCAAAGGGGCCCTTGTTTGAATTCTTCTCCCTTTAGCCTGGAGGAGAAGAAGGGGAAAGATTGGTTCCTATTAATAGACTCGCATCCCACAAGATCCAAGCCTTGCGAGAAGCCATGAAAGACTGCRGCATCTGATTCTCTGAATAAATGAGGTAATTTTGGAAGAAGTGTATGCTCAGCAGCCTTAATTACTGCCTTCTCCAGTTTGGCAGGAGATGAGAGTGATCACTTACTTGGGTGTCGGTAGTGCCCAGGTCCCAGAGGAGCTGCGCAGTGCCACTGTGCCCGGCACGGGCAGGTGTGCTGCCTTTCCCCAAAACTTCCTGATTTTGCAGCAAACATCCCCAGGACTGGCACGGAGCGTGGGGAAGGAGCTTCCCAGCAAGCTGATGGGCTGGCAAAGGGGGGGCACAGCTCACCGCAGGGATGCCGAGGGACTGGTGCTGGTGGCAGGGCAAGGGGATGCTCGGGAAATCATCTGTACCGGGGAAGGAGCCAGCGGGGAGCAAGACCGTGCGGTGTGGCTCCGGTCCTGCTCCTGACAAGGCAAAGCCGCCGGGGACCTCCCTGCTGCGGGGAAGGGCCGGGGGCTGCGGGCGGGCTGGCCATTTCGGGGACATCTGCTGCCCATCTGCAGGCACCTGACATCATCCCATAAGGTGATTTTTCTCTCCTCGGCTGTAGGACGGTGCGAAGGGGCATCCCGCTGTATCGGCTGTGGTTAAAGCCCGTGGGTGCACCGTCCTGGGCACCTGCCTCGGATTAGCAGGAGAGCAGGGAGGGATCTGCCCCCGCTCCGCAGCGCACGCCCTGGGAACACACAGAATTACGTCAGCTTTCCCTTAAGCAGATTTTCAGGCTCTAGATACCAGGTTTAATCCAGACACCAAAGGTACGCGTGGCAGCGGCTGCCTCCGGCAAGCAGCGACGGCTGCGTCATGGCCCCACGCGCGGATGCTGGAGGCCGGGTTGCCCTTTGCGTGCCAGGCGCGAGGCCACCGGAGCTGCCAGCGATGCCGTCCCTGGGACGCTGGTTCTGCCCTCGTGCCGGCACCCGAGTCCATGGCYGCCTGGTCAGGAGCGGCCCCGCAGGAAAGCTCCACGGGGGTAAAAGAGCCCACGATGGCCACGGCGCAAAGCTGCGCTCCTGCTGCTCTGTGCCTAGCAATGAAGCAGASGGATTTGCAGGACCATAACCCATCCTATCTGCGGTCCCCATATGCCAAACAATTAATCTACCCTCTCGGTGCCCTTGTAAAGCAAACCAGTAAATTATCTTCATTTCACAGCTGAGGAAACGCGGTTCCAATGAGGCCGCCTTGCCCAGGGGCACACGGGAGCCTGTCCATGGATGGGATCCATGGGCGCATCCGGGCAGATAGCTGCAGCATCCCAAAGACAGCCTGCCTGGGAAAAAAGGGACAATCCACAGAGAGATCTGCATGTCAAGAAAGCACCATGAATAAACTGTCAGTGACCTCGAAAGCATCTTTCTGCTAAAACGCATTCACATGGATTTAGCATCTTTAGCTCAGCTTGACCCGTGACACTGGTGAAAAGCACCTCTCCTGCAGGACAATTTCATTTGTCCTCGAAGAGAAGCAGTCATTACCATGCGCTGTACTAAGAGCACATCAAACCCCAATGGGATGTAGAAAAGATACTTGTTTCAATTAAACACTAAAAGCGACAAGCTCCTTTCTGCTTGGGTAGGGCAGAGAAGGGCTAAATGCCTCTAAACCACAGACAGGAAAATGCAAGCTATTAATTACTGTTGTTGTGTAGGCACATGCATCGCAAACTCAGCAAATAACCCCTTTCGTATTGCTTTCTCTGTGTGAGAGCTACAGCGTGGCAGGCCCATTGCACACAACAGGTGTACAGAGTGCTTAAATCTGCAATCACGTACCCTCACGTTTCTCATCCAGCCAGGCTCTRACAAGAGAATCGGGGCTAATGCGGGTACCAAAATGCCGTCACTGTGGCAAGGGAAAGGCAGCGYGTGGACCTGCCGCGGTCCTCGTGCCGGCATCCTTGCAGCAGCCACCGTCCCCGCAGGAGGAGGGCTGCTGTCCTTCAGATACCAGATCGGTGTCCAAAGGGACTTTAACGGTTAAAGCGTCCTACTTCCCCGCTCAGCCTCTTCCTTTGGAGCTCATCTCAGCAGGTAATGGACTTTGCCTTCTGAGTTAATCTTCTGTAAATCTCTCTCCCTTAATTGCTTATCATCCAGAAACCTCGGAGTGAGCCAGGGCAGACACTCCCTCCCATGTGATATAGCCGTCCTCTCCCTCCCTGCTGCCATCCTGCTGCCATCCTGCTGCTAGCATGCACCCAGCGCACCCAGCGCACCCAGCGCACCCAGCGCACCCAGCACACCCAGCACATCCAGCGCACCCAGCGCACCCAGCGCACCCAGCGCACCCAGCGCACCCAGCGCACCCAGCACACCCAGCGCATCCAGCGCACCCAGCGCACCCAGCGCACCCAGTGCATCCAGCACACCTAGCACACCCAGCACACCCAGCACCTCCAGCGCACCCAGCGCATCCAGCACACCCAGCACACCCAGCGCACCCAGCGCACCCAGCGCACCCAGCGCATCCAGCGCACCCCTGCACCCGCTCGCCTCCACGTGTGGCATTTCGCAGCCAAAATCTGCGGTGGCACGAGCGGCACCGGCAGAGAGCAGGGGCTGGTTTTCAATCTGCTTCTCCGAAGATGCTTTTCATGAACAAAATGCCAGGGGGGTTTTATAGCTGCGCTTTCTGTAAACGATGCTGCTGCATTTGCCATCAGCCATTGCAGCGCTGTCAGAGAGACACCCTGACGGCTCCGCAGCTCTCAACGGGAACTGAAATCGCAGCTCTCCTGCTCAGTCCCCAAAATGAAAGGGCTCTGTTTCCTCCCCGCCATGCCCCAGCTTCTTTCCACCCATAGAAGAGCAGAGGAAGGCGTCGGGAAGGCAGCGCACGAATGTGCTGCTTTAAGCCAGAAGCTGGCAGGACCCAAACCGCCCCTCGTAGCACAAAGGCTGCCTGGGGTCTAACTCAGGGCACAAGCCCGAATCAAGAATTCGATGTTAATGGGAGCTGGTGTGTCTTTCAATTAAAAATGCCTCTTACGGCAGCTGCGAGCAGCATTTTGTTCTCCTGGCTGTCGAAGGAGCAATCCCGTCCTGCAGAGAGGGAAGACGTCATGCGATGGGAAGGTTGCTAAGCGAGCGGTTCCCTCCTTATGATGCATGACTTCATTACTCGGCTCCCTAAATGGATGTTCCATATAAATGACATTTGCCTTAGAGCATATGAGCATCCCAAAATAGTGTGCGCGTTTCTGTTATTTGCATGGTTTTCTGAAGAATGTCCCTATTGTCTGCTGGCTTCGCAGTGGCTGGTGGCTGGAAATCGCTGCTCGCCACTGCGCAAAAACCCTTTCGTGGTGGGTCGGCTGCGGTGCGGGAGGGATGGGGAGTCCCGAATCAGCCGGGCTGCCCTCGGGGTCCCACCGGCGGGGGAGCCCCGGGGTGGCCCCGTGTGCAGGATGGGGCGGGTGGGCTGAGCGCTGCGAGCCGGGGGGCGTGGGATACAACGCAGGATTCTCTCTTGCTCTGATCACCTTTCTCTCCCTGCCCTGAATTTCTCCTTTCCTAATGCTTCGCTCAGTATTCTTCTACAGGCCAAATGTTCCGAGCGGAGGACACAGCCTGAGGGGAAGAGCCTCTCGCCGCTGCACCCCGGGGATGCTCGGAGACACGGCCCCGCTCCTGCACGAGCCTCCCACCRCTGCTTGACTCCGGACGCCTGCACAAGGCGCTGCCCTACCCAGGGACCGAATCCGGCTCACCCCGCACCCCCCAGACCCACCAGCGGGAGCAGAGGCCGCACAGAGGTGGCAGAGGGGACAGCCACCATTTCATGCCCCGGCAGCCAGGTAAAGCCATTTCACACGGCTGCAGCCTCCCACCCCGCAGCCACGGCCACGCAGGCAGCGCCCGGGGACCGGCAGGGACCAGCTGCTCACGTGGCCGTTTCATCTGAAATTGCTTAAACTCAGCTCAGCCCGGGCTGTCTTTTTAGATGAACTGAACCGTACAGAGAAAAGGTATGGCACCGGCTCCTGCACGTTACGTAAGACACAAATTAAGAAATAAAAAAAAAGAGAAAAAACGGTTATGTCCATCCTGAAGACAGAAATTTGTTTTTCATTTTTCCCCCCTGATTTCATAAGAACATCCACAGCAGCTGATCTTTGCAGCACTAACATAATCCGGTGATATATTTTAATCCCATTATGTTGCCATGCGGTTGCTCGTAGTCCGCCTGAACTATGAGGAACAGATGTTTCCTAACCGGCACTTCTGCTGCCCAGGAGTTTACATCACTGAAAATAGTTTCTTTGCCTTTCGTGTTGACATTGAAAGCGAGACCCCGCCGCTGGTTTTCACAGCCTCAAATTATATAATGGCGTTGGCTGCTCRTATTCCAATTACCCACCTCGAGCTGCTATTTTCTGTACAAAGGCGGCAGCGCTGATACCGGGTCGGGGTGCGTGGGTACAATGCACAGGTCACGCCGCGTCGCTGGCGGTCGCCGGGGTTTAATTGCCGGCTGCGGTGGGACGAGGAAGCAATCGGGGCTGCCCTGGCCGCTCGCCCGGAGGGAAAGACAACATTTTCTTTTTACAGATGTGTTTGGGTAAAGCTGTCCCATGCAAAGCCCCGTCCCGCAGCGGAGCGTGGCACAAGGGGGCCGGGGGGCCGGGGCTGAGCGTTGCCGCCGCGCGCAGGAGGCTCCTCGCCCGCCGCCGCAGCCCACCCTCTATCTCCCGGCGCATACCTTTGGCTTTTCATATTATTAAGGCGTTTGGGTTTTGTCCTGAGTGTTTCATAATCAAGCACTGGGAAAAACACACTGAGCGACTGACTGCAGTGCGCGGGGCAGGAGCCGCGTCGCTGAGCCCTTGCCGCTGCTGTAATCCCCTGATACATTTTAATCCCATTATGTCTCCATGTGGCTGTTTCCAATTCTGGCCTTTGAAGAAGTCATGTTTGTCAATTAGCATTTCAACTGGACAGGAGTTTTACTTGCTGAAAGAAGCCTAGGAAGCTGTAAAGCTTTCTCTCCTTCCTTTTTCTCCCTCTTCCCACTAACGTTAGGAACAAAAACAAGCAGCAGGAAAGCAAACGGGAGCCTGGCATTCTGGACAAGAGCATCCACCAGCTCCGGTCACCGGCTCCCGGCGCAGCGCAGAGCGCTGGGTACCACGAGGTGATTGAGGCGCGTTTGTCTCGCTGGTTGCTGGACAGGACCCGGGGTTACCTCTGCCTATAAATACCCGAGATCTCCYCCGCTGACCCCCACGGCCCCTGTAAGACGGGAGAAGCCGTACCCCAGGCACCGGCCCAGCAACGCTAACAGGTCCTGTGCTGGTGTCCAGCAGCCGTCAGTCCCGGCTTAGTTCCTTTCCACTTCTAATCCTGCRTTTTGGCTGCAGCATTCAGAGCCTGAAATGGAAAAATCACTTGAGCCCCACACACCCCTCACGTAGGAGCATTAAAAACTGGTCACTGTAAACAGAGGGGATTTTACAGAGACAAGCCAAGCAGGGTCGTTCTGCTCGCCGGGGCCGCGCGGCACGGTGCCAGCACCCGGTGTACCCCCTCCTGCCCCCCCAGCTCCGCCAGCCAGCACGGTGCCAGCACCCCGTGTACCCCCTCCTGCCCCCCAGCTCTGCCAGCCAGCACGGCCCCTCGCTCACAGCAGCTGCTTTTGCTCCCCAGATGTTTTCTCTGGTCAGAAGAGGGGGAAAACCAAGGTGGGAGCTCCGCACCCAGCCCCGCTGCTCCCCATCGCCCCGGGGACAGCAGGAGCCCGGCGTCCCTCGCCGAAGCAGCGAGAGGCTCCTCTCTCAGCTGGAGAAATGATGCCTGGTTATTTCACCCTTGTCCCAGCTTTCGCATTAATCAGAGGTGACATTACTTTTCCACATACCGAAGCTGAGCATTGATAAATCACAAATCTGCCCTGAAAACCACAAGACTTTTTAATAATACATGTTAGGTTCCTGCTTATTTTTCCTTCCTTTCTTAAGCCTTTAGTATTTGTGGCTAGGGTCTGTGCGTGTATACACAAACATGAGGCTAGAGGCTCAATTTAATTTAAAGAAGAAAAAAAAAATATCAAAGTTAAGAATCTCATGTAATCGCGTGGCTCCGGAAGCTGGAGAATTAAACATAACAATAACAGTAATTTTCAAAGGGCAAAAATCTGTGAAACCTGCAGTAAACCCCTAACAGCTGGCAAGGCGCATTCAATGCCCAAAGTATCCAGGTTGCAGACAAGATAGAACTCACCCCACTATAATTAAGAATAAACATTCCCCATTTTTCAAGACTATTGGTTTTTAGCCAAGGATTTCCCCGACCTTGACGTGTCTCCCAGGGCCCCGGCACCCTGCACACGAAGGGATTCACCCCGCCGCCGCTGCCGGGCCCGGCGGGCGCAGGGGGMAGGCGAAGGAAAGCCAGTGTGAGCACACGGGCATTTTCACACCTCTTTTCACCACACTTGCTTCCTCCCTGCCAGCCAGCCCGTCCCGCATCGGGCACGGTCCCCCACGAAGRCACGTTCCAAGGACTGACAATGGCCGATGCTCAAGTTGAAAAATAAAATAGGAAGGAAAAGGCACCTAAATCTCAGGTGTCATTTAGCCAGGGTTTTGAATTATTTTTATTCTGGCATGAATTACTCCATGGCAAATTGCTGCTGTGCTTTCCCCTGCAGCCAGCACCCGTTCCTGCCCCCGCCGCTCAGGGGGGATTAACCTGCAGAGGGTCCCAGGGGATCCCCCCCCCCCGATGGCACCTGCAGCTCCTGCAAGCACCGACCGTGCCCCAGCCACCGCGGGCGTCGGAGGAACCGGCCACCCGAGGGGGCTGAAACCCAGCGTGGCTGGTGGCAAAGGGGTTTGAGCCCCCCCCCCATAGTATTTGCCACCTGAAAAAAATAGTTTGCCAGCCTGGAGAACAGCTTCAGCTCTCCCGTCTGTTTGGCATGGCAGCAAAACCACCCACCCGCCGGCAGAGCCGTGGGACCGCTGAAATATCACCAGCTACCGCCGCTGCCAGCGCCCGCCGTTCCCCCGCAGCCCGCCGGCAGCCAGCCCCGGTGGGCAGCGGCGGGGGGGGGTCCAAGGGACACGGCTTGGGGCGGCCGGGGGCACCCAGCCGCTGCGGCGGGCGGCCGGGCCGGGGCGGGCGGGCGGCAGGAGAGCAGCGTGCCAGATGGCACCTCCGCAGCTYGCGTGGGACGGAGGCGATCTTGTGCTTCTGAATAAAATTTTTTTAAAAAACCTAAAAAATAACCTTAAAGAAATTCGCAGCACGTTCCTCCCCGAGCCAGCGACGGCGTCTGCTCAGCCGTGCCGAGGAGCTGCGCCTTTCRAGGGACCACATCTCCCGAAATGCTCGGGCCGGTGGTGATGTTTCCAACGGTGGCGAATCCCCCTGAATTCAAGGGTGCTTCTTGCACGGACTAATTGCCTTCACCCTCAAACCCAGCCCTCGCTCCTCCGCTCACTTGGTTCAGCTTCAAGTGCCARTGGGTGGCTCTTGCTCTTCGGCTCTCTGCTGAGCTGAACAGCCGCCGAGTCTCAGATTTCTCTTCCCCCCGCCCCAGGTCCGACCACTGCTATGGTTTCTCCAAAAGAGAAAAGGGAGCAAAGGGAGGAAACATCCCGGAGGAGATGCAGCCCACGCTGCCTTCTCCAGCCCCACGCTCCTGGGTGGTGGATCCAAACCTCTGGGAAAGCCGTAAGYGGCCGAAAAACAATCCCTGCAAGAGGAGAACCAGGAGGGCTCCGCGGCTAAGAGCCGTGCCTGCAGCATTGCTCCCCCGAGAGCTGAACCCCGGCTCTCCCGGCTCCCATGGTGCRGCCACCCCGTAGCCGGGGCAGGGGCTAATGGGGTGCCCTGTCCTGTGTCCCCCCGTCCCACCAGCCTTGTACCACGGCCGGGGACCGGCGCAGAGGGTGCAGCGGTTGTTGGTGCCGTTGCCTCCCGAGTGCCGCTGCCAGGCGAGCTGGCTGGCACCCAGAGCCCCGCTGGGTCCTGACCACGCGCCGGCATCTGGCAGCTCCCGCCTCGGCGTGTGGCACAGGGCGACACACGACCGGAGTCCCGGCTCTGCCCCGGTGACACTGGGTGACAGCGCGTGGCGAGTCTCTGCTCGCCTTCCCCGGACCAGCCCCGGCTCTTTGCCTCTCCCGGCCGAGCCCGTGCCTCTGGGAGGACTGGGAGACCTGCCCACCCTGCCTGGGTCGCCTGCATCGCTGGGCAGATGGCTTCACATTTGTTATCTGCGTCTGCTGAAAAATGCAACCAGCTGGGGAAGTGGCTCTCTCCAGAGCTCTCCCTGCTTGTAGCAGCCGGGAACAGCAGCGATGCTGGGAGGCTGAGCAGGGAATAACACCGCTCCCGCCCGAGGAGAGAGCTGGGGACCTGCCAGCAGCGTGCCCATGCTCGGTCCCAGCCGGCAGCCGTGGTGCCCGGCGGCACGGGGAGCGACGGAGCCGCGTGGCCGTCGGCTGCCRACCCTGCGGCTCGGGGTCCCCCCGCGGGCAGCGGGGGCAAGGCGGGGAACGTGGTGCTCTGTCCCGACACCTCCCCAGCCTGGCCAAGGACGGCTGCGTGGGGGGGCACGGGCTGTGCCGTGGATGGCACCCGGCAGCACCGTTTGCAGGACGGGGTGTGACCTCCTTTGGCAGGTTTTGGGGCTGGGGTTACCGGTGAGCAACTGTGAGTCAGAACAGGAGCAGCTGCCGCATACAGAAGCCCTCGCTCGGTCGGGAAAACACGTCTCCTCCTACGTGAGCCCCCRCAGAAACCGCCCGCTCCGCTGCGCCGTCGCCCCGCGGCAAGTGGGGTGCAGCCCACCCGCCGGGGCAAAGCACCCGGCTGGGGGCCAGGTCCTGCTCGTGCCGCGGCCACTCTGTTTCTTCCCATCTCTGGCTCAGGCCACGAAAACATGGGTCCAGCGATGAGGAGTGCCGTCCCGGGGAGGGGATGGACTGCCGTCCCGGGGAGGTGATGGGGTGCCATCCCGGGGAGGTGATAGGGTGCCGTCCCGGGGAGGGGATGCAGCCGGGCAGGACCCCGGGGGCTCGGGGCATCGCCGAGTCCCCTCGCCGTGGGCACCTGGGGCAGCGCTTTGGCCCCCGATGCCCCAGGGAGCAGCCCGGGGTCAGAGTGGAAAAACCCACCTCAGCAGAGCTGAAGTAGCATCGAGGTGACCTGAGGGCACCCACCCGAGTGCAACCCGCCGCCAGATGAGGAAATCCCCTCGACAAGTCCCAGACGAGCCACCTTTGGGCTCATTCACATCTTCCTCTTCTGCTTTCGGTGCTTTCCCCCCCCGGACCCCCCTGCTGCTCACGGCYGGGCTCCGTGGCCCCGAGGGAACTGCCCCGGTCCCTGCTGCAAGGACTGTGGGTCTCTGCTCTCTGCCTTGTTGCTGATTTTAGCAGTTTGCACCCCCAGAAGACGCCGTCTCCCACTGATGATTCACAGCCAAACGCCCAGACGAGGCCGTGCTCACCCACCGGCAGCACAGAGGGGTGTGTGTCGCTACTTTCATTAAAACCCCATTTTTCACCAGAAATTTTCAGGTCTGGGATCATTGTGAATTTTCCCTGTCGAGGAAAACGCACAGATTTTCGCAGGGAAGCGGCTYGGTCGAGGCGACGTGGCAGCGCGCTGCCAAAGCACGACGCGCCGAGGAGCTGACATTTCACTGCAACGTTTGGCAAATGATTAATTCAGATTCTCGCCCGGTGGAGCTGGGCCTTGCCAAACCTCTGATTTCTGCCGGGCTCAGTCATCCCCGAGCACAGCAGAAAGGGCTCTGAAACGCAGAGGATTCAGGGGGCAAAACACCGTCTGCTGGGGGGGTGGCGCGTGGGAGCCGGCGGAGGGGAGGGCTGAGCATCCCCCCCCCGCCATTCCCGGGTTTGCTGGTGTTCACGCCAAAATATTGCAGCCAGGTCCCCGCTCCCCGGGAGCTGCGGTGCACGGGAGAGGAGCGTGGCAGGAGCCGGCGCGGCGGCGGCCGGGGCATCCCGCCAGATGCACATCAGC
>JASVER010000161.1:1413784-1428160 GCA_030449065.1 Oceanodroma leucorhoa
GGCCCCCCCCCCCAGCCGTGCAGCCCCCCGGCCCCCGCGCACCCACAGCCGCCCCCGCGCCGCCAAGCTGCAGTGACACGCGGGGGCTGCCGCGGCCGCGTCCTGCCGGCGGAGGGGACCGAACCGAACCGGGCCGGCCCGGCAGCCTCCCCGCCGCCTCCGCCGCTGCACCGGGCCCTGGCACCGAGCTGCCAGGACGGTGCTGCCGCCTCGCCGGGCGCAGCCGGGCAGGAGGAGGCTGCGGTTCCTCTCTGGGAGCCGGCACTCGACAGCTCCCTTTGCTTGACTTACGATGCATTAAAACATTCTTAGCATTATTAATGCTAAATTAAAGCATTATTGCTGATTAAAGCTTACAATGCCTAATAATTAAAGCAATTATTTGGCTTGGAGGTGTCCTGACCGGGAGGGCAAACCCCCCAGCCGTCATTGCATCCGCCCTGGCACCACGGTGCTTCGGGGACACCTTTGCTGGCCCCAGCGGGACGCGTGGCTGCGGGGGGGCCGCTCGCCCTTGGCCGTGCCCCAGGACGGGGCTGAGCCCCGCAGCCATCGCGGTCAGGCCGGACCCCCCCAGGGGTGCTGGCTGCGGAGGAGGTGAGCAGCTCCCGTCCCTCCTGCGAGCCCCCAGCTCACCTCCCTCCGGGCAGTTTGGTCTATCGGTGCCGGCCGGTGAACGCGGCGATGCCGCTGGCGATGAGCGGGCGGCCGGGAGGCGGGTGGGATGCGGGCGGCACCGAGAGCATTGGGGGTGCAGCAATGGGCCCCCCTCCCCGCCCAGGAGCACGGGGACAGGACGAGCATCCCACTGGCGGGGTCCCTCTGCACCCCCCGGGAATGAAGGGGCCAGAGCCGGGACTTTGAAGCTCCAAGCTTTATTCAGTTGCTTCGGCAGCAGCGTGCATCACACGGAGAGAGGCGGGAGGCGAGGCCGCGGGGGGACAGCGGCGGCCGGGGGAAAGCTTGCTCCGCTCCCCACGCCCCGGCGCGGGCCGGGGGCTCTAGTTGGTGGGGTGGTAGGCGCCGCGCTGGTGCCACTGCATGTCCCGGATGCGCCTGACCGACTGGATCTGGGGGTGCTGAGCGCCGAAATCTGAGCTGTCCTTGTAGTCCCCCTTTTCAAACAGGTACTGGTAGCCCCTGTAGCCGGGGTACTGGTATCCCACCCACCTGCCAAGGCAAGCACAGGGGTCACACACCATGGCCCGCACCACGGCACAGCCGAAGCGGCTCAGCCACGCGATGCTCCGGCATTGACCGGGTCCCACCGCCCCCGGTACTCACGTGCCGCTCTGCACCCGCACGGACGAGACCTTCTCCTGGTAGCCGTGTGCGTGGAAGCTGGGCACATCGTCATCTATGATTTCGATCTTCTTGCCGGTGAAGCTGGGGTTCTCGTACAGCACGATCTTGTGCTCCTGGCTGTCCTGCAGCGGGGAGAGCAGAAACGGGGCGTCAGTGGCTGCCGGCACCCAGGGCTGGGCGGGGGGGCAAAGCCCAGGGCTGTGGGGAAACCGAGGCGAGGGGCCGGCACCGTGTGCCAGGGGTGCTCCGCATCCCTCCACCCAGCTCAGAGAGCCGGCGCCCGCACGGGCACTGCCAGACTTACCAGCGGGACATCCTCCGCTCTGGGGTCACCTGCCACTACCCCCGTCCCCGCGCTCCCTCCGACCCCCCACCGGCTCCCCGGGCCCCGAGGGCCGGGGCGAGGGTGCGCAGGAGGGGGTGCCCCTCCGCCCGCGGGGCTGGGGAGGGCGGGGGAAGGCTGGGGAAGACTTCTGGCTGCAGACCTTGGTCTGGCGGGTGGGTAGTGGCTGTCTGGGTGCTCTCACCACTTTGATGGGTCTCAGGGAAGTGATGCTGTCGCTTCTCCGGCTGTTGGTCCAGGAGTCCCAGCGGGGGTACTCCCCCTTCTCAAACACAAACTGCTCCCCTTTGCAGCTTGCCTGCTCGTAGCCCACCCAGCTGGAAGAGAGCAGRGGACGGGCTTCAGATGGGGCAACGCCGCGGGGACCGACACCCCGGCACCAACCCCGGCAAATGCCCGTGGGCTGAGCCCCCAGCCGTGCCCCCCGGCAGGGCGCAGGCCCCTCTGCTCCCTGTTGGAAAATGGAAACGAGCACCCCGGTGCCTGGAGAGGTGCCGGCAGCGGTGCCAGGGTGGGAGCGGGCAGCGGTGCCGGCAGAGCAATGCCTCCRTCCGGCGCACGGGGCCCGGCACAGCCCGTCCGGGGTCTCTGCTGGCAACGGCACCGCAGGAGCACCGGCACTGCCAGTGTGGATGCTCAGGCGTGGTGACCTCCCGTCCTTGGCCCCTGGGGACCCGCAGAGGACGGGATCACCCACACGTCCCAGACGGGGCTGTGCTCCTCCCAGGGTGTTCCTGGGTGCAGCGCGCTGCCAGCCACGGGGCGCAGGCGGGGAACCCGCCCTGGCACTTCCCCAGGTGCTTTTCAGGGGGTCCCCATTGCCCAGAGCCCCCCGCCTGGGGAGCACAGCCCCTCTCCGAGAGCGCACGCGGGGTCTGCAGGTGGATGGGGACAGGAGGTGCCACCGGCAGCGCCGGCACTGCCGCAGGGGTGCCATCCCCGCCTGTCGCTGCTCCCGAAAGGAAGGAAACCAAACTGGGGGTAATGCCCAATCCGTGCCCATGCCCACAACCCTCCAGCTCCGCTCCCACCGAGGGGGACACCAGCCCACCCAGGGGACCCTGTCACCCCCTGCTCACCCGCTGGCACCRGGCGCCCRCCGGGSTGAGGTGGGGAAGCAGCATGGCAGCATCGGCTGTGTGAAATCTGGGGTGCGGTGCAGGTGCTGGAATCGGGGAGACCCCCTCCACATCCCAGCCCCTGCCTCCCTCCCATGCACCGCCGCAGCCCCCCAGCCCCCCCGGCACCTACGGTCCGGAGTGCACGAGGATGGAGCCCACTTTGTCCACGCCGGCATCCTTCAGGTTGGGGCAGGCRCCGCTGAGCTCATGGCAGCGGCCCTGGAAGTTCTCCTGCTCGAAGATGGCGATCTGGAAGAGAGCGGGGGCCTCAGAGCGGGGCACACCGCCCCCGGCACCGCGAGGGGGGGCACACGCCGTCCCCGGCCACCGGCTCAGCACAGCCCCACGTCTGCTGCAGCCCAGACCTCGTGCTACCCCCCAAAACCTGCACCTCAGTGSCTTTTAATGAGCCTGCTAGCATGAACCAACGTTTCCATCCCTCTGAGCACGCAGCCCTCGCTCCTGGATGTCTGCGAGTCCCAGCCCAGCGCCCCGGTGCTGCTCGCCGAGGGACGCCCGCGCCCAAGGCGTCAGCCAGCGGAGCAGCCCAGGCTCTGGCTCGAGCATCGCGGCTGCCGTTGGGACACGGAGCCGGGCACCCAGCACACACGGGGGAGGCACCAGGGCAGCCCCGGGGACCGGGCGCCGCCAGCTCAGCACAGATTTCATGGGTCAGCGGGGCGGCGGGGGGAGATCTGCTGCGTCTGCAGAGGTGGCGGGAGATGAGGGGTTGATCTGTTCCCACCCGCTCCGCCTGCACYGGGGCTGTGGGATGCCAGCAAAATCCCGTGCAACTCCCACCCYGCTCCCTGTCCCCTCGTCCCTCTGCCAACGGCTGGGCACCGCAGCCGGCGATGCTCAGCACCAGCCGGGAGCGCTGCGGGTGCTGGCGAGGGGCTGCGTGGTGGCGGCTCTGCTGCTCCCGGCCCCGCGGGGGCCCCAGGACATGCCAGGGGGATGATTTGGGTGCTCGGCGAGGCTGAGGGTGCCCCGGCCCCGCCGCAGAGCCGAGGAGAAGCCACGCACTGACCTTGGAGCTGGCTTGCTGCTGCTTGGAGGCTGGCATTTGGTGCTCGGAAGCCATCATAAGCTGGGTTGTCCGCTGCCTTGGATGGAAAACTCAGCAAGTTAAAAGCTGGCACCGAGGAGGCACTCGGGACTGCGCTGACAGCCCCGCGTCTGTGCCCCCCGCCGTACCCACAGCCTGCCCGGCTGCCTGCTCCTCGCTGCTGCGTCGCGCAGAACGGGGGGCCGGGGCTAGGGCTGGCGGCAGGGCGGGCGCAGACTGGGTTCACTGGGGCCAGTCCCCGCTCAGGGCTGCTCAGCACCACTCGCTCACAGGATAAACCTCCCCAGGCTCGTGGAGGAGCCCAGGCGACTGTCCCAGCGCAGCATCACCCACGATGGGACCTGCAAAGGGTCTCCAGCCCGGAGCGGGGGGACCCATGAGCCCAGGGCATTCCCGAGTCATTCCCGGGGGAGCCCAGCCCCTGCAGCCGAGGCTTTTCCCACTGTCCCTGCACAGCAAGTGACAGCCGAGGAGTCCCTGTCCCATGTGGGTGCCCGAAGGGGGTGGCGGGGAGAAGCTTGGGGCTCCCACCCCCACCCCGGCCACGCACGCCKGTGTGCTGAGCCCTACAAAGGACCCTCGTCCTCAAGCCCAGCGGGACCCCCCTGGATCTGAGCAGGCTCCAAACCAGGTGAAAAGGGGTCATTCCCGATAAAACAAAAACTGAGCCACGGCCGGGCGGCAATACTCCTGAGCCGGCCACCCGGTTTGGCTGCAGGGACAGGACCGTCCCCGCGGCTCACCCCCTGCGTGCCCCCATCCCACTGTCACCCCCGCGCCTCCGCCCGGCGCTGCGGGAGGGAGCTCCGGGGGTCGGGGGAGGCAATGACAAAAAAGAGGACAATAAATAAAAAAGTCTTACCAGTTATACCAGTACCCGCTTGAGCCAGTGAAGGGCTGGGACCGAGAGGTGGAATTTATACCGAGCYGCAGAAGAATGGTGCCAAAACTATTTACAAAATAGTTAAAGCATGATTCAAAGYGAGAATGCTGGATTAAAACCCAATGAAAACCAAGGTCAGCTGATCGGCCGCAGCCTTTGTCTCCCCAAACACCAAGTCGGGGAGTTATTTCATTAGCTTTCACATTCGAGTCGCCCGCTTTGTTGGGTTTGTTGGCAAGGAGATTTGGAGTTTGCATGCATCAGCCGAATGCATGCCAAGACCCAGACCGGCCCTTGCAAACAAAGCGCCCGCCAGCCCTGCTTCAGGAGTTTTGGAGCCAGAGACTTTATCCCTCCAACAAACCGGCGAGCCGCCCCGCCGCTAGAACCGCCAAAAACTGCTGAAGTTGGCTCTTTCCATGCGTGATAAAACGAGCCTTCAAATAACTGGTAAACGTCTGGCTTTGCCCGTCTGCATCCCCAGCGAGGGAGCGCCTGCACCCCGCAGCCGGTGCCGCCGCGGGGGGACCCGCGGGAGCCCCTTCCCGCTGCCGTCACCCGCGGCCGACCCAGGGCTCCGGGGATGGGCAGGGGCAGGATCTGGTGCGGCGGGGCAGCATCCTCAGCCCGAGCGCGGGGGCACCCGGGTGCCGGGCTCCTCATCCCTTATCCCCCACACTTTTGGGGTCCCTGGGAAGCRTCCCAGCCCCACGGGGCAGCAGGAGCAGCAGCACGGAGGCCCCCCCAGCACACCAGGACAAAGCCGAGGTCCGTGGCGGGGGCTCACAGCCTGGGACGGGTCCCCGTAGCCGGGCTGGGACGGGCGCGGGCAGCACCCGCCCGGGACGAGCTGGGGGTTAAGGGCAGCAGCAAAACCYCTTCGCTGGCATCTTGCTGCTGGCTGACCTGGGGAGACATGTCAGGGCTGTGGGCTGATTCCGGCTGCGGCAAAGTGAGTTTCCCGGTGTGGGGGGGACACGACAACGCAGCTACCAGACTCCTGGGGTGCTGTGCAGCACCCACAGCCCCCTCCCACCCCCCGCAGGAGCAGGATCCCCCTTGTCACCTCAAGCAAGTGTGACACAGCGTTAACGCGGCCCAGACCAGCTCTCTTCTGCACCCAACGTTTCTTGGGGGTCCCGCAGCAGACGTGCCGCCAGCCCCGGCGACGTGCTGCAGCCCCCCCGACGGCACCTCCGGACGGTGCCCCGGCCCCAGCGCCCGGGACGGCCGCACGCAGGGTCACCTCCGCGGGGTATTACGCGGAGGGGTCGGTCCCCGCGGTTTGCAGCTGCCCCGGCTGCGGGCGATGGGGTCTCACAGGGCTGTGGGGGCCGCAGGTGACCACGCGGCTCTGCAAGAAATCACGCCGCGGGCAGGGTTTGGCAGGTCGGGTTTGTGAGCAAGTGCCTACAACGCTCCCAGCCCCGCCGCCGTCCTTCTCCATTCCCTGTGCCTCCAGCTGTGGCACCGCAGAGGGATCCAGCCACTGCCCTCCCCATCTTCCTGGGGTAATTCAGAGGGGTCCCCGGCCCAGGACCCCCATGGACCTGCCCCAGGTCCCAGCGCAGGGCACGTGCATCCCCACGGCTGCCACCCGGCACGGCACGGCCCCGCGCACGCCCCAGCGAGTTGCAGACACGGTGCTCGGCACGGCTCCTGCCGGGCTGCGGTTCCTTCCCCTTGGCTCTGCCGGGTGGGTTTTAGCCGATCTCGGCCGCTGGCRGTGGCGATGCCGCAGGCAGCCGCAGCCGCCCGGGGCCCCGGCAGCCCCATGGAATGTCCTGGAAGCAGCTTTTGCCACTCAGGGCCACGCAATCTCCGTTAATAGCCGCAAACCCGGGCCCAGAAAGAAAAGCTCTGGGGTGACTGTTGGGTGACCGGCACGAAGTCCTTGGGCAGCCTCGAGCCCGTCTCTGCCACCRGCCCCGGGTGTCCCCGAGCGCGGCCGCTGTGCCTGCGCGGCTGCGGCTGCTCGGTGCTGGGATGCCCAGCTCCCTGCCAGCGTCCTCGGGGCCTCTGCAACCAAAACAGCTGCCCCACGTCAGAGAGATCATCCCCAGGGAGCAACAACCCCGGGTGCCGGTGGGAAGCTCCCTCGGGGCCGGGTGGGGGGCCCCGCAGGGTGCTGGGGCCGGGCACAGCCCTGACCCCGCGGGGTGACCCCCCCTTTGGGGTGCCTGAGGCCTGGCATCGCCCAGGGATGGCCATTCTCCATGTCTCCGCGGCTCCCGGGGCCACCCCGGCCTCACCGCCCCGGAGGCTGCCCGAGGCCCCCCGGACCCCCCCGCTGCCCTTTGGGCTGGACGCCAGCCCGCGGCGGAGCAGGCAGGGCTGGGGGAGGTGGGGAAGGAGCCCCGAGCAGAGCTGCCCCCGCCCGGGCAGATGTTTTGAAAAGGGGCAAAGTCACAGGAAAAACCCTTGCCGAGAGCACCATACGACCCTCCACCTCCACGACTCCCCCCCACCGGCCACGCCAGCACCACGGGCCGTGCCAGCACCATGCCGCGGCACCACGGGGTGTTATTTTTGGAAAGCTGCAGCCTTTATATAACGCTGTGGATACTCGCYCTTTCCTCGCTTGTGCTCTGCAGAGGGGATGCTAGGGGAGCTGCCGTGGCACCCAGCCACGTCCCACCACCCCTGGACCACGGCTCCCCTCGCTGCACACCCCCCCCGAGCACAACCCTGGCCCCGGACCAGGCAGGCCCCCGGCAGCCTCCAGCTCAGAGCTTTATTGAGGTTTTTGCACAAAAAAATACACCAGCAAGGTCACAGCATCAGCCGGCGGCATCACGTCAGGCAGCCCCCGGCACGGGCGGCAGCGGGGGGCCGGGGCGTCCCTCAGCTGTTCTCGAAGGACCCCCGCTGGTGCCACTGCTGGTCCCGCACGCGGCGCACGGACTGGATGAGGGGCTGGTTGGCGTCCCACTCGTTCCAGTGGCGATACTCGCCCTTCTCGAAGACGTGCTGGCGGCCCCGGTACCCGGGGTACTCGTAGCCCACCCACCTGCAGGGGACGGAGGCAGCGCTCAGCAGTGCCCCGGGGTCAGCTCCAGCCCCCCGCAGTGGGCACGTTGCCCCCCAGCCCCGGGCAGAGTGGGAGGGCAGCATCCYCATTCCACCCCCGAGGCCGCGGCAGTGCTGGTGACCCTGCTTGCCGCACTGCCCGGGGCCACGGCCCCGTGGGCACCGAGCATCGCTGCCGAAACAAGGCTGGGGCTGCAGAGGGAAATGCCATCATGCCGGGAGGTGATGGGCAGCCCAGGGTGGAGAACGGCCCACGGCATGCCGGCTCCATCACTCCTGCAGCGGTGCCCCGCTATTTGGGACAGGACACGGAGCCATCACACAGACCCTGGGGACGCTGCCCTGGTCCCTGTCACTCCCTGCGGGCCAGGGGAGGGTGGCAGGGGACACGATGGGCGTGAGCAGCATCGCGGGGAGAGCTGCCCCGTCCCTGCTGTAGCGGCTGTGCCAGGCATCCCTGCCACCACCCCACAGTGCCACGGGACGGGACCTTGTCGKGGTGTCCCTGCGTGCCACCGTCCTTACGTTCCATTCAGGGCCCTGACGCTGGCCACGCGGTCCTGGAAGCCGTGGGCCCAGAGGCTGGGGACGTCATCGTCCACAATCTCCATCTTCCGCCCCGTGTAGCCCGCGTTCTCGAAGAGGTGGATCTTGTGGTCAGGGCTGTCCTGGGGGGAAGCAGGGGTCAGGGGCTGCCCTGCGCGACCCCAGCCTCCCAGGACCCTCCCAGCCTGGCAGACCCCATTGCTGCAGCCCCGCTGCTTGTCCCCAGGGGCACAGACATCCCAGCTACTCACGATCTGGAGGGGACGGATGGACATCAGGCTGTCGCTGCTGCGGCTGTTGGACCAGGAGTCCCAGCGCGGGTAGTCCCCCTTCTCCAGCACAAACTGCTCCCCGGCGAAGGCTTGCCGCTCGAAGCCCAGCCACCTGCGGGACCAGGGGGTCGGGGATGGCACGGCCACCCCCGCATGGGGGGAGCACCCCAGCACAAGGCAGTGCTGCTGCTCCCCGGGAGCGGGAGGTGGGGGATGCTCTCCCTGCCCCCCCCCCCCCCCCCCCCCCCCCCCCCCCCCCCCCCGCCCCGGGGCTTGTCCGTCCTCTGCACCCCGGACTTACGGGCCAGACTCCACCTGGATGGAGCCCACCTTCTCCAGCTCTCTCTCGGCGATGTTGGGGAGCTCCTCTGTCAGCTCGCACTTCTTCCCCTGGAAATTCTCCAGCTCATAGATCGTTATCTAAAGCGGGGAGAGACGCCGTCGGCTGCTGCTGCAGCCACGCTGCGGGGGGGAAGCACCCTGCAGGACCCCCCCTCGGAAAATGCAAGCAGCGGCAGAGCGAAGCGCTCCGGCCGCGTCCCCTCCATCCCCGCCGCCCCACGCCGACGTCGCTCCCCTCCGGCAGCGGAGCTGGATCCTGCCCCGTGCCTCTGCCCCGACAGACGGCTCCCGGGCTTCGCTCCGCAGCCRGGTATGGGCCAAAGAGGTTTGCTGGGTAAAACACAGGCTGATATTTCATCCGCGACAGGCTGAAAACAAGTTGACCAGCTCAAACGCAGCGTCRAAAACACAGAGGGTTTGTGCTAAGAGACCTCTGGGGCCGTGGGCTGCGGTCTCCTGCCCACAGCCCGGTCACRGCCCGTCGTTTCCTTCTCACTGTTCCCTCCCGATCCATTTGTTCCCTTGGCCTGGCCTGGAACAAGCTCATTTTTCGGTGTTTTCCTCTAAACCCTGCCAGGTGCRGAGACCGCGACACCTCCCCGGGACCTCGGCAGAGCCGCGGGGCTGAGCCGCAGGACGAGTTTTGAGCCAGCGTCCGGAGCGCGGTGGGGAGCAGGGCTCAGGGTGCCCGGCCCAATTTGGGGAGCAGGGGGGTCAGCACGGCAGCCAGGCTGCACACGCGTGCGGCCAGGCACCCCCCGGCCCCTGCCCTACGGGGGTCCCAGCTGAAACCCCTGAGCCCAGGACAAGGACAGAGCCTCCTGCAGACACTGCGTGATGGGGGGTATCAAGGGAGGGGGGTGACACCCGTGGTCCTCAGGAACATCTTCCCACCCCAAAGCAATAAGCAGCCCAAGCTCCTGCCACCTCTCTACCCCATTTGCGGGATCTGCTCCCCCCTCCAGCCCTCCCCGGCCAGGAGCGGCTTTGCCCGGCTTCCTGAGCTGCGGGAAGGGCTGCAGCCATTGCAACACCCGCAGCTGATTTACCTCTAACCAACCTACGAGCATAAGAATTATAACCTAAAAAAAAAAAAAAAATGCATAGGGGATTTCACTGCTCAAACCTACAGCCGATCCCGGCCGTGACGGGATACTTTATCTCCTGGATTAAAACGCTGCGCAGCTGCACGCCGAGCACCAGGCAAATGTACTTGGCAGCCGCAAACGCAGCGAGCAGCGTCTCCTCCCGCCGGGCAGCAGCAAATCCCCCGAGGAAACCCCCCTCCCCGGCCCCAGCCCCGCGCCGCTCGGCTCGCTGGGCGAGGAGGGGGTTTATCAGAGCCCTGACGCTAACGCGCTGCTGCACCAGGAGAGCCGGAGGCCGCTTGCTTCCCCRGTACAGCCGGCAGCGCTTTGACACCGGTCCCGGCCTGGTGCATGCAGGCTGCAACGCGCGGTGACCGACAGCATCACCCAAAGTCCGTCCGTAACCGGTTGCCCCCAGTATACCTTGTAATTGCCACCTCGCTCGCCAGCGCCCTCCCCAGTCGCCATCTGCTCGGGGGGACTTTGCTGCTCCGTCATTGTGCCTGGAAAACCCAAAYTGTAGGAGGTTAAAACAGCACCACTTCTATGTGAGGTATCAGCCTTTAAATTATAAAGTGCTTAATAAAATAGACAAGATGAAGCTGGCGTGGGAACAGGTAGCAATAGTTAGTACAGTTCCCCCCGACAGCAGCAGCTGTAAATCCCCAGGGAGGTCCAGGCTAGAAGGAAGCCCTCCGTTATCCATCCTCCTCTCCCTCCTGCGCACGGGCCCTGCATCCTCACCCGGGCATCACCGTGGGCCGAGAGCCCGTGGCCGAACCAAGCCATCTTCCAAGCGACACGGGATCCCTCTCCGACCCTGGGCAGCTGGCCCAGTTGCTCATTAAACTCACGTCTAAAAGCCTGTCCTTTGTTTCCAGCAGGAATTTGCCGGGTTTCAGCTTCCAGCTGCTGACATCTTTCCCCGCTAACGTAAATCTGACGGCTCTCCCTTGCTCCCGCAGCCCGGGGGGCATCAGCCCCGGCAGCTGGAGCCGCTGCCGCCGTGCCGGCCGGTAGGACGGCAGCCAGAGCCCCTCCTCGCTCTCCAGAAACACCTCACAAAGTTCCTACTCGAATAGGAAACCCCGTCCGAGCACGCCTCCCCCGTCCGCTCTCGCCATGCTAATGCAAGGGCTTGTCGAGAGGTTAACGGGAGACGAATAAAAGAAACTGAATTTGACCGGCGTCCTTAATCAAAACCCCGCAGCACCACTTCTCGCCAAGCATTAGCAAAACATTCGCTATAGCGAGACCTCGACTCAGACATGCTAATTCTTTTTTAAAGCCCCTTCCAGTCCAAGCAGTGCCGCCGCTACCTCTCCCGGCGTGGTTCCGCTCTGCCGGCCGGCGCGGGCGGCCCTGCTATTTATGGGTTGCTTCTGAACAGAACAGCACATTATTTGGACGCTGATACAGCAGCTGCGTCTACTGAATTCCATCCGTGAGATTTCATCTCAATAGCGCGGGCTCGCAGCGCGCTATGGAAACGTTATTCAGATTTCTCCCGGCTGTCCCTTAAAAATGTGCCACTCGATTTACAGAAGATTAACGTAGAAATTCACATCAGCACGTTCACGCTGCTTCTTGCCAGGTTCTCTGGAAAACTCTCCCATCAGCAGTTAACGGGAGGGTTTAGCTTAGAAACCAAGCACAGCGCAAAGCAAAAAAAACATGCAAAATATTTACAGCTTGTTTGGGCTCGAATGCAAGACAAGACGAGAGGAAGCTGCTGCTGGAAGCACGGCAAGGGAGCAGGACTGGCACTCGAGATTCGGGTTCTCACCTCAGCTTTGACCCTCATCAGGAAGATTTTCTCCATCAAGCCCCTTTTCCTTCTTTGCACCCCGGTTCCTCTCCCCACCCCGGGTGCTTGCTGGGTGCACTGCGCACACACCGCCCTGGCCTCGGGGAGAATAACAAGGTCTTCTGGCAGCCCAGTGCCTCGTACGYGGGTTCATCCACCTTTACAGGCAGAGCATGATGGAGCGGGGGGAAGCGCAGCCCCTCCCCACCAGCCGCCAAGCTGAGAGCATTTGACTTCGCTGGTAGCGGGCCCGGCTCCCTCTTCCTCAGGGAACATCCAGCTACGTTCAACCTACACCCATCTCCATTTAGTACAGCTCCCGCAGGGTTTCCTGCCTGCTCCGAGCGTGCCTCATCCTGAAACCAAGAACTACCCATGAAACACTGACCGAAATTGCCAAATTTGGYGGCCAGGCTGGACAAACCTGAAGTTTGTCGAATTGGCAGACGGCCGCAAACCTGTCCCGTCTGAGGCAGCACCCAGGTGGGGCTCTGCCGGGATTTACTGGGTGGCACCACGCACCGGAGCCGTTCACGGCACGGCTCTCCACCCCCACGCCAGCACCGGCGTACGGCCACGCCGGCGGCTTTCCGGGGAGGCTCAGCCCAGCGCGGAGCGGGGGCGATGCCCCAAGCCCGGCACGAGGGAGACGATCCGCAGAGCTCCAACGGCCTCTTCTTCACCCCTGCCCGTTGCTGCGGTTTCTGACGAAGGACGAGACAAATCACCTCCAGCGGAGATTTGCCTTCCCCGTGGGAGGTGCCCGCGGGACGCGGCGCGGCTCCCGCAAACGGGGGTCGGAGGGGCTGGGACAGGGGCCTTCGGAACGCGAAGCTAAACACAGAGTGCGAGTGGCATTTGTCATCACCAGCCAAATGGCATTTTGTACCCGTGAAGAGCCCAGCACAGGGAGCAGTTTGATACACTCCATTTCTCCTGCAGTTCCTTTTCACATTTTCATCTCTTCTTCGAATACAAAACTGCTTGGCTGTAAAATACAAAATCACTTCTCTACAGGAGGAGGACTCATAGGAGAGCATGGAATGGATCGTCTCTTTTACCAAACACGATAGCATCTGCTTTCAGCAGATTAGAAATACGGAGTTTTTCTTACCAGTCCATTCCTCGCCAGCGTCCCCGTTACACTTAGCTCTGCAGTGCCCGTGAATCTTCCTTTCCCAAGCTCACGGAGCTTGCACATTGATAAGGCAATTGCAAAAACATGACAGAAGGGGCAGTAGATCTCACTGATTTGTCTTCCTAACAGAACTCAATTTCCTTTTGCTGTCAGCCTCTTAAATCCTTTTGAGAAATGCTTATAGTATACTGTTAGAAAATAGATTTTTTTCTTAATATCTGGTAAAGCTAAACTTGAATCGTAATTGTACAGTACAATACACAACAGCCAGAATATCGTTATTACTTAGGAAACTATGTAGTACAAAATATTTTCTATAACACAATATATTTATCATGATCCACATTTATATATTCTATAAGGCTATGTGGAGCGATATAAAATTTTAATCTATACAACAGCTCCTTTAAAAACAGGCTTGATACSATCATGTTTAATATGGAAAGAGAAAAATCCGTAAGCCATTAGACCTTGTCTCTGCTCCTCCTCCAAYCCCACCAGAAGAATCAAGGTATTTCAGTGGTGTTTTTGTGGAACCCCTTTGAGCTCAGGTGGTGGCCGTGGGAGGGGTGGTCTGGGCGGCTGGGCGCGCTCAGGACCGTGCTCAGCAGGACTCGAGCCCACCCACCCCCCACCCGCTCCACTCGTGCCAGTGCGGGCAGAACAACGTTGGACCAGAGGTTCCCGGACTCTGCAGTCCCAGGTGAGAGGCCTCAGAACACCACATCCCCAAATCCACGGCAAAGCTCCACGGAGTTTCTGCCCCAAAAGCCCTCTCCTCCCCCAAAGCCCACCTTTGTTCCTTTAATTCACACAAAGATCTGGGAAAAACAACCACCGATAGCTCTCCTGAGTGCAGAGCTCGAGTTGATGAGAAACCAACCGTTTGCTTTTCCTTCACAACACCTCGATTTGAGGACAGCGAGACCTCCACCGCCGGCGCCCACCACCCCACCCACGCGTCCAGCCCGGGGGGCTGCAGCCTGCTCCGCTGCGGCTGCGCCCGGGGCTCGCGGGAAGGCGAAGGCGGCGATCTCCGACCAACGGCGACTTCTTCACGCGAGCGCAGTTACAGCCACACCGCTACGGTTTTGCCGGAGTCGTTTGGTTCGTTCACGGGGGCTGGCTTGGCAACAGCGGTGACAGCGCTGAGGAACGGCTCCGGGAGCTTCGGTACCGGGATGCAGCTTCTGCGGGAGAGCCCCGCTGCGTGGCAGCACGCCGAAACASCCCCCCGGCCCCCAGCGAAACAAGCCATCCCAGGGGAAAGCGCGCGTTTACTGTTCAAAGTTCGGTATCTGCAGCGATCATCAAAGCCCTCCCAGGTGTGGAACACGCGGCCATCTCCCAAAACACCACGTTCAACTGACTGCAACTTGTCACGAACCAGGCAAGGCCACTCCGCGCTGGCAATGCCGCTCTCCCCCACGGA